>JAMZAV010001849.1:0-128474 GCA_024449915.1 Sweltsa coloradensis
CGATACCTTATTCTCATGGCCCCCAAATCTTTCTAGTTCCATTTTAGGTTTGGGGAGTTGAACAGATTATTTGTTTAACCAAACCTTCTTAACAGTGAAGGATGATTGAATTAGCATTCAAATATTGACCGGGTGTTGGTTTCCTATACACAGATGTAGAAACGAATCTAAATCTTTTGATGAATACATCTAAAAAGGTAGACCGCCATCTTTCTCCTTTCAAACGTGAACTTCATCTTAGGATGGTAGGAATTAAGGTCTGACAAATAACTTATCCACCTTATCTTGATCTTCACAATGAATACAGATTATGTCGTCTATAATTTATTGTATTTTACCTGCCCATAGGGCAGGAAGGCTAATGCAGGGCAAGTGTGGCCCTCTGTAGCCTGACACAGTGATTACAGATTTTACAAGTTTAAACAGTACATGAAAGACAACCAGAGAACATGACATTTATCAGAGTATTATGCCATCTACATATCTCAACCACAAATCTGGTTTAAGCGATGACTGTGCGAGAACTTAATTCTGTTCAAGAGAATCCATGTATATACCAGCAAGTAAAGGTGACAAACAACTGCCCATAGCTAAACCATCTAGTTGATGATAAACAACTTTATTAAATTCAAAGTAGCAAGACATGAGAATTAATTGCAAATGCTCCATTATAGCATCTACAGATCGAGAAGTTCTAGACTGTAGTGAATATGAGACTATACGGACTCTCCCTGAGTGGACTTAGGTCTTTTGGCAATGGTCATTCGAAGATAGATTCGTATCTTGAAGTCGATGCAGTTGGTCAGTGGAAGAAGAGCTGTGTATTTTTCATGAGCTGGTTCAAGGCTACTACTGAAGCAACTGGTTTAAATGTGTAAAACCATAGATAAACTAATTAAATACTAATAATACAGAACGGTGTGATTTAAATCAGAAACTAGAGAAAATTTCGTTTTATTTCATAAAAGAATCATGTGATTCAGTTAAATTTAACAATTTTAATATCAAATCTATGTCAATCTATTTTATTAAATTAAAGAAAATCCCAAAGTTCATACTTCGTCTTTTTCGTATAATGCGTCGCCCGGACATTTATTTGGACCTGTTTCAGTTAATGACACTGTGTGCTGTTCTCTGATTGGTTATCATAACGCTGCGATCGTAATTGTATTGTTGAGAGGGTTAGTAGTTTGAGAAGTTGTGTTGGAAGATGTCGGGCGTGGGCCGAGTTAGGCGATGTGTAAAACTTAGGAAAAGTTAACTAGGGAAAACGTTTTGAAGATAGGAAACGCGTGTTAAAAATCCGCGAAAGTGCTTATTGAGAACGAGCGGCGATCTGCCTAGAAGAAATACAAGTAAACGTCTGTGAAATCAACGAGAACTGTAACCAACCGAGGTACATGTTACGAGTCTAGCAGAGACCAGGGATACGTGAGTGAACGAACTTTTGCATGCCTTAGGAGCATATTAATAATCCGACGGACTTGATAAAATACAGCATCGATAGCCATTATCAATCATTATTATTATCAATAATCATTAATAGCCTAAGGGCCGAGAGTTAGTTGCGTTCAAGAAGATTCAAGAACGATTGTATCCGCGTAGCCTGGAGAAGACGCCACGGGAAACGCAATCAAAGTTTGATGGTTAGATTACTACGAACTATAGACTGAAGTATCACGAAAAGGAAATTGGTAAGGATAAAATCGTTATAAACCCAAAAGTATAAGAACATATAAGGAACGGTTATTGACAATTCAATATCTTGTCAAAGTTTAGTATTTGGGCAAATTGGTTCGAAATCAATAAATGCAGATTATTTGAAATCCAAAATGGCGAATTTTAGTTGCAAAGAGTTTGAAGTTGACATCAACAATAAAAAACTTTGAACATACGCGAGTGACTGAGCCACCGACGTCGAAACGATTTGTATTGTTGATAAAGACGCGTGAAGTCAGAACTGTGTCGATAAAAGTTGGTCGTGTTTACATCATTAACTGTCTGACAGTTTACCGGGTGAGGAACTGGAGAACTTGTTTATTGAACTCGGGATGCTGGGTATCGGGCAAGTGTGTAACATTTGAACGTACGGTCGGAGTTGGTTTATCCGAACGATAATAAACGTAATTTTATCACCGCTCGAACAATATCAAGTGACAGTTGAACTTCGAAAGGAATCACACCCGGGGGATACGAACTCAAGACAGGATCGTCGGTACAAGACAACGACAGTCAATACATACGCAGCAAGTTACTGAACTACACGTCGAACTTCGTTGACTTCATAGGGTTTCGATGGGAGTCGTGATCATTTGTGATGAGTATTAGAATAAGTTTATTACTAATTATATTGTCATAGACTTTCGGAAAACTTTACTGTTGTCCATCAGACCAAGAGATATCTTAACTAGATACCCAAATTTCGCTTTTAGCCATCAGTACTGATAGGTAGGGTTTTGAAATGTATTCCTTGTCAATGAAGGAAATTCATTTGTGTTATACAATATAGCCGTTCTGGTTTGACTTATTAACCGTTGATTGTCTTTTGTAATGTCATCCTAGATCTAGTTTAAATTATAAGTTGTATTTCAGAGATGTTTGTCTTCGATGTCTTACGATTCTCAATTTTGTGGGTCTTGGTGAGTTATAGGAGGTTGATGTGAACTAGTAGGGACCTTTAGACTTGAGTACCAGGTTCACGCCTAGGTAGGGTTTAAAATTCAAGTTGAGGGATTTTACCCTTTGATCAGTTGTTATTTATTCTCAATTAATATTTTACTTCTAAGTGAGGTCAGAAATCGTGTTTCACTTTAATTAGGCGACCCATCGCCGAGTATGTTCTTGATCATTAAATCATATTTTCTGGAGTACAGCTATTTAGTGAGGTATCCAACGAGAGCCTGATTACCTGAGGGGTCGTAGGTTCGTTGTGTTACAAATAATCAGTCAATAATTTGTTTTTTACAATTGAAAGAACCTCCTTGACAGGTACACTAAGGAAACACATTTACAACATCAAAACTCAACAATCTAGACTTGTCACTAACTGAAACTTCTCTCAACTGATCTACAAGCTCCTTTGATTTTTAAGACAGCTGATTTTAAAGTTATGACTAAGAGGTTTTAAGGTATTGAAAATAAATTTAAATAACAGACTTAAAGGTGATCCCCTTGAACTCACAATTGGCCTTAATGGTAAGCCCTCCTTATGTACTTTTGGGAATCCATAAGCATGAGGGGTTTTAGAGAAATGCGGTGTTAAATGAGATTTACCTTAAAGTCAATGCTTTTTCATAAATCTTGAGCATGGATATACTTGTTTTTCATATGCAGATGTAAGATTTTTCTTCATAACTTGATACAGTGATTCATTTTTAGTATTGAGCTGAATTTATCCACATAATTCGTTTTATCCATGATGACGGTAGCTTTCCTTTATCTGTAGGCAATATAATAATTGTTTGTCCTTCTTCAGGTCTTGAAGAATATTCATTCATTACAAGTCAAATTAGGTTAAAGTTTTTTCCATATTTCATTAAAGAGTTTTTAAAAACTCGCTCTTACTTCATCTTTCGATTGTTTGTTATTCAAATGTTTGTACTCATCTATTGATTTGTTTTGCGTTGTCTTGATTCGTCGCGCCGGATGGAATTTGGTGTCGGGTTACGTTGTCAGCCCTGACAGCGTTGCCAGGGGTGGCCAGCCGATGCCATCTGCTTCTGCCGGACCGTTTAGATCTCTTTGCAGATGTCTTTGGCTGCTTGGAAATCCAGTGAGGATCGTACACTCACTTCATTCTTGTTTAATGGTTTAGCTTTGTCGAATTGTTGAAATAGGTGGTTAGTTTATTGCTTATTAAAAATGAATCTATATAACAGGTAGTAACGTTGTAAAAAAAATCATTGGACTTTCCATTGTTATTAATATTTTTATTTAAAATGTGATATTTCGAATCCCTTACAGGAGTCTTATCAAACTAACAATTGAAAACCACAACAGACACGACAAAAAAACATTTCCCCAAAAAATATAAATAAATATGGCTGTGTATTATAACCAAATTATGAACAAAAAAAAAATTTATGAATAAAAATAAAAATCACAAAAAACATAAGATTAAATTTACATGTTGGATGAAATAAAACTATTGATCTAGTGATAAAATTGATGGACAAAAACTCTTCCAAATGGCTGGATTGTTTACACTAGGCACACTGATTGTATTGGCCACACAGGAAATCAAACCAGCTTCCTTAATTTTCGTGTAGTGGCATTAGATTCATCATCGTCAAATAAAATCAAATAAGTAGTCAAATAAGTCAAATAAGTAGAAAATCACCATCGTATTAATTGGGAAAAAACTTCAATCCTGGCACACGAATCTAATGACACATTCACAGAACCTTAATTTATGAGTTTATATATTCGTGTGAAATTGAGAGCAATCGAAACATTATTTCTCATGATAATAGCAATTTTACGATATTTGGATTTTGAAAATTTCTTTACTTTTAACACCTTAGGGCTACATGCTTGCCGATTGTAATGATTTTTCGCAGCTAACCCTAATTTTATGAATTTATATATTTGTGTGAAATTTGAGCGTAATCAAAAAAACTGTTTCTCATAAAAAAAAGCAATTGTACACTTTTTTGTTTTAAAAAATTACGCTCATCCAACAACGCGCCTGAAAAAGCGTTTGCGAAGCTTCCTAGTATACTTAAAATCCAAATTTGACCAAAACTAGGCCCTATTGCTTAATAAAAATAAAAATCGACCATTGATTATCTCTACTAGGTGTTTTCGTTGCGTCCCAGATGCAGAATATTAACTTTCACAAACACACTAAAGACAAATTAAGAAATAAGAATATTAACATATTACAATGGGATCTACATTTTACCAAAGCGATTAATTGTTCGAAGATGATAATATTAAGTTACTAAATGAAATAATACCAAAAAAAGTATATTGGCAGTTTACGAGCACAGAAAAACAATATGGAAATATATTTATTTGGGGGCCCCTAGATCAAGGGGCCCTAGGCGCGCGCCTAGTGCGCCTAGGCCTAAAATCGCCACTGCTAATTTCATAGAGCAGACAACAATGAACTACAGTTAAAACATTTTTTTAAATAGCTAATAACAACAACAATGCATTTAAAAACACAAAAACTTACGTAAACAAATAAAAAAAGAACATTAAAATGCAATTAATTATTACACCAAATAAAAAAAGTCTTGGGGAAAAAAAAAAGAAAAAAAAAAGGGAAAAAAAAACAAGAAAAAAATCAACAAAAAAGAAAAACAAAAAGTAAAAACTATTATTTTAACGATTCATCTATTATCGCAAGAATGTTCCATTGTTTGGCAAATTGCATCCGTCGTGGCTTTAAGCCTAAAATTCGATCGTGAAGAAAACATGAAACTTGACCAGGTTCAATATTATGATGAGGCGCGCGCCTAGGCCTAAAATCGCCACTGCTAATTTCATAGATGCAGACAACAATGAACTACAGTTAAAACATTTTTTTAAATAGCTAATAACAACAACAATGCATTTAAAACACAAACTTTTAGGTAACAAATTAAAAAAGGGAACATTAAATCAATAATTATTACACCAAATAAAAAAAGTTTTTGGGGAAAAAAAAAGAAAAGGAAAAGGAAAAACAAGAAAAAAATCAACAAAAAAGAAAAACAAAAAGTAAAAACTATTATTTAACGTTTCCCATCTATTATCGCAAGAATGTTCCATTGTTTGGGCAAATTGCATCCGTCGCGGCTTTAAGCCTAAAATTCGATCGTGAAGAAAAAAATGAAACTTGACCAGGTTCAATATTATGATGACAAGGAATCCAGAAATAGATGGCTTCAAGTTGAGATCCTGTAACTTTCTTATTAATTGATTAAATAAATTAATTCATAAATTAACACTAAAAATATATTTAATAAAGAGACTACACTGTCGCCCTTGTTATCTATTATGTTTGGGAACCTCCGAACAGGGACAAGACAATAGATAGAGAGTACATTTTACAGACCTTGTTTTTATTGTAGCAGACAGTACATGTTTCACCCAGCCACTCGCTCGAACGACTGCGAGCCGAGACCCGGTCTATCACTGGCCAACCTCGTACAGTGAGGGGTGAGGCGGGGTCTGGCCTTGACGTAACATACATGACGTAGATACATAACATACATGACATTATCAAATAAAAGTCTTACAAGAATAATTATCGCAAAAATATTTGAAATTAGTTAATTAGTTATCTAATCAATTACATTTTAGTTATACCACTTTTAACCTATGTATAATTATGCATACCTAAAACTCCACAGATGGGCCTAATATTTTCCCACTTCACTAACATCATGCAAATAAATCCAAAATGTTCTGTCCCCAAGCGGAATTCTTGTAACTGATAGATTAATAGATGAATGAAGTTGAATAACAATTAATCATCGGAAGTTTGTAAATAAACAGAAGAAATACTGAAAATAACGAAACAATTGGACATTTTCCGGTCTTTCACAAAAACGCTACCTTAAAAGAACCGGACAGTAACTTTGGGCCCCAGGGCCATTCAAAGTGAGTAAAGTTTAAATTTACTGATTTTCAGATCTTAAAAGTGGTTCTACAAAAATTATAAAAAAAATATGCCTAGATATGTAATCACAAAAATGTTAAGGTGGGACAGGACCTCGGTATAGTGGCCTATGTTGGTGGAAGAAGAAGCTAAAGAGAGGCCCTGGAGGTGGGACTTTACAAGTGTCACTCAAAATATTCGAAAATGAGCCGTCCAATACACGGTCGCAGTTGCCTCGTGTGGCTGTGACTACACTATGTACTGCAGAAGCTCTGAAAGCGCGCGTCTCAGTCAGCCAGCGTAGCGCCAGATCGTTCACACTGCTACTCGACTCATCGGGCTCACTCGTCGAACGAGTTAGAACAAGATGATGTTAGTTCTAGGAGAGTAGGGTGGCTGAGTTAATTACATCAAACCGAAATTTTGTTTCAAACTCATATATTATATTAAAGGTAAAAGTGATCATGTACTTTATCAGGAAATATCAAAATGGAATTATTGTTTGCTGTGAATGAAAAAAGATTTATAAAATTTCCTGACTAAAAACGTAGTGGATTCAAACCCACGTCCGTAATAGGTACCCGGTACCAGAACCTCCGTACCGGCATAATATAATGTAAAATACGTTGATGAAAGACCTCAAGGAGTCAAGAGATAGCTGGTAACTGCATTTGAACAAAGTGGTGTATGTATAAATTGCTTTGTAAGTATATGTATTCATTTTATCATTCAATTGTGGATGTTTATTGCGTTAGTTACGGAAGTACCATTTTATATATTATTTATTCATTTAATTTTGGCATTCATTCATTGGATAAATAAGCAAATCCACCTCCTGATTAATTAAGCCCAGTGGCATATCCAGGGGGGCTTAAATATTATATTCTTCAAATCATCTAGGTTTAAGCAAAAAAATTAATTCATCTATTCATTTTTGTAGACACATAATAACCCCACTTCACAAATTTACGCATTTTTCAAAAAATTGTCGAAAGGACTATGTCCCGTAATTAATTTTAAGGCTAATTCTTTGCAATTAGGTGTGGCTATTGTTGGATAAGTTTTTTATTTGATTCTTGCACATTGGTAATGATAAACATAGGTGAAATACTATCTATAATATATAATAATCTATATTCTATGAACTCGTACATATGCCCGAACCCTAATAACTTCCACATAATTATAGATACATTTACAATCGTAAAATTGTCCCCGCTCGGGATTCACCACGATTCATCACGATCGGAGTAAGACTGGTAAAAAAGCAAAAAAATTCAAACAAACAAACAAACAAACACAGAAAAAAATAACAGACAAATTTTCTCCTCCGCTTTGCTTGTCATTTTTATACGCACTTTCCTTTGAGCAGGCCCATGGAGTGGGTACCCCCCCTGCCCCACACCGCGCAATTGGTGATGCATTCACTATGTCTTTGATGTAGTCTCTCGCGTCTGCACTGCGCATGCAACGCGACGTTGACCGCTGAGTCATAGCAATGGTCATAAATAAAACACATGTCCCGACAGACGACACAAACAGTAGATATGGACACAGGGAAATAAAAAGACGTCATTTGCGAGAATGTTTAGGCTACTATAATAGCAACACTCGATCGACGACCACAACAATGAATCAAATGAATCGAAACTACGAACAAGCCACCCCATAGGTTGTTCGGGACGTAAACAAACTAAACAATGCAAAGTTATACATATGAAAATTGGTGGGGTCAGTATGCAGAAAACTTGTAATGACCGATTGACCGTTGTTTGTTCACATACAATAATGATAGGTGCCCGTTAGGGCGCCGCAGCCAAGCAGTGGTGTGCTAACATTCGGGACTGATATTACTAGTAAACTATAATAGACCATATTCGTCACTTTCAATTAACCAGGGGTTATGACTGGACGGGGAAAAGGTCTACAACGTTCAAATTTAACTGCAAATAATAGTGATAGATGCAAATTGAAACAAAAAGTTGATCAAGTTTTTTTTAATGTAACTATAGAAACTATAAAACAATCTTCTACAATGTGTGTAAACCCTATAATGCTAAAAATATAGTTTGTTATAATAACATATTATAGATTTTTATTTATATGAAGCTCCATTTTATGCGTTATGAAAACTAAATGTTAGGAGGTGTTGCTTTATTTTAATCGCTTCTTCGTCATTCATTACAATCTGTAAAACTCACTTCCCCACTATAAATACATAAAATTTACTTTGCCCCGTGACCGCATCGTTTCATATAGCTCGGCATTATGAATTTGCACGCAATTAAAACAATAGTTTTCAATGCACATTTTGACTAGCTTGTGCAACGTATGAAGGAACGGGACAAAGTGAAGTTAGTTTTTATATTGAGCTCAAGTAGAATAATCAGAAGCTTGGCCCTTCTTTGAGATCACAATGCCTCTAGATTGTATTGTTTTTGTAGATAGGAGTACAAGTGAGTACGCTTTGTGATAGCCCATACACGTTCATTCCCTTGAAATATATCAATTTATCAAATTTCAAGATTCAAAAATCTGTTAAGTGAATGCATACAATAAATTAACATTTTTTCCAAAAATTATACATGTTCTCATGTTAACTATTAATTGCTATGTAAAAATAAACACTGCATTATTGGTCAAAAACCCAAACATGATTGTCGCAATCAACCACTACTACACTTGTCTACAATGCTGCACCGTCCTCCCGGATGCGGAATTTCCTTATTCTAGATATCCGTGCGTAATAGTACCGATTCCAAGTAAATACGTTATTTACTCAAATTGTCGAGAAATATTTCTGTTTCGGAATTGTTTTTTAAATGTGTATTTTTGTTGGAGATTTGCATCTAATATTTTCTGAATGGGCTACTTTTGAAGAATGACAATGATGTGTAACTTGATTCAAAAGTTAAAAACACCCATATGCGGCCATCACACGGTCAATTTTGGTAAAAGCTAAAGTTTGCTCTCAAAATACATTGATGAGGGCTCGAACAATGAAATTCTGTATACTTCATAATCAACGCCCTGCAATGCACCAACCCGCCACTGCATGACGTAGTGCAGTGAAACACCATTTAAATGAGTTCAAGAGAGCATGAACAAGTGTATTTTAAAGTTTAATAGCTCCCAAAAAATTTAGGTGTCTTTGTCTTTTCTTGTATAATCTAGGCTAAATATAATATGTATTCAAATGATGTGTGCAAAACTACAGAAGGACAGAGTTTGTTGTTCTTAATATGGTTGTTGTTACAGAATTTGTATGTATAAATTGCATGACACAACTAACATTATAAACACTTCATAATTAGTGAGTGATTGGAAAATACGTAAAAATATAAGCAATGATTTGTCATTTACACACGTCGGGAGTGATTAAAAACGCGCGATGCACGTCCTTGAGACTGTCTCATCGGCGAGATTTGGGCTTTGAGTCGTGGGGAGGAGGGACTATTAGATTCAATGCGTTTATCTGTGATTATCGTGATCTGTGATGCAGCGATCATTAGGCTACTTTTCTAAATCTAGAACGACTCAAATATGCGGACAGTGAATAAGCCAATGCGAATACTGCTTGTACAGCGTACGGATTTTAATTATAGCCTGGATGTAGTCCTTTATTTTTGATTTTATTATTTCTGGGTATGCACACAGTCCCGTTTTGTTTTCACGTTTGTCTATGATTATTGATTATATCAACGCTATCACACACCAATAATAAAATAGAAGTACCTAGTAGACCGAATTAATAACGCCATATCCAAATCTCAGTTGGTTTGGGGCATCAGCTCAGACAGCGGAAGACTGGGGTTCTATCCTCAGTTGATACAATTTCTATATTATGTTACCGTTATCAAATGCTAAAACTCAGGAACTTTAAATCGATTAAAAATGACTTGTTAAAAAATAAACATTACATATTATACCACCACGGAACAATATTTACATTTTTAGATTGCCTTGCGCTCTGCGCATAATAAAAACGAGTTTTTTTGTGACGTGGCTCATCCAAAGACTAATAAAGAAACGCTCCATAGAACCAAATGATCCGGGTTCGAGCCAAAACGAGGCATTTTCAATTCGAATCTTTTGGATAGTTATAATTTTTTAGTACCATATTCACAAAGATTGCGATACATTCTTTAATTAACTATATTTTTTACATCATGTGTTGCGGCGTGATCTAATTATGAACAGAGGCCATTGTAAATAATATACCATATTTTGCATGCTTTTCATCGAAGATATATATGACCTATTATGATTTTGCAATGAACGTGTTTTCATTGGGCTCATCCCTTAAAAAAAATTAATATTAACCTGTTTATTGAAGCAAAACCTTGCACACATAACTCAATATGTCTTATACTGTTACCGTGTTCTATAACAAATACGTATTATAGGCCTATGCATTGGTGGTGTTCTGCATTAGTAAAACAATTCATTCATGGCCAATGAAATCGTTTTTTCGAACATAAATAACCCCCCTGTCACTCAAAAAGTCGTATCGCCAGAGTGCGCCACTTGCTGGGGCCGAAAAGGCCTAAAATAGCTGCAAAACATGCATTCGTAGTTCAGTAGTTTAGCGGTAACTACATATACGATTTTAATAATTTTTTTTTTAATTTTAAGATAATTGTTGAAATTCGAACTTATGTTTTGTACTTTTTCCATAAAAAAATTTGTAATTTTTTTATAAAGCTCTAAAGTGAAGGTAAATTTTCAAAATATTGACCAAGTTCGCAATTTTTCATAAGACCATATTATGTACAATTTCGAAAATCGACAAAACATAAGTCCTAGTAAATTTTATCGTGAATAGAGTAAAAAAAAATTATGCCGATATGACAGTTGTGGGCCGAGTTCTAACTGAAATGCTGGGACACTGCATCGCACCGATATTATAGCTACTCCTGTGCAACCTTAAGTAGTTAACGTACTTTTAAAAGAAAACGTTGAATAAATTAAACGTAAGGCATAGAAATCAAAGTTTTAATAAAAGCTCAATAAAGTGTATTAAATATATTGGTGCCCGTTACGGCGCCGCAGCCCAAGCCGTGGTATGCTACACACTCAGCATCTTATACAGCACACCAGAGTTGGGGTGATTTCGAGATGTTACCCAGCCCAGCCGTCAAGAGACGTGAAGTTTACTTAAAAACTATCTAGATGAATTTAGGTACCTGACAACACATGCCAAATTTGGTTGGTGTACGACCATTCCTTCTGGCTGAAAAAGTGTGTTGAAACATGCTCACAACTTTAAGCACAGCTTTAAGGATGTTAGCTACTACTTATTAATTTGTCAGTTTCAATTGCTCAGGGATTCTGACCAAACACTGTGTACAAAAACTAAGTATTTGGACCACTAGATATTTTACATTCTATTGTTAATTGTTAATAACATAGCAATTAAATCGACATTGATAAAATTATTATATTTTAACAAATAATATTTCAATGGAACTTGAAAAAGCAATGAGATCCCACACATAACAAAATCTTATAAAAATACAGCCAAACCTTACACACTCAAGAGCAAATGGGATCTAAAAGAAATACAAAGCGTATGTAGGTCTACCCTCCTACATTTTTTGCTTTCTTAATACATAAATTCACTTTATTTATTTATTTATTTATTTATTTATTTACTTATTATTTATTTGTTCACTCAAATACAGCATTGCTGCCATTTTACATTGAGGTATTTTTTTTTATACTAGGATATTAATAATTGGTTTACACTTCAAATAATTTCAGAACATATAGTTGGTTAACACTTACAATAACTTGAATAAATATAAATTAATAGTTAATAACATAATGATGATATACAATGAAATACCTATACAATGATGAATTGATGATTTATAAACTACTGATATGTATAAAAAGAACAAAACATTTAATAAAACAATAAATAATCAATTTGTTTTTAAACTTAAGCTTAGCTATCCAATTAATGATTTGTGAGATGCCGAATTGATGATAAAAAAGGTCGAAATTCATTAGCAAAAATGTCAATTAATGGAGATAGTGGGAAGGAGTTGAAAGTTGTAGGAAGACGAATGCATAGTGATCTTTTCGTTGTTGATAGACGGGGAGTTAGTACATAAAACAGGTGACACAGTCGAGTAGAACGAGAAGGAACTCTGAGCGGGAACAATGACACTAGAATGTCGGACCTAATGTGTCCATTTACAACGCGAGTCCAATGAAGACATCCTGAGTAGTTTCATTAATTCTTGCTTTGTTTGGTTCATGCATTCAGGAACACGATTTCGCACAATAGCAAGAAAAAATTAAACCACTCGATCAAGTTGTTTCAAATTTGTTTGAGCAGCCATTGACCATATTGGAGAACAGTACTCAACTATTGGTAAAACACAGGTAGTAAAGTATGCCCTTAAAGCAATGGGGTCATTAATTTCAGTATATCTGTATAAAATCCCCAGCATGGGACATAGCTTTAGAAGTTGTTTTCTCAGTGTGTTCTTTAAAAATAAGACTTGAGTCAGTTAACACTACTAGATCTTTCTTGCACGTCACCAGTCCCTTCCTACAGGACGGTTCATAATCGAATATTGACAATCAATTGGGCTTGCCCTATGCGTAATAGACAAAATTGAACATTTGTCTGGATTCGGTTTTAGGCACCAGTCCACACAATACATAAAAAAAATTTGAGGGATTTTGAAATTGATTGAATCTTTGCCTGTGCTGCATCTTGCAAAGCTGCCGAAAGCATACTAGTTGCAAATAAAATTTTGACACGCTTGAAAGGATGTAGTCACAGGGCAATGTGAATTTATGTATTAAGATTGCGAAAATGTAGGAGGATACATACGCTTTGTATTTATTTTTGATCTCTTGCTTTTGATTGTGTAGGGTTTAGCTTGTTTTTACAAGTTTTTCGTTTGGTTTTGGTACTACTATCTAATTCGTCAGTTTCAATTGCCCAGCGATTATGACCAAACGGGCGGGGCTACAACGGTTATATTTCACATGGACATTAAAGTAACATTTGATGCAGTGCCTTCTAAAAAAAAGTCGGGAAAGCTGGAAGACATCGAAAATAAAGGATTAATATTAGCCTTTTACAGATAAATAAACAAGTAACTATAGAAACTTGACAAAGATCCCCCTACAATGCGTACACAAATCAATTATTTGGGGCACGACATATTTAAATCCAATTTTTAATTGATATTACCAAAGCAATTAATTCTAGTTTTATGAAAAGTATTTTATTTTATTAAAAAGAAATTTGCAATAGGACTCGAAAAAGTAATGAGATCTCACGCATACAAAAAAACTTGTAAAAATACAGCCAAACCTTCACACTCGAAAGTAAAAGAAGGACTAAGCTCATCTACCCTTCTACATTTACGCATCCTCAATTCATAAACTACACTGCCTTGTAACTCATCCTTGAAAAAACTTGCAACTCTCAACAAAAACGTATAGTTCATACAAATTCTATTTTACCAATTAATTTAAACTTAAATAGTTCATGAAAATTCTATTTTGTCAAGCTTTTCAAGCTACGAGGCAGTGTACGTCCAGAAAATGTCAGACTTTTCTGGCCCAGAAAACATGACATTACTGTAGATGATGATATTTTCGTCTCAAAGACAGGAAATTCTAAATGAAATGCACGAAAGCCATAAGTCAAAAGCAATGATGCGACCAACATTGTGTTGACCAGGAATCAGTGCTGCTCAATGCTCTACCCACTTTTGATCTAGAATTTCTCTGGCAGCGTGTGAGCACTACCGATGGGGTATCGAGCACTATCAAGCACTAACGAACCATATAAACGATTAGCAAACAAATTTAAATTTTTGGAAATTGTGGGGGGGGGGGGGCAACTTAATGGAGCCCCCACTTTTGATTTGGAATTTCTCTGGCAGCGAGTGAGCACTAACGATGGGGTATCAAGCACTAACAAGCACTAACGAAGCACAAACAATTGGCACAGGAGTAGCTATAATATCGGTGCGATGCAGTGTCCCAGCATTTCAGTTAGAACTCGGCCCACAACTGTCATATCGGCATAATTTTTTTTTTACTCTATTCACGATAAAATTTACTAGGACTTATGTTTTGTCGATTTTCGAAATTGTACATAATATGGTCTTATAAAAAATTGCGAACTTGGTCAATATTTTGAAAATTTACCTTCACTTTAGAGCTTTATAAAAAAAATTACAAAATTTTTTATGGAAAAAGTACAAAACATAAGTTCGAATTTCAACAATTATCTTCAAATTAAAAAAAAAATTATTAAAATCGTATATGTAGTTACCGCTAAACTACTGAACTACGAATGCATGTTTTGCAGCTATTTTAGGCCTTTTCGGCCCCAGCAAGTGGCGCACTCTGGCGATACGACTTTTTGAGTGACAGGGGGGTTATTTATGTTCGAAAAAACGATTTCATTGGCCATGAATGAAATTGTTTAACTAATGCAGAACACCACACAATGCATAGGCCTATAATACGTATTTGTTATAGAACACGGTAACAGTATAAGACATATTGAGTTATGTGTGCAAGGTTTTGCTTCAATCAACAGGTTAATATTAATTTTGTTAAGATGAGCCCAATGAGAACACGTACATTGCAAAATCATAATAGGTCATTTATATATCTTCGATGAAAAGCAATGCTAAAAATATGGTAGTATGATTTACAATGGCCATCTGTTCATAATTAGATACACGCCACACACATGATGTGAAAAATATAGTTACATTAAAGAATGTATCGCAATCTTTGTGAATATGGTACTAAAAAAATTATAAACTATCCAAAGATTCGAATTGAAAATGCCTCGTTTTGGCTCGAACCCGGATCATTTGGTTCTATAGGAGCGTTTCTTTATTAGTCTGTTGGATGAGCCACGTCACAAAAACTCGTTTTATTATGGCGCAGAGCGCAAGGCAATCTAAAAATGTAAATATTGTTCCGTGGTGGTATAATATGTAATGTTATTTGTAACAAGTCATTTTTAATCGATTTAAAGTTCCTGAGTTTAGCATTTGATAACGGTAACATAATATAGAAATTGTATCAACTGAGGATAGAAACCACAGTCTTCCGCTGTCTGAGCTGATGCTCCAACCAACTGAGATTTGGATATGGCGTTATTAATTCGGTCTACTAGGTACTTCTATTTATTATTGGTGTGTGATAGCGTTGATATAATCAATAATCATAGACAAACAGTGAAAACAAAACGGGACTGTGTGCATACCCAGAAATAATAAAATCTAAAATAAAGGACTACATCCAGGCTATAAATTAAAATCCGTACGTTGTACAAGCAGTATTCGCATTGGCTTATTCACTGTCCGCAATATTTGAGTCGTTCTAGATTTAGAAAAGTAGCCTAATGATCGCTGCATCACAGATCACAGATAAATCACAGATAAACGCATTGAATCTAATAGTCCCTCCTCCCCACGACTTCGAGCCCAAATCTCGCCGATGAGACAGTCTCAAGGACGTGCATCGCGCGTTTTTAATCACTCCCGACGTGTGTAAATGACAAATCATTGCTTATATTTTACGTATTTTCCAATCACTCACTAATTATTAATTGTTAATAATGTTAGTTGTGTCATGCAATTATACATAACAAATTCTGTAACAACAACCATATTAAGAACAACAAACTCTGTCCATTCTATAGTTTTGCACACATCATTTGAATACATATTATATTTAGCCTAGATTATACAAGAAACAGACAAAGCACACCTAAATTTTTTGGAGCATATTAAAACTTTAAAATACACTTTGTTACTGCTCTCTTGAACTCATTTAAATGGTGTTCCACTGCACTACGTCATGCAGTGGGCGGGTTGTGCATTGCAGGGCGTTGATTATGAACTATACAGAATTTCATTGTTCGAGCCCTCATCAATGTATATGAGAGCAAACTTTAGGCTTTTACCACATTGACGTGTGAGTGGCCGCATATGGGTGTTTTTAACTTTTTGAAATCAAGTACACATCATTGTCATTCTTTCAAAAGTAGTCCATTCAGATAATATTAGATGCAAATCTCCAAACCAAAATACACATTTAAAAAACAATTCCGAAACAGAAAATATTCTCGCCAATTTGAGTAAAAACGTATTTACTTGGAATCGGTACTATTACGCACGGATATCTAGAATAAGTATTCCGCATCCGGGAGGACGGTGCAGCATTGTAGACAAGTGCAGTAGTAGTGGTTGATTGCGACAATCATGCTTGTTGACCAATATTTGTTTGTGTTTGTGTTGTTTGTTGTGTTGTTGTTTGTTTGTTTTGTTGTGTTTATTTTTTACATAGCAATTAATAGTAACATGAGAAATGTATAATTTTGGTAAAATGTTAATTTATTGTATGCATTCACTAAAACAGATTTTGAATCTTGAAACTTGATAAATGTATATATTTAAGGGAATGAACGTGTATAGGCTATCACAAAGCGTACACACTTGTACTCCTATCTACAAAAACAATACAATCTAGAGGCATTGTGATCTCAAAGAAGGGCCAAGCTTCTGATTATTCTACTTGTGCTCAATATAAAAACATAACTCACTTGTCCCGTTACTTCATCGTGCACAAGCTAGTCAAAATGTGCATTGCAACTATTGTTTTAATTTTCGTGCAAATTCATAATGCCGAGCTATATGCTAATGATGCGGTCACGGGGCAAAGTGAATTTATGTATTTATAGTGTGAAAGTGAGATTTACAGATTATAATGAATGACAAAGAAGCGATTAAAATAAAGCAACACCCTCCTAACATTTAGTTTTCATAACGCATAAAATGGAGCTTCATAATATAAATAATCTATAATATGTTATTATAAACAAACTATATTTTATAGCATTATATGTTTACACACATTGTAGAAGATTGTTTTTTAGTTTCTATAGTTACATTAAAAAAAACTTGATCAACTTTTTGTTTCAATTTGCATCTATCACTATTACTGCACGTAAATTTGAACGTTGTAGACCTTCCGTCCAGTCATAATCCTGGTTAATTGAAAGTGACGAATATGGTCTATTATAGTTACTAGTAATATCAGTCCGAATGTTAGCACACCACTGCTTGGCTGCGGCGCCTAACGGCACCTATCATTATTGTATTGTGAAACAAACAACGGTCAATCGGTCATACAAGTTTTCTGCATACTGACCCCACAATTTTCATATGTATAACTTTGCATTGTTTTAGTTTGTTACGTCCCGAACAACCTACGGGGTGGCTTGTTCTTAGTTTCGATTCATTGATTCATTGTTGTGGTCGTCGATCGAGTGTTGCTATTATAGTAGCCGAAACATTCTCGCAAATGGACGTCTTTTGTTCCTGTGTCCATATCTACTGTTTGTGTCGACTGTCGGGACATGGTGTTTTTTTATATTGACCATTGCTATGACTCAGCGGTCAACGTCGGCGTTGCATGCGCAGTGCAGACGCGAGAGACTACATCAAAGACATCGTGAATGAATCACCAATTGCGCGGTGTGGGGCAGGGGGGGGGGTACCCACTCCATGACCTGCTCATAGTACAGTGCAATTAGCTCATATATGGCCTTAACCCACGCATTCAAAAAAACAAGCAAATACCGGTTGGGATATGATTCAGGATGGTTTCCTCAATATCCCCAACAGAACTCCCCCCCACAAAAATCCGGTTGCGGGTTATCCGCCATTTTGAAAATCAATTTACAGATTTTTGAGTTTTGTCGAAGAATGGAAAATTAGCAATATTGAGTGAAGTATTAGACCGAAATAGCTCAAATTTGTTTTTAAAGTTTCGCATAGAATTAGGGGTGTGATAAGTAACAAGTTAGGCATGCTTTCTTTTAATCTCTGGCGACCAGCCGTCCTTAAAACAAATTTTTACCCTCTTTTTTTAATTTTCTGAATTTGTTTTGCATATTTATCATAACAAAAACAAAACCAGTAACTTTATGAAAATTTGTTTCAAATAAAAGTTGTAGGGCATGAAAAAACACATCGATATCATATTCTTGATTGTGTCCGTAGATAATAATGGCCGAACGCTACATGACAAGAAAGACCATTGTGCGGTGAGCAGCGTAAAACGTTTGCTCGACGCGTTACCACTAGCGCAGTCCATGGCCATAAGTCCCGTAGGAATTTCGACCTTTATAGATTTTCTCTTCTGATTCTGTTAGGGTATACCTTAAGGATAAAAAAAATCTTGGGTAAACATGTGGCATCCCGGGCCTAAGTTTTTTTACGACGCCATCTTGATTTGGGCAAATGCGTTTAGTACACGCTCTTAATTTTAATACATTTTCTATACTTTTGACTACATGTGTAATGAATCTAACGTAATAATAGGATTCAACAATAAATTTTCAATTAAATGATACAAATTTGGTCATCCTGGGAACATTGTGGTCATTGTGGTATTTGTTGGATGAGCGTAGCGAGCGAAGCGAAGATTCCATTCTACTACACTGGAGAAAAAAATCCGGAATGTTTTTTTTTTTTTTTTTTTCTTTTTTGTATTTTTGTCTGTTTGTCCGCACGATTCCGGCTGAACCGATACTCCGATTGAGATGAAATTTTATGGAGGCCTTCGAAATCTCTGAACTTAGAACTGCCACGTTTTTGAGCGCAATCGGAAAATTATTTCTCATGAAAATCGCAATTTTACGATTTTTTTCGATTTAAAAAAAAAATTCTTTGACTTATAACACCTACATGCTTTATCCGATTTTAATGATTTTTGCACAGAACCTTTATTTTATGAATTTAGATATTCTTGTGAAATTTGAGCGCAATTGAAAAAATATTTATCATAAAAATCGAAATTTTACGGGTTTTTTCTTTTTTTAAACAATTCTTTGACTTATAACACCTACATGCTTTATCCGATTGTAATGATTTTTTCGCAGAACCTTAATTTTATGAATTTATATATTTGTGTTAAATTTGAGCGCAATCGAGAAATTATTTCTTATAAAAATCGCAATTTTACGATTTTTTTTAACAATTACGATTAATAAATTAAAAAATTAAAGTTAATTTTTAATTTAATTTAATTTAATTTAATTAAATTAAAAAAAAATCAACTTAGTAATGATTTTTCCACAGAACAGAAAATTCGCATAACACATGGCAGCTCAATGCACCAATTACGCTCATCCAACAACGCGGCGGGACTTAAGCGTTTTCCTAGTTATAGTGAAATACATATTATTAACAGTCCTGCGTACAGGTGCACTATTTACCTCCAATTGTGTATTTCATGATAGATATATAAAATTTGGCACAAAATATACGAAAATGTAATTGGAAAATGATTTGACTGTACAGGGCAATCTTATTATTATCCCACGACACCAATGGCGGCCATTTTCCAAGATGGCCACCCAACAAATTATTTGAAATTTTGTGACAGAATGTTGAAATTTGGTATACACATAGATCATGTCATTGAAAAATGACTTTTGAATAGGCCATGTCAAACTAACACAATGGCAACAATGGCGGCCATTTTAGAAGATGGCCGCCACACACACCGTTAGTTAAAGGCGATAGTCCAGTAGATCACCAACGGCACCCAGTATAGTCGCCAAAAGAAGCCAAAAGTACGCTTACATGTCGTTTTGAGTCAAAATACTACCTCTTGGTAACATTTACAAGACTGCCAAGAATTCACCAATTGGTTTCTAAAAATACGCCAAAAGGCAGCCAAATGTTTGCCAAAAGTTGACCAAATTATAGTATAATGTCATAAAATTGACTTAGTATGCATGGGTTTTATTGCATTAAAAAATGTTGAAGATCGTGAGAAAATGAATAGAAGACCAAGCTTTTCGTGTTCCTATGTTGCCATCAAAACATCTCAAATTAACGAATTCTAATAAAGTTCAGAATACAGATAATCACAATAGTAAAGTAGTGCATAGCATCATTACTATGTGTTGAATAATGTAAGAACTCGGTTTGAAATGCATACATTATATATTGATGTTTCGTAACAGACAACACTTGATTTTTATCTAAACCTCGTTACACTTGGACACTTGGATAACTATGGTTAATTTTCATGTAAACCTAAAGGGTGTCACTTGAAACTGCCATGTTTCATGTTGCATTATGTTTCTATTTACACACAAAACTCCCTTTAATATATGAATATTATACTGGGTTACACTGTGCACACTCTTTTCTCTTGCCGACATGCGATTTCATTTTACACCAACTAAATTTATTATTTTATTTTCTAAACTAGGAAAAGCTACTCTAGAGCACTGCCATGTTAACGAATCTTTGGTTAACGTACACATTTTTCGATCACTTACACGCTTGTTTCAAATGGAAAGCATCCTCTTCGCGTCCTAGAATCACCCCAAGCCCGTTGAAGGACAGGAAAATAAGTTGAAAGAATGCAGTTTTTACGGCACCAACCGTGTGCCACGAGGTATCCACGTGACAATCAATTATTGGTATCCCGTTGTCTACCTTTTAGTAATCTATCGGTAACTATGTGGCAACGTCTTTGTGTAGGCTTGGTGTCTTCCATCAGTAAGTAAACTCATGTCATTCTTTTGGCTAAGGTTTGGCGTTATATTTGGTGCTAAGTGGTCATCACTTGCTAACTTAAAGGTGAACTGTGAGCAACCACTTGATGGATATCTTGCCCAACAAGGAGAAAATGTTTGTAACTCATTGGCTGCTTCATCGTGAACGCATGGCTATCATATATTGTTGAGTTGAAATTTCGGTGGCTACCTTTGGCAACCACTTGGCAATCAAAATCAAGCCTTGGTCTTGCTTAGATACCTCTTGGCAACCATTTGACAAACAAATTTCTACAAGGGCTGGAAGTTATTAAGACGTCAAGATCGTTCAAAATACTTTCTCCTTCAGCTGAGTGGGTGGGGGGCTAATGGCTGGCCTGCTAATAGGATTGAGTATAGAGGATGCCAATAGCTAATTATGTGTATATGTTTATGGGTCCCAAACGGATAAACTTTGAGTAACCAAATTCTGCACCAATGTCAGTCATCTACCGGACTATCGCCTTTTACTAACGGGAATTTAATTGAACGAACTGAAATGGGAATATAAACATTTCCCTTGTCATATTTAGAATGCATAAACATTATGTAATGTAACATAGAAACTTGTCAGTAATTGCCTACAGTGTGTATAAAAAAACAAGTGAATTATTAAAAGTAGTAATTATTGCTAGTATTTAATTCTATAGCAATATTGCAAGATACCCGATAGCGGATCCATACTACATTGTTTCTAAAAAGTATTGATATAACACATAAATATGACATGTTTCAATGGAGTGCCCTATGTATGTATACAATAACAAGATTCTGTCATAAAGTTTACGTGGTTCGTAATAATTGGTGCCATTGTGTTAGTTTGACATGGCCTATTCAAAAGTCATTTTTCAATGACATGATCTATGTGTACACCAAATTTCAACATTCTGTCACAAAATTTCAAATAATTTGTTGGGTGGCCATCTTGGAAAATGGCCGCCATTGATGTCGTGGGATAATAATGAGATTGCCCTATATGGTTAATCATTTTCCAATTACATTTTCGTATATTTTGTGCCAAATTTTATGTCTATCATGAAAGGCACAATTGGAGGTAAATAGTGCACCTGTACGCAGGACTAATAAGTAATAATAATATGTATTTCACTATAACAAATACCACAATGTTGCCAGAATGTCCAAATTTGTATAATTTAAAAGGAAATTTGTTGGAGAATCCAATTATTACGTCAGATTTATTACAAATCTAGTCAAAAGTATAGAAAATGTATTAAAATTAAGAGCGTGTACTAAATGTGTGGCTCGTTGGTCTTGTTGTGTGGCTCGTTGGTCTTGTTGTTAGCATATCTGCTTCCAATGCAGAAGGTCCAGGGTTCGATTCCCGCTAAAGTCAGAAGTTTTTTAACTTCTGATTTGGACTTAAGTCCATCAGTTCTTGTCTTAGGAGTTTGTAAACGGTGACTTTGGAGCCGTCCTAGCAACGAAGCACATAATAAATTTCAGAGTTGTTCTGAATCGGCCTTGTTGATTCTGGCGTTGATTCGCGGGTGTTCGCACTGTCCATACCACTGATTGCTATATTTCCTATTAAAATATCGATCTTTGGTTGGTTATCGCTCACTCGTCGATTGCGTCGGGGCCTGCAGGGTTGGCTTGGTCGCTTTGATTTAAAGTCCCCCACTGAAAATCAGTTATATAACTGAGTGGGCAGACTCTAAATAAAATTTATTTATTTATGTCCAAAACAAGATAACGACGTAAAAAACTTTGGCACCAGATGTCAGATTTTTACCCACGAATTTTTTTATCCTTACGGTATACCCTAACAGGATCAGAAGAGAAAATCTATAAAGGTCGAAATTCCTACGGGACTTATGGCCATGGACTGCGCTAGTGGTAGCGCGTCGAGCAAACGTTTTAGGCTGCTCACCGCACAATGGTCTTGCTTGTCATGTAGCGTTCGGCCATTATTATCTACGGACACAATCGAGAATATTATATCGATGTGTTTTTTCATGCCCTACAACTTTTATTTGAAACAAATTTTCATAAAGTTACTGGTTTTGTTTTTGTTATGATAAATATGCAAAACAAATTCAGATAATTAAAAAAAGAGGGTAAAAATTTGCATCAAGGGCCGTAGGTTGCCAGATAATCAAAGGAAGGCGCACCAAACACCTTAATCGTTTCTTTACGAACAATTTAAAACAAATTTGAGCTATTTCGGTTCAATACTTCACTCAATATTGCTAATTTTCCGTTTGTCGACAAAACTCAAAAATTTAAAAATTGATTTTCAAAATGGCGGAAAACCCGCAACCGGATTTTTTGGGATTCTGTTGGGGATGTCCAGGAGACCCACCTTAACAAATTCCGACCGGTCCCTGCTTGTTTTTTTGAATGCGTGGGTCATATCACAACGGCCCTGTACTATCAATGGAAGTGCGTAATAGTGAGAGCTGTTAGCGGAAAAATATTGCAAATCCGGATACCAGCGCGAAATTTTGCATGGGGGTAGATAAATATATCACAATTAAAAATCCGCCGGGAGGCAAGCGATATCTCACCCTCAACACCCCCTAAATCATCCCCTAAAATTAAAATAATTCATAGCTCTAACCCAAAAAATAATTTATATTCAAATTAGTTATTAAAATTATGTTTTAATGTGTTTTAACCCAATCGGCCTATTCTCATTTCCGAAACCACATTTTTTCAACCCCCATCCCTAATAGTTTATATTATTTTTACCTTGATTTCCAGCATTCACCAGTGAGGCACCTAGTGAGTTATCAGCATGAAATTTGGCATGATGGTACATAATAACCTGAAAAATAATAATCCGCCGGGAGGCAAGCGATATTTCACCCCTATTTTTCTCTACCACCCTTAACTTTGGGAAAAACGTAAGGTAGTATTTAATACATTTTGAATATTTCAATTGCTGATTAAAATTATGTATCGATGTGTTATAGTCCAGTCTACAAATAATTCATACAAAACAAACAATTTTTTCACCCTCAACCCTAATAATTATACTTTTAGTGACAAACACTGTTTAGTAAGTTACCAACATGAAATTTGGCATGGTGGTAGATAAAAATATAAGAATTACTATTCCGTTGGGAGGCAAACGATATTTCACCCCTAGTGCCCTCTATCATCCCTTAAAATTGAAATTAGTACTAGGTCGTATTTTATACACTGTAATTATTAAAATTATCCAATAATATTATGCTCAAGCATGTTTCGATCCAATCAACCTAATTTCTCAAGTTTTTTCTACCCCCACCCCTAATAGTGATTTTTTTTATCAACACTTACCAGCATGAAATTTGGAATGGTGGTAGATAAAAATATAAGAATTACTATTACGTTGGGAGGCAAACGATATTTCACCCCCCTCGAACGCCGGCTTCCAAAACATTTTTCGAGTTTTCAAAACTTGGCAAATTCGTGCTTTTTTGCCTTTTAAAAAATTAGTTAAACGGCGGCCGACGCAGAGCCCGAAGTACGCGCGCCAACCGCTCGACGCCGGCACCGTCGGGGGCGCTCACGCGTTGACGACGAAAAACACTTCTTGACCTTTTGCCCCATCTCTCTTCGTTTGGCCGTGGCGACGTTGAACATTAAGACTCGAAAAAAATATCGCGGATTTTCGTGCACATTTCGGTCGTTGCCAGCAATTTTCTACGAGAAAAAAAAATTTGAATTTTTTTTTCGCCACCTTATTTCTGAAGGAATGAATGATTTTGAGTCCTATCGACGAAAAATGAAATATAATCAACACGTGTTCAAACGCAGGCCCCCCAACGAAATTTCCTGTTCCGCAATTTTTTTTTAATTTTCGGTAAACTCTAGAGCTTTGGTCTTTGGTGATTTTGAAAGCTTAGAGACGGTCACACGAGAGGGTGGAAAAAAAAGTCCCGGAAATTTTGCCCAATAACGCGAAAAAAAATGACAAATGTCTTTGTTTTTTTATCGCTCCTTTGAAATGTTCAAAAGTCGAATTTAAACGGTTCCAAGAAAAAAAATTCGAGCTTGAACACCATCGGCAGGGATGTCTGCATAAGGGATACAATAGTTTGGGTACCGGGAATCGAACCCGTCATAACGGTACAATGTTGAATGCAGTGCGGAACGTCCGTTTTCCTGTCTACTTTCACCTTGATGGGGCCAAAATTCAAGGTAAATTTTTTTTTTATGAAAATTTAAAGGGCAGACAACCCTGTACGGGACCATCCCCTACCAACGTTATACAACTCACTTGGTACTTAGTTACTATGGAAAAGGGTTATTTCTCTCTCAAAAGTACTGGGTGTACATATTTATTTTAATAATTGTAATTTCGTTTCAAAGGAACGCAAATAAAAAACGGGTCCAATCGGGTTCAAAAAAATAATATGTTGTACTATACTAGGAAAACGCTAAAGTCCCGCCGCGTTGATGGATGAGGTTATTAAAATTTTAAGTTTGCATGGGATATCTTTACTTTTGCAAGTTCTTTGTTTTGCTGCCTACGCATTGTAGGTGATTGTTGACAAGTTTCTTTTGTTACCTGTCAATTGGTTTTATTTACCGTAAAAAACTTATATTAAAAGCTTTATTTCTATGGATTCTGGCTAACTATTTCAACTTTTTCTTTCAAAAGGTACTACATCACCATAACCTTAATGTCCATGTATAATACTAGGAAAACGCTAAAGTCCCGCCGCGTTGATGGATGAGCTTTTTAAAGTTTAAGTTTGCTTGGGATATCTTTACTTTGCAAGTGCTTTGTTTTGCTGCCTACGCATTGTAGGTGAATGTTGTCAAGTTTCTTTGTTTCTTGTCAATTGGTATTATTTACCGTAAAAAATTTTATTAAAAGCTTTATTTCTATGGATTCTGGCTAACTTTTTCAACTTTTTCTTTCAAAAGGTACTACATCACCATAACCTTAATGTCCATGTATAATATGAACGTTGTTGCCCCACCCGTTTGGTCAGAATTGGCCCAAATGGCACAAAAATATCGCACAAAAAATCAAAAAACTTATATTAAAAGCTTTATTTCTATGGATTCTGGCTAACTTTTTCAACTTTTTTTTCAAAAGGTACTACATCACCATAACCTTAATGTCCATGTATAATATGAACGTTGTAGCCCCACCCGTTTGGTCAGAATTGGCCAAATGTCACGAAATATCGCACTAAAAATCGAAAAAAATCGTAAAAGTACTATATTCATGAGAAATATTTCTTCGATTGTACCCAAAAACAATACACCTCTAAGTTCAGAGATTTCGAAGGTCCTGTCAAATTTTCATCAAGATCGGATAAGCCGTTTGTCTGGTAGAGAGTTAACAAACAGACAAAAAAACAAACAAAAAAAAAAACAAAAAAAAAAAAACAAAAAAAAAAACAAAAAAAAAACACCCGAGCTAAATTTTTTGGGGGGTCGGTGAAATTGAAGTCTTCGCTTCGCTCATCCAATGAACGTTGTAGCCCACCAGTTTGGTCAGAATTGGCCCAAATGGCATGAAAATATCGCACAAAAAATAAAAAACTTATATTAAAAGCTTTATTTCTATGGATTCTGGCTAACTTTTTCAACTTTTTCTTTCAAAAGGTACTACATCACCATAACCTTAATGTCCATGTATAATATGAACGTTTTAGCCCTACCCGTTTGGTCAGAATTGGCCCAAATGTCACGAAAATATCGCACTAAAAATCGGAAAAAATCGTAAAAGTACGATATTCATGAGAAATATTTCTTCGATTGTACCCAAAAACAATACACCTCTAAGTTCTGAGATTTCGAAGGTCCTGTCAAATTTTCATCAAGATCGGATATGCCGTTTGCCTGGTAGAGAGTTAACAAACAGACAGAAAAAAAAAAAAAAAAAAAAAAAAGCACCCGAGCTAAATTTTTTGGGGGTCAGTGAAATTGAAGTCTTCGCTTCGCTCATCCAACTAATGATTTTAATATTATGCGTGCCACTATAACAACACTATAACACTTTAACAAGAAATTATTTTTAAAGGTACTCAAAAACGTATGAGGTCTACGTTTGAGATACTTCTAGCTGGTTCCCTGAAAAAACACAAAATAAAAGTTCCTGTAGTTATTTGTAAGGCATGGCGCAAACAAACACAAAAAGAACACAAACGAGAAAAATATATTCATAGCTTACTAGGAAAACGCTAAAGTCCCGCCGCGTTGATGGATGAGCTTTTAAAAATGTTTAGTTTGCATGGGATATCTTTACTTTTGCAAGTTCTTTGTTTTGCTGCCTACGCATTGTAGCTGATTGTTGTCAAGTTTCTTTTGTTACCTGTCAATTGGTATTATTTTCCGTAAAAAACTTATATTAAAAGCTTTATTTCTATTGATTTTGGCTAACTATTTAAACTTTTTCTTTTAAAAGGTACTACATCACCATAACCTTAATGTCCATGTATAATATGAACGTTGTAGCCCCACCAGTTTGGTCAGAATTGGCCCAAATGGCACGAAAATATCGCACAAAAAATCAAAAAACTTATATTAAAAGCTTTATTTCTATGGATTCTGGCTAAATTTTTCAACTTTTTCTTTCAAAAGGTACTACATCACCATAACCTTAATGTCCATGTATAATATGAACGTTGTAGCCCCACCCGTTTGGTCAGAATTAACCCAAATGTCACGAAAATATCGCACTAAAAATCCAAAAAAATCGTAAAAGTACGATATTCATGAGAAATATTTCTTCGATTGTACCCAAAAACAATACACCTCTAAGTTCAGAGATTTCGAAGGTCCTGTCAAATTTTCATCGAGATCGGATATGCCGTTTGCCTGGTAGAGAGTTAACAAACAGACAAAAAAAAAAAAAAAAAACAACAACAACAACAACAACAAAAAAAAAACACCCGAGCTAAATTTTTTGGGGGTCAGTGAAATTGAAGTCTTCGCTTCGCTCATCCAAAAAATCGTTTAAAAGTCGGGCAATACGATTAGACAAGTTTTAGCTCTTCGTTTTTACCCCCAGTGGGCGAAAAATAAATCGGAAATGAATTTTCACGCATTATCTGGCATCGATTTCACCCCAAAATGCCCACTTTGACGAGTGTACCTCAGTTGCATTTTTTGGGGAAAACCAAAAATATTGCCCGGAAAGTACGGGTCCTGTACCTACAGTTTGATAACAAACACTTTGTGGTTTGTGACATTTGCACGTGTTTTTTTCCTTCCGAACGATAATCACTGTGTAGTTGTTGAAATAATGTTTTATTAATTTCTTCTATTGCATGCTTTTTGTGAATGACCTGAAACGGGCCCTATTTCGACTTTTATGTCCCTACCATGTTTGGCTAATTAATTAATACGATGATCAAACTTAATAACAAAATTTACTTCGACTCACTTTTCAAAGGTTCTGAGCGCCGAAATTTCACTTGAAAATTATTTTTTAATTCAAAAACGTTAAATAAATTATTATCATTTAACATTTTGCATGCTTACTGTGTTCGGGTGATACTGAGACGCTATTTGTAACAAAATCTATTTATATCTCAAGTGTTGTAAGAAGATGTGCAAAGTTGCTCAGTGTTACTAGAGGCTCTGAAAGGGTGAGGCCTACTATCCAATTCAAGAATTCAATTCAACACAATATGCACTTGAACACGGCTCATGTGGAAGATAATGACATTCAAAAACCAAAACAACAAATATACTTAGAACTTGACAACATCTACAGAAGGGTATGCGTGCTAGACATTCACCAGGTCAAAGGGTTTTTAAAGGGGCAATTTTGAGTAGTTAAAATATAAATAAATGTAAATTAAAATTAAATTTGGCTATGATTTAATTTTATATAAATCAATGAACCACGACAGGGGTCGAATTATGATGAAGGGACAATCTAAACAAGAATCACTGTTGAGGGTAATCCCTGACTTTTTTTGGGGGGAGGGGGAGGGGGGAATCTAAAGTCGAGTTTTCAATACTTAATATCTGGTGAAATGTATTAACTTTTTATGGTTCTGCACTTTACAATTACGTCACAGAGCCGCGTTCAAGGCATCGGATTTCCAAGGACTGTTTTGTCTAGACGCCGCAATGACACAGTTTGATTGGAGGGGGGGGGGGGGGGGGGGGGGGGGGGAGATTTTGGAAATGGAAATTAATACATTTTAACAATATCTTCAAGCCATGTCATATTGTGGGCAATACCAATGGCGTCAGTGACACAGTTTGATTGAAATTTGGGTTTGGGGGGGGGGGGGGGCGAGGGGGGGGATTTTGAAATGGAAATTTATACATTTCATCAATATCTTCAAGCCTTTTGCAGAAAATATGTTTAATACCAGTATTTCCGTCGTGATGGGCCATGATGAAGAAATGTGAAGGAGTGGGTGGTGAAGGGGGGGAGGGGGGTGTAAAGTCGAGTCGTGTTTACAATACATAAACATTGATTATTTAATGAAATTTATTAACTTTTTTCGGTTTTGCTCATTCCAATTACGTCAAAGGGCCGCTCAAAGGCATCCGAGTTTCGAGAACTGTTTTGACTAGACTGCGCAATGACATGGTTTTGGCGGGGTTTGGTGGGCTGGCCCCCCAGAACAGAATCAGTAACAAACAAACAAACAAACACGACAGGGACTGCAGGACGGTAAAAAACGTAATGATTATAATTTTTTCACTGGAAAATTGACGTGTTTTGACCCAGGGCTACCGTCACCCTTCTTGGGGTGCCAAAGGGGAATTTTGGATTTGAAATTTTTTCAAATTGAGTTTTTCGCCGAACCGAACACATCAGCGGGCCGGGTCCAAAAATATAGTCAGGATCTGTCAAATTTTAGACGTGTGCAAAAAATTTCTTTGAATTTCTCAAAAACGTGGTTGGTCATTTTGGGGGATCCATAAAACATTTCTTTTCGTCATAACTCGGGCAGTTCTTCTCCGATCCGGGCCACCCTGGGCTCTACGGAACCGGACTAACGAGGTTAATTGTTTATTATCCCGGAAAAGCGTCCCGGAAAATTCGGCTTCCCGGAAAAACCCGGAAAAAGTACAAAAGTTGTCCGATTTGCAAAATTCTTTTTCCACAATGTTTCGGAGGTCGAAGCGAGTCCGTAAGTGTTTCGGAAAATCGTTGGTCATTTTTGGGAAATCCCCAAAAAATTACTTTTGTTAATAACTTTTGCAATTGTTGTCCGATCTCCGCCATCTAGGTCACTACGGAACCGGACGTCAGACGCCGACATTTTAACGTTCCCGGGAAAAAGCGTCCAGGAAAATTTGGGGCGCCCGGAAAAACCCGGAAAAATACCAAGTGGTACCAAAATACAAAAACTGTTTTTAACACGTGTTCAGGAGGCCAAGGCGAGTCCGAAAGCGTCGTGCACAATCGAAAGTCAATTTTGGGAAATCCAAAAAACATTTATTTTTTCAACAACTCGGGCAATTGTGGGGGGGCGGGGGATGGGGGTGGGGCCGATGTGGGAAATGGGAATTAATACATTTTATCAACATCTTCCAGCTTTTTGCGGAAACGAGCTTTAATACCAGCATTTCCATCGTGATGGGCCATGTCGTGGGTATATGATGGAGGGGGAGGGGGAAAGGGGGTGTTAAGTAAAGTTTTCAATACATAAACCTTGAATATTTAGTGAAATTTATTATCTTTTTTCGGTTTTGCTCTTTCCAATTACGTCACGTACGTCCAAGACATCCGATTTTCGAGGACTGTTTTGACTAGACGCCGCAATGACAGAGTTTGATTGGAAGGGGAGGGGGGGGGGGGGGGGGGTGGGGGGGGGGGAGATTTTAAAAAGGGAAAAATTATTACATTTGATCAATATCTTCATGCCATTTCATTTTTGGGGCTATACCAATGGCGTCAGAGGGATTTACGGTCCTTATACTAAATAATTTTATTTTAAAATGGTTGGTCTATTTTGGAAAATCTAAAAAACACTGTTTCTTTTAATAGCTCTGGCAATTATTGTCCGATATGGTCCATCTTGGGGTCTTTGGAACCGTATTGGTCGGATGCAGCAAATATTTTATTTTATTTTTTATATATATATATGTTAGTACTTTAGACAGAAATTAAAAAAGTGACTACACCGGGGTTTGAACCCGGGACCTTAGCTTACCGGGCTATGCTCTTACCAACTGAGCTATGCGGCCACCAAATTTAAAACTTTTCTATTTTTGGTCTGTTTTGTACATTGTTAATAACGTGTGTAGAGCAGATTGCACTGCCTATTAGACTACACATGAAAATAACTTGGAGAAATACAAACCATCTCTGTAACCCTAGAGTTGGGAATCTCTAGAAGAAGAAGAAGAGCATAGCCCGGTAAGCTAAGGTCCCGGGTTCAAACCCCGGTGTAGTCACTTTTTTAATTTCTGTCTAAAGTACTAACATAACAGCGTCATAGTCGCCTACTATAAAGCCAAGTTTAAACATCATATTTCCCAACTCTAGGGTTACAGAGATGGTTTGTATTTCCCAAGTTATTTTCATGTGTAGTCTAAAAGGCAGTGCAATCTGCTCTACACACGTTATTAACAATGTACAAAACGACCAAAAATTAGACAGTTTTAAATTGTGGCCGCATAGCTCATTGGTAAGAGCATAGCCCGGTAAACTAAGGTCCCGGTTCAAACCCCGGTGTAGTCACTTTTTTTAATTTCTGTCTAAAGTACTAACATAACAGCGTCATAGTCCGCCTACTATAAAGCCAAGTTTTTAAAAATATTTTTTATTATTTTAACGAGTGTATTAAACTACTAACCGAGGTCTATATTTTTAACATTACTTTTGTGAATTTTCGGAGACGTCCGTCCCCCATCGTCAGACACTGACACACTGGCAATCTCACTTGTTTCCGGAGGCTTCCACCCATGTTGTTGTGCCCTAGTGACTTCTTCCTGACTAGATTGCGCCATATGGGGCTGAATTCTTTGTGGCCTGGCTGATTACATTTTCAATGCATGAACATGACTGCGCTTTTTCTCTTCCTAATGTCGGCATTCTCTTCTTTTAAGATTATTTTAACACCCTCCCAATTTATGTTTTTCCTTCACACGTCGAAATGATCTTTTAATTTGATGGCATCCTTGTCCCTTTCCCTTCTATTTTTTTTTATGTTCACCTATGCGGATGTTTACTGGTCTTGATGTTTCCCCAATGTACCTTGTCGCGAGCCCGGTAAGCTAAGGTCCCGGTTCAAACCCCTGTAGCACTTTTTTATCTGGGCTAAAGTATACATAACAGCGTCATAGTCCGCCCACTATAAAGCCAAGTTTAAACGATATATATATTTTATTTAACGAGTGTATTAACTACTAAACCCAGGTCTATATTTTTAACACTTACTTGTGTGAAATTTTCGAGACTCCGTCTCCATCGTCAGACACGACACACTGGCAATTCAGTGTGTTTCCCGGGGGCTTCCACCCATGTTGTTGTGCCTAGTGACTTCTTCCCTGACTAATTGCGCATATGGGGCTGAATTCTTTTGGCCTGGTGATTACATTTTTATGCGACATACTGCACTTCTTTCTGTCTAATGTCGGCATCTCTTCTTTTAAGATATTTTAAACACCCTCCAATTGATGTTTTCCTTGCACAACGTCGAAATGATCTTTAATTTTGGGTGGCATCCTTGTCTTTCCATTCTATTGTTTTTTTATGTTCACCTATGCGGATGTTTACTGGTCTTGTGTTTCCCATGTACTCTTTTCACAGTCCCGGTATGGTGTAAATTACATTTCTTTACTCTTCTTTGGATCGCTGGGTTTTGTTTTCGAAATTATGCTAGTAACGTGTGTGATATTTGAATACAGTGTTCTGACATTTAAAATTCTTTGTGATGCGACGGAATTTTTCAGGGAAAAACAGGAAATATTGTATCGACATTGTTGCGTGGGATGTCCTCTTACGTTTTGTTAGTGGCATGACTGTTTAAAACATCAGTTGTTACTTTTTAGGATACCCATTAGCTTGAAAACGTCTGCCAGTAATTGTTGTTCTGTTTCAAACTAATTGGGTCCGAGCATTGTTTTTGTGCCCTAGCACATGATGATGCCTTTCTTGACTGATAACGGGTGATTTGATTTAAATTTATATATTGGGTTTGTGTGAGTGGGCTTTCGGTAGATCGAGGTAGCTATTTAGTTGTGATTTTGGTTTCCATTGTCGTAAACTATTTTGTGATTAGAAAGTCCAAGAAGGGGAGACCATTATTGTTTTCAACTTCCAAGTGAATTGTATATCCTTTGCTGTGAGTTAGATGCTCCAAGTAACTTCAGCTCCTTTGACCGTGGGGGTCCAGACAGCCCATACAAAGTTTCCACGTCCGACTCCACATTTCGGTTGAAAGTATATGATTCTATGGCCTTTTCTCAAGTCTTCCATGTAGTTTGGCAACAATGGAAAGAGGTGAACCCATGGCCAACCCTTCCCTTGGCGGTAAATATCATCTTCAAACCTGAAGTAGCTTCAAAAGGCATATTGTCAACGTCTCCATCAGCTTGTTTTATCGGACAGTTGTTCCTCTTAATTTCGGGTCCGATCTTTAAACCCTTTTTCAACTATCTTAAGTTTCAGCTAGGAATGCTGAAAAAGGTTATCACATCAAACTTTCTAGAAGACTTCGGAGTCCCAGGTTCGATCTTGATCGGACACAAATCGTATATTTTTGACAAATGAGTGTTGATCCCCTAAGGTTTTAGATTGAGAAGATTCTTGAAGATTTCACATGGAGAGTTCTGCGCTTTCAGGTCTCAGTGGACTTCATTTATGTATCTTGAATCCCTACACGTGAGGTGTTTACTATTGCGTGGTTTAGGCGTGTGCGTACTCTCGGTATCGTTTTTCTTAGAGGTTGTACTCTGTTCTATTTGTTTGGTCGGGTCTTAGGCATCTTTGATAAGATGTAAGTAAGAATATCTGTCATTTTGCTATTATAATCGTTTGTGTCAATAACAACTGTGGTGTTTCCCTTGTCAGCTGGGAGGATTTTGACCGACGCGTCACGCTTTAATTTATTGAGGGTTGCCATCTCGCTCGCCGACAAGTTAGAAGGGGGCGGGCGCGTCTGTTTCTCTAATAGGGTCTTGATCTGGTGTCGCAGGTCATCTCTGCTTTCAGGTTTTAAAACACTAACTGCACATTCTACTGACGCTGCGATGTCCAGTCGGTTCAAATGTTTAGGGGACACAGCAAAGTTAAGCCCTTTCGATAAAAGTTGCGATTCCTCCTCTGTCAGTTGTTTGGATGAGATGTTTACGACAGTTTTTTCCAAGAACATTATTGTGGTATTGTGCATGAGCTAAATTTGTACTACTAGTCCTATCCTGTTTTTTGATGAGAGCGATAAGCTTCCTTTTATGACGGTCTTTGAATTGATTAAAAATCTTACCGTGAATTATTTGCATGGTGGTGTTGTACGTTACATAATCGTCACCCAGGAGGTTCGAAACTTCATGTGCAAGATTCTTGATCGTCAGCTCCTCACGATGTTTGCTACGTCTATGAAATTGTATTTGATCGCGGATGAATGCACGAGAGGCTTTGTCCGCGTTTGTCTGTGCTTTCCGTATAGGGTAAACTGGAATTTTAATTCGAAAACCTTGTGGTATTACCCGCGATTCACGGCACTTGATCAGAAATGTAAGGTGATTCGAATGTTTCGCTAATTTTTCGTAAGATTTTTCTAAAATTCTGCAGCGTGACACCACATGTGGCGGGTGGTTGCGATACACTTCACTTAACTTGCGAGGCACTTCCGGAATTTGTTTCGCGATTAATTGCTTGTGTTGGACTTCTGAGGTTGACATGTTTAATTTGATGTTATGTAGTAAGTAAGTAGTAGTGTTAAAAATATAGACCTCGGTTAGTAGTTTAATACACTCGTTAAATAATATATATCCGGGTCAAATAGCTTCTGAAAATAATATATATATATTATATATATATATATTTATATATATATTTTATATATATATATATATTATATAATATTTATATATATATATATTTTATAATATTTATTATTATTACAGGGGTTATTTTTATTTCAAAACAGTGATCCGAGCATTCCATCACCATTATAAGGGCATTTTTAAACATTATAATTTATCAGCAGTTACGGCCCCGAAACACCTTCATTTGAACGTGGACAAAAACCTTTTTGGAATTTATCAAAATAGTATTTGATCATTTTGGGGGAAAACTTTTTCATTTTCTTTTTTCTTCTTCCACAAGGCGTCAGAGGGTCGCATCAGAGATTATGGCGTTAATTCTAAATTCTTTTCTTTTAAAATCCTTTTGGGAAATCCAAAAAACATTGTTTCTTAGAATAGCTCTAGCAATTTTCGACCAATCAGGTCCATCTTGGGCTCTATGGAACCGTATCGGTTGACGCAGCAGGGGTTATTAGCAGGGGCAATTTTGCAAGTCAAAACAGTGATCCGGCATTCCTTCACCCTTTTTGGGGCATTTTGAAATTTTTTAATTTATATTTTTCCTTCCGATTACGTCAGAGCGCCCTGTCCAAGGCTTCGGCCCCGAAACACCTCCATTTGAACGTGGCCACAAGCTTTTTTGGAATTTCTCAAAATAGTGGTCGGTCATATTGGGGTAAAACTTTGTTTTATTTATATCTTCCACAACTACAGTCCGATCGGGTTCATCTCGAGCTCTACGGAACCGGGTGGACGAGGTGCATATTTTGACGTACCGGAAAAGTGTCCCGAAAAACTTTTGTCCCGGATTTTGACGAAAGGCGCAGTAATCGTCACATCCGGTCCATTTGGGCTTTACGGAACCGCGCGGGCGGAGCAAAGATTTACACGTACCGGAAATGCGTCCCAGAAAAACTTTTGCCCGGATTTTGTAAAAAAGGCAAAATATCTGTACGACCGGTTCTATTTTGGACTCTACGGAACCGGGCAGACGAGGTGCATAATTTGATGTACCGTAACGGTAAAGCTTCCCGGAAAAACTGTAGTCCTGGATTTTCGAGAAATGCACAGTATTTCTGATATGGTCCATCTCTGGCTCTGCGGATCTGCGCGGACGAGGCGTATATTTTGATTTACTGCAAAAGCGTCCCGAAAAAAGTTATGTCCCGGATTTTTACAAAAAGGTGCAATAATGCACGATTGGGTCCATTTCTGGGACTCTACGGAACGCGAGGTCTTTAGTAGCTCGGGCATTTTTCGTCCGATCGGTTCCATCTTGGGCTCTATGGAACCGGGCGGTCAAGCCAAACATTTTTCGTTCCGGAAAAGCGTCCCGGAAAATTTTGCGTCCCTGAAATTTACAAAAGGCGTAAAAACTACTTGATTTCGATTTTTTTTCACGGTTCTTTTGGGTGGAGGGCAGGGTTTGACGGCGTATTTAAAGTGTACCGGAAAACAAATTTGTCCCAAGTATTCGGATGAACGACAAACGTGAACCGCAAAGTACCGTATCGCGGCGGTACGCGGGCCGATTCTCGAGTTTGTCGCGTCAACGAGGTTTTCAAACTACGAGGTTTTTAAGTACGAGGTTTTCCATTCCCTCCGCGCAGCGGCTTTCAAGCCGCGCGTGAGCGCGACTTGTCTAACTATTAATACTACGTTAACTCTGGACTGGCGGCGGAAACCGAGTTTTTCCACGCAAGACGTTTTCTCCGCCAAGGAGCATGATAAACGCGTACATTTTGGGCGCTCCTCAACGAGAAAAGATCGACATTTTCGAAAAAAAATACCCGCGACCCGATAAAAATTTGCTTCCGGGTCAAAAAGTCAAAAATCGCGAAAAACGTCGTTTTTGACAGTTTTTGTACTCACGGTTGCCGCGCCCAAAGTACGCTACGCACCCAAACGTCGATGGTTCCTACGCGTTCGAAATAATTACGGGTACAAGCGACGCGAAGGGTTCCGGGCCGACTATCATACTTTGGCCGGGACGGCGATAAACAATTTGGATTTTGAAACGAGAACATTTTATAAAAAAACCGGATATATTACTTGGACCATTCCCGAATTTTCGTTTGTTGTTTTTACGTGTAAACATTAACAAAAACTGGCGGTCTTGGGAAAAACATTTTCGGAAAAACGTTTCGTTCTCTTTTTATGGGACATTGTTTGGATTTTCCGGTTCCAAATTTTTGGAAATTTGTGGATTTACGGTAGAGCCCCAAAGTTTGCCAATTACAAAAGCCAATGAATCGGGTAACAAGCTTTAAAAAAATTTTCCCCACTTCTTTTTCAGAATTTGCAAGAAAAATTCCCAAAGTTGGACAATTTTTAAAATTTGACAGTGCAATTTTAAAAAAATTAAAAAATCGACTTCCCTAGGTTTAATATCCGCTAACCAAGTCACATTTAATGTTGAGGAATGATAAATAAATTTTAATAAAATTAGTTTAAGAACCTTGATTTGAACCCCGGATCAGTCATTTCATTTTTCATTTAAAATCGTGAAAAGCATGGTACACATTTTTTCTAAAATTCACGGATGGTTTAAGGACCTAGATCGGACCTTTACGATAATCGTGATACCAAACATGACCCATTTTGTAGCATTTGAATATTAGTTATGGAATCCCCAAAATTGACATGCGTGTCCGTTTTGGCATAAAAAAATCATTATATTTTAATCTCACGGTTGCCGCGCCCAAAGTAGGCTTTGCACCCGAACGCCAACGGTACGGGCGCGTTTGGAATCTTTCCGGGTACAAGCACCGTTAGGGGTTTTAGGGCCGTTACAATACTTTGGCCGGGGCGACGATGAACATTTTGAAATGCGCGTAATTTTGAAAAAAGTTAAACTTGCTGTTTAAAAAAAAAAAAATCTAAAAAAATCCTGAGTTTTCAAATTCACTTACAGCGTGTGTGAAGTGCCCGTGCGGAGATAAAACGCTGGGGGTCCAGACGGCAAAAATGTTTACCGTTTTCTTTTTTTGGACATTGTTTGCATTTTCCATTTTCCATTTTTTTGAAATTTTTAGATGCGTGGTAGAGCCCCGAGGTTTGACAATTCTGAAAGCCAATGAAATAGCGAACGGGTTAAAACAAAATTGCCCCGATATTTTTTTCCGATTGCGCGGGAAAAAATCGCAAAGTTAGAAAATTTTGAAAATTTTGCAGTGCAACTTTAAAAGTTTATAATTTTGGTTTTCCTCTGTTCGATTTGGAACGACCAATGCTCGTTTATGTAGCGCAAGTATAAAGGAATTTAAATAAAATTGGTTTGAGAACCTGGTTTCGTACCCGGGTTCGGGCGAAGCCTTCGAGTTCGGCCTGGGACACTTTTTGATAGGTAAAGTTTGCATTCAAGGTCACAAAAAGCACGGTTAATATTTTTTGTAAAATTCACGAATGTTAAAAATCACTGTATCCGATCTTTACGGAAATTGTCATACCAAACATCACGCATTTGGTTACGTTTGAAGGGTAGACAGGGGAGGAGACAAGATTGCAATGCGTGTCCGGTTTTGCAAAGAAAAATAAACATTCTTTTACTACATGCTTTTTTTGAATGCCCTAAAACGGGCCCTATTTCGACTTTTATGTCCCTACCATGTTACTCTCATTAATTTTTAACAAAATCAAACTTTCTAAAAAAAATTACTTCGACTCCTATTTCGAATGTCCTGGCGCCAAAACGGCACTCAAACGTGGTTTGTAAAACCAAGGCCGATAAAAAACGTCATTTTTCGTATGCATGCAAATGAAAAACGTCATTTAACGGATATGCCTTCAACGATTCGATTACCTTTGTTGTCTTTTAAAATACTTCAAAAGTTCGGCGAATACGGCCTACAACATCTCAACCCATCGTTTTCAGATCCTGGGCGCAAAAAAACGCACATTTAAATTTTGTATATTCTCGTCAGTGTATTTTTTTTACGAAAATTTATACTGATTACAACATATAAATCTAGTGCGTTCGTAAGCTTGCAAGGGCTCCCAACAGAACCGACAAACACGTACATTATAAGAAATCTTTTTTTAGCTATGATGTGATGTAATAAGTCATGCATTGAGTGGGGGGCTCTGATTGGGAAACTATTTTTTTAAATCCAGTCATGAATGTCCATATATAACTCCAGTATATGCACATGCACATCGATAACATCATGACATAGAAGCGTTTAGACAGCCTTAGTGCAATCGAGACAACATAAACTTCCACTAATAGAAATAAATGTTTCATACTATAGCGACTTCCTTTACGGTTGGGCAGTGGCGGGCTTTGGGAGGGGGAAGTCAACTCAACGAACACAACGAGGGAATCGAGAGGACAAAGTGGTGAGGAGTGATGGGGGGGGAAGTCGAGTTTTATAATATCTAAACCTTGATTATACAGTGAAATTTATTAACTTTTTTCGGTACGTATCCGAATTTCGAGGACTGTTTTGACTGGACGCCTCAATGACACTGTTTTGGGGGTGGGGTGTTTTGGAAATAGAAATTAAGACATTTTATTAATATCTTCAAGTCATTTCATTTTTCGGGCGATTCCAATGCCGTCAGAGGGCTGCATCAGAGGTTACGGCCCTAATACTAATTTAGTTTAGTTTCTTTTAAAATGGTTTTTCATTTTTTGGAAAATCCAAAAAAACATTGATTCTTTTATAGCTCGGGCAATTTTCGGCCGATCGGGTCCATCTCGGGCTCTATAGAACTGTATAGGTCAAGCGCAGGAGTGATTTATTAGAGGGGTAATTATTAAAGTCAAAACAATGATCCGGGCATTCCATCACTAATCCTGTTAAATAAGATCGTATATTGACGTTTGGAGGAAAAAATTGCGATGTCCCTGAATTTTTGCAGAGACCTTCCTTATATAATACTTATTAACATCCTAAAACTCCCCTACAATCGGACTGGAGCTTCGGCCGCCATATTGGAAAATGGCGGCCAAAAGGTGTTTCTTATCGAATATCTCCAAATTTTTTGACTGTCCATTACGAAGCATTAAATAGCATGGGAGGAAAAATTCTTTCTATGCACATTGAAATGACATTAATAATGAGCCGATTACAACCAAAGTTTAAACCCAATATGGCTGCTAATTCCTAATATCCACAACATCAAAGTGAATTATGTAACAAAAAGAGTGTAAAAACAGCACGAAAACAGTATTCATATTGTGAATTATAGGAATTAGCTGCCATATTGGGTTTAAACTATGGTTGTAATCGGCTCATTATTTTTTATGTCATTTCAATGTGCGTATGAAGAATTTTTCCTCCAATGCTATTTAGTGCTTAATAATGGACAGTCAAAAAGGGCATTTTTGAGGAAATGCCAACAATGGAAAAACCCAAATTCCGGGTAAATGCAAACTTCGATTTCGCAGACCTGATTTTTAAAAATACTAATGAAAGCTTTCATGAACCCCGTACAAAAGTCCTTTTGTATTTAAATCGATTTCTTACGGATTTACCAGGCATTGTTTGATGCTAGGCGTGAAAATTTGGAAATAAGCTGGTACTCATGAGCAACATATAAACCACGATTTTGTGACGTAACCTTTGCCCCTACCAAAACTATAAAAGACACCTGTTTTGTAGGGAATTAAATGGGGAATATTTTTGCCATTGAGATATTTTGTCTATCTCAAACCAATTTGGAGATATTCGATAACAAACACCTTTTGGTCACCATTTTCCAATATGGCGGCCGAAGCTCCAGTCCGATTGTAGGGGAGTTTTAGTATGTTAATAAGTATTATATAAGGAAGGTCTCTGCAAAAATTCAGCGACATCGCAATTTTTTCCTCAAAAAATTCTTATTTGACAGGATTACACCCTTTTTGGGGCATTTTCAAAATTTATAATTTTTTTCCTTCCGATTACGTCAGGGGGCCGCATTCCCCGAATCACCTTCATTTCAACGTGGTCAAAAACTTTTTTCAATTTCTTAAAAGAGTAGTTGGTCATTTTGGGGATAAACACTTTCTTTTTTATTATATCTTCCACAATTACAGTCCGATCAGGTTCATCTCGGGCTCTACGGAACCGGACGGACGAGGTGCATATCTTGACCAACCGGAAAAGTTTCACGGAAAAACTTTTGTCCCGGATTTTTACAAAGGGCGCAATTATTGTCCGATTGGGTCCATCTCGGACTCTACGGAACAGCGCGAATGAGGCTAAGACTTTGAGGTACTCGATAGTTGTCCAACCGCGAGGTCTCAATTACACTGGGGGGGGGGGGGCTAAGTGGTGTTTTGGAAATGGAAATTAAGACATTTCATCAATATCTTCAGGCCATGTCATTTTTGGGGCGATTCCAATGGCGGCAGGGGGTCCCATCAGAGGTTATGGTCCTAATACTGAATAATTTTCTTTTAAAATGGTCGTCATTTTTGGGAAATCTCAAAATCATTGTTTCTTTTGATAGCTCGGCATTTTTTCGGCCGATCGGGTCCATCTTGGGCACTATAGAACCGGACGGACAAGGCAAAAATTGTTTGTTCCGGAAAAGCGTCCCGAATTAATTGACGTCCCGAATAATTTCGAAAAATTGTTAAAGTGGGTCAATTTTTTTACACGCTGGGGATTGCGATTACAGTCTACCAGAGTCCAGAACAATTGTCCCAGGAAAACATTTCTCACACATTTTACACAAAAGGCGTAAAAATGATCTGATTTCGACAATCATTTTGCACCATACTTAGAAGCGGCGGACAGCGTCCGGCGGTGTACCGAAAGTGTCCCGGAAAACAAATTTGTCACAGGACTTCGGATAAACGACAAACGTTACCCACAAACTATCGTATCGCGGCCGTACGCGGACCGATTCGCGATTTTGTCGCGTCAACGATGTTTTCCAACTTCGAGTTATTCCGAGTACGAGGTTTTCCACGCCTCCGCGTAGCGGCTTCAAGCCGCGCGCTAGCGCGACTTGTCGTACTCCATGGTCAGATATCACTCTTGCATAGCGTTGTTATTGAAAGTATCTTATTTTATACCACTGAGTGAAACGTATATAAAAAATTTTGATTGCTGATCATACATACTTACCTATTTATGAATAAGATTGGTCATTGGCCGGCCGTTTTCTGATTGCGCTCACCATAGATACTAAAATACCCTACATCATAAAATTTCTCCCACAGCGGAGCTGTGATTGTTTTGTGGGCTACAGAAGGCAGCATACGTCGCATTATAGATACGCGTCGCATTTTGTTGTTTATAAAACAAGTGAATAAGATTACTTGGTGATTGACTTTGGAAATGGCTTCGTGACAATGATTAATAAAAGTGATTATAATTAATTTCTGTGTTAGTTACAAGTTTTGGAGTATAGCATCGTCACAAATATTGGTCGTTTGTGAAGTATAGATAACACTTAAGAGCGTTCACCACCCCTTTTTTAGGCAATTTTCTGTTTGCTCGGCTGAATGACATCACAGTTGTTAGAAATTTTGAACATATCTCAAGAAAGTGGAAATAAAGGTTTCTATAGTAGGTAACACATTCCTAAAATTTGTTTTGAAATAATTTATAAAAAATAAATTAGATTTCACGAATTTCAATTTTGTTAAAAAGTCCAAAATTGACTATATTCGTGAATTTTTTCTGGCTGATCAAGTCAAAATTTTGAAAATCTATGACTGTTGGAACGTCCATGTATGCTTTATTGACAAGTTTGCAAAATTGTATATACGTAGGATGCTTTTTGGCCGAGCAAACCGCTATTTACTAACTATCAAAAGGGTGGTGAACCCTCTTAACAGACAGTTCGTAGTATAAACCATTGATATTAAACCCCTATTGTAGGCCTACAGTAGTTAAATATCAATGGTATAAAAAAATGCACTCTCATATGTGACTGCAATTTTTTGTTTAAAGTTTTTGGCCTCTAGATTTAAGATTATCTATTGGAAAATCAATAATATTGTCAATTAAATTACACGAGACCCGAGGTGTAGGCCTCTAAACTTGGGAAAGAGGATGCGCGCAGGGAGGATTTATATGAACAATGCCCATTAATCTAGCGGTGGTGGGTTGCGGAGGTGGGGGGGGGGGGGGGGGCACCTCTAGATTAAAGTCTTGATACAACAAAGTTTGTGCTCCCCGGACGGAATTAGAAAAACTTGGCGCATGTTTATAATATTTTACTCGCATGAATGACAGATGGTAGTACCGGTACTAGTATATTTCTCAATTTCATTAATCGGGAATCACTCCCGTATGTGTAATTTCTGGGTTGATTTAGGCCTAATAAAATGGTAGTAACGCACTTTTTCGACTCAAATCCCCTCCATGCTAATTTCATTGAGATTTCGAACGCCGAACCTCTCGGACCAGCGCTCTTATCGTATGTGCCACATCTAACGGCGTGACTTTTGTTATAAATTAACATAAGTAATAATGACATAAGTTTTAAGTTTTAACATTTGACTCCTAGCTTTGACCTGAAGGTCGTGCAATGTGGTTGGTACAATCATCGAGCTTATATTTGGGTAGAGGGAGCATGACGTCACGATCGTGAAGCAAACATATCGAGGCGAGACGAGCCCCCAAGACCACGTGACATTGGTACGCGCGGCGATGCTGTAGCCTTGTCTACATATAAAATGGTCTGGTATTGCTGTGCTTTTGGATGCAAAGAAAAGTATTCAAAAGACGGGTAGTATTCGTTTCACAGGAATGTAATACTGCTCTTTCTTTTTAATAATTTTAGTAAGATTTTGTGCGCCTAGGGCCAATAACTAATTAATAATCAGCAAATATGTGACACCATTAACCAGCCATTGGGTCATCATAAGTATACAGTTTGGCCTAGAGTTGACCTGTCCTTAGGGCCTAAGCCTATCTAAACCTAAAAACCAATTAATTACAATTAGATTGACATAGGCATTTGCAAAATATAATGTGAAGTTTTGTTTACAGTTTTCCAAAGAATGAAATCAGGAGTCAATTATGGCTCACTAAAGAGATAATTTTACTCCCACCATCGCATACAAAAATATGTTCAAAACATTTTGTGGAAGAAGATGAAGTTTATTATGTTTGAGGGCGCGTCAACCGTTAGGTGTAGTTTATTATAATTAATCTTTCGACAGAGGGAAATTGGGAGGGCAGGGCACTGACTCAAAACTGATGCAATTCCAAGCATTTTCAATTTCCGAATTATTATTATTATTATTATTATTATTATTATTATTATTATTATTATTATTATTATTATTTTCTTGCTTGATGCTTTCACAGCCCGAAATATTAGAGAAATCAAATATTTTACGAGTCATTTCGCTGTGTTCGTTTTTTATTAAATTATCTGACGTTTTGATACGACTGTGCGTATCATCATCTGAGGCAACACTGAAAAACTTTACATTTGAGATTGTTTTTGTTGAATTCTTTTGCTTCTTCTTTGGCTCTGATTGTCATTGTCCAAAGAACTAGAAACATCTTGACTTCCTTGATGCTGTTGCTGCTGCTGCTGCTGTTGTTGTTGTGGCAGTGGTGTGGTTGTTGTTGTTGTTGTTGTTGTTGTTGTTGTTGTTGTTGTTTTGTTGTCGTCTTGAGAGTCGTTTCCCTATCATCGGACTCCATGTTTTGCTTAATTTAAAACCACCAATATCCCCATTAAAATTATTGGGGTGCTTGGCAATTTCAATCGATTCTCTTATGAGTCGAGGAAAAAGGTTTTCTTCTGTGCACCACTAGCAGTACTCAGTCTTGATCAAACGAGTGCTTTTGATATAGTCGAGCACGACTACGTTTACAAAGTGATGGCATCATTTGGGTTCGGTAATCGTTTTATTTCCTCCCTGAAAATGCTCTACTTGAATGCACGATGCTCCATACGAATTAACGGTTCCCTCTCGCATCCTATTCATCTACGACGGGGAATACGACAAGGAGACCCTATATCTGGATGCTTACTCCCTATCTGTCGAGCCATTCCTTGCCCTTTGTCGCAAAACTCTTGCCCCCTTTGGGCTTACAGTTCCAGGATGCGAGATTCCTATTGTAACCTCGGCATACGCTGACGACATATATGTAACTCTGACTGATAACCGAGGATTTCCCGCGTTGCATACTGCGTTTGTAACATATGCTTGTGCATCAGGCGCCCAGCTTAACTCTGTTAAATCTACTGGTCTTTTCTCGGGAGCCTGGAAGGGACGAACAGATCGACCTCTTGGATTCGAATGGAAAAGTGACGGTCTACAAGTCCTCGGTGTGTACATGGGCAACTCCCCGGAATGGGAAGCAAATAACTGGACCAAGCTCACTGAATGTTTACAGCACGGTATAGACCGCTATACGAAATGGAAGAGCAGCACGACGATACGAGGACAACGCATAATTGCCAACCAGCTCCTCGGATCCCGAATGGTGCATTCTCTCACCGTGCTACAACCACCAAAATCTTTCATCAGTACTGTGCACGCAAAATTAATCAAGTTCGTGTGGGGCGGTCGACATTGGCTCAACCACGACCACGTTTTTGCCGAGACAAACGTGGGAGGCTTTGGACTTACAAATATTCTCTGCAAAGTAATGTCTTTCCGACTTCGATTTTTGGTGAATTTCATCTCCCCTGAAGCTGAAAGAAATCACACCTTTCTACTACACGAATTTTATTGTACACAGATATGCTATGGACATTCAAGCTATCGTCCTGGAACCTATTCGTGGCGATCGGTTGGGAGGGAGGGCTGCAGCCGTTTTACAGATCCGTGCTGGAAGCCTGGGTCGCTGTGAGTGCTGCCAGAACACCCACCCATGGACGCTGCCCTTCGAGTACAGATGTCAGCGACCGTCGTCAACTCTACAGACTGTGCAGAGAGACATTACCCCGTTCTACGTACACTCACTGGTCTGTCTGTCTGTCCTTGCGGGCGATCATGCACAATGGAATAATTTGTATGTAATTCCGACAACGAGTTTGGATGCGGACCTCTGTTGGAGGCTCATGCACGATGCTGTACCATCACCGGCTAGACTGCACAGGTGGGGAATCCGCGATTCTCCTCGTTGCATCTGGTGCAACTCAATTGGAACTACCATACATGTACTATTTGAGTGTGCCAAAATGGCACGTCTCTGGTTACATGTGCGATACCTAATATCACAACTTCTCCGGAATGAACACCTGTCTCTAACTAATCTTATATGTGGTATTCAATTCAGGCAACTTGCACTAAAATTTCTAATGCGATTTTTAAAATTCGTACACACGATATACCGATATTGTGCTTTTACAATTTGAAAATCGAGACATTCTACCCCCCAAAATAATATGTTTTGTGGCGTAGACTTTCTTGGCGCGAAAAAACGGCCGGCGCCATGATGGATTGCGTGTGACGTCACGTGATAGTGAACAGTCCGTGCGGTGCAGTCGACTGCACGCGTTCGCCCGTACCGCTCTTGGAGATTGTTGTACAATGGAACCAAAAAGATCTACTGGTGCATGTAAGTGGTGCAAAGTACCTATGTGTACTAGCACATCCATAAGGAACCCAGAGAAGATATTTATTTGTGTCCCAAGAGACATAAAAAGACGAAAACAGTGGTTTCAAGCAGCGAGACGAGATGACAGGAAGAAACCTCTATCAATGACAAGGATGTTATTTTGCTGCCAAGATCATTTTAATGGGAGTTACAATTTATTACTTTATTTGCATATCACTAAGTTAACTGAAAATGCAATCTTAAAATAATAAAGACGTTAGTCGTGGGCTGCATGCGAACAATAAAACAAAAAAAGCACTTTCCGTTCCTAAAACAAACACTCCTGAAATTGAGATGCTAGATTTGCTATTAGTGAATTGATGTGAAAATAATGTTGTTTCTAGAAGCCACTCCTTTAGTGTATTACAACCTGCGTGCTTGGCGTTATTTTCATTCTTATATGTGCCTTTTATTCTTTGATGATGCCGCCGGGCGCCGACTTCTATTCCAAGGACTTGTTCCGATCACTCGCCCTCTACTTCGCCGCAAGATCTTTTCTAGCCGAACCTCAAACCCGGTAAAAATAGTACAACCATTAAGGATCAATAACAATTAACAGTCCTTCTAATTATATCTATGACTGAGATGTGAGTCGAGAAATATTCTCCAAAGAATATTACTAAGAGCATGAGAATATCTAAGAAAATATTCTCTTGAAAAGAGTATGCTCGCGAGCATATTGGAGCATTTCTGCCCAGAGGTCTACAATGCTAACAATAGAGAAAATTCAAAATATATCATTTCCGACCTTTTTAAGCATGTTTATACGGCCCAAACTTCACTTTTTATAGTAAGATGTTAGGCACTGTGTGCTTTAGGGCTCTGGCCTTCAATACAACAGCTAGGTCATGTGTGTTACAGTGATAGTCCAATGATTTGTATATTTAATATAATTACTCCAGTAAAAAAATGCTACTAGTAGGGCCTACGGTAATAAATTTTACAATAATAGGCCTAAAATTAATAATAATATAAGAATATAATAATAATAATAATAATAATAATACTAATAATAATAATAATAAAATAAATATAAAATAATAATGCACAAGCAAGCTCACTGAATTTCAGTATAATTACTGTAGTTCTAGATTTCTGAATTAGTAGGCCTATTCCCTAATTCCTATATCCGAACAGAACACCAAACTACTAAACATATTTCAATTAGACTAGACTGAAACTTGTAATTCCCAAGTAGTAGCCCATTCAAAATTCACAATTCTCCAATCAGAGTTAGGGAAAGTTAAGTAACAGGAAGTGCATTACAATTATTTCAAATAAATTGAAAAATTGATCTAATTGTGCTATGTAAGGAAGTTTATTAGGCAAAATATGAAGTTTTTAGAATTATGCTGGAAATGCTCGGCTCGAGAATATTCTCGAGATATTCTCCAAAAGAAAACGCTCGAGCATTTTACATCACTACTATGACAATCTATGCATCCCCTCCTGCCACCTCATCGTCGACCGATTAAATGTGGCCTTGGCAAGTGAGATGGGCAGCTCGATACGGTGTCTCAGGTTTCATCTGTACTCAGCAAGCGTTATCTTTGTGAGTGTACGCTCGGACTCCTTTCTAAAAAGTAGCACTATCGCCACTTGCTCTTACAACATTGTTTTTGTTTTTTCCATTGATGATGCTGTGCAAATTGCTGCAGCCTTATAAAATATGCAAACCCCTTTGATTCAATGATATTGCCCGACTAACAATTGAAATATCCTGCAACCTTATCTCGATGGGACAATTATTATTTATGATTATGATATGATATTATATATTATATATTATATATTATATTTGATAAAACTACCATATTTGAATTACGCATACACATCTTGATCAACTTTAATCGTAAATCCATACAAACATATAAGTACTAGAAATATAAGAATAGGTAGGAAAACGTTTTTACTTGTAATCATAATGATAATCATAACATTTATTATTTTACAGATAATTTTAATGGATAACTCTTAAAGGCCTATTTATCATACCGGTAGGCTATGTATTTTTAAGCAATATTATACAAGAACATTATTATTATTATTTCTAAAAATATGCAAGTCAATATTCTATTTTCTATGTTCATATGCCAGGGAAAATACAGATCATTGTACCTGACACCGCATACGTCATATTATATGCCGAGAAACATTGATAGGTCCTTTTATGAAATTTACGAAAATGAAGTAAACTAAAAAAATATAGTTGAAATACAAATAAAAACAAAAAATAAAGTAAACTATTTTTATTATAAAACTAGTTTTTAAAAATCGATAACCACTAATCATAGCGTTGTAGTACGACAGTCAGAACATGTTTTTACTCTATGTTCCAAAAGCCTAAACACTATAAAAAAGGTTGATTTAGCACTGCATTTGCTAATTTACCACTACGTGCTTTTTAATCCAAATTGAAAAAAGACTTTTCCACAAAAGTTCATAGCCTTATTCAACTTAAATTTTGAGCAATATGTGGGCACTATACCAATCCTGTAATACATCAACATGTGCGTGACTTCAAAGTTCTGGGTGAGCCCTAACACAAAAAATAATGCACTGGTTTTAGGAGCCACAGTGCCATCTGAAGTTGCACAAGCATTTTTTTAGTTATATTGCAATCTTATCTTTTGTTTTTAACTCATTCTTGTTTTTTTTTTTTTTTTTTTTTTTGTTTTCGATATATAGTAAACATAATTTTTTACACTAGTTGGGCATTCACCTCCACAACAAAGTTTTCTGTTATTGCATCAGGAGACGCACCTATTTGGTTGGTTATCGCTCACTCGTCGATTGCGTCGGGGCCTGCAGGGTTGGCTTGGTCGCTTTGATTTAAAGTCCCCCACTGAAAATCAGTTATATAACTGAGTGGGTAGACTCTAAATAAAATTTTTTATTTATTTATTTATTTATTTATTTATAACAATGTCTTTTTGTATGAATAAACCTGCTTTTACACATTTAATATTTTCTTTTTTTTCAACAACCCGGAGGACTTGTTCTTCTAAATCTTTCCCCCTTTTCATTGCCAAGTGTTTCAGGTGTTTTCAAACGATCTTCATGCGGAAATTTTGTGCTGTTGCCCTTTATAAAAACCACCTCAGTCATTTTACCAATTTAATACGTTGTGAGGTAATAACAACGGCCCTTAGACGTGAATGAGCGACTCAGCAAACACGGGAAACGCACACTGCCTTGACCACTGTTTCCTTCAGGCGCGTCACAGAGCCGCCGGCCAATCAGCGCGCGTTTTCTTGGAGGGCAAGGACGAAATTCAATAAATGTGATATTCAGATCAATGTAAAAAAACATCGAATAGGGCTTTTGAAAATTACTTTTGCAAATGCAATTGTTGTACATCACGCTATAAAATTAAGTGCTTGGTTCACACAAAAAAATCGAATGCAAGTTGCCTGCAAACTATGTGTTAAATTTAAGTAAATCGACTGCATTTAAATTTCTCCAGGCAAGCTATGGTGCCCCTGTGGGTGTCGAGCCACTACTCATCTTCAAAAACCGCCTCGCGTACAGGATAAACATTGAATATTTACGAGCTGTAGAACAGATACTGTCAATACCATTCAATAAGAACTTGGAAATAACGAAATTCGTCTTATGCTTAATGTAATTACTGTTTTTGTCTATGTCTAGGTACTGTATTATGTTACGTCCTCAAATGGAATAGGGGTCTTTCCTTTAATGACGTAGTATTCCTCCTCTGTTTTTTTTATTTTTTATTCCAGATTAATTAATTTAATTGTTGTACGTTCAAGAACCTTACAGTGTGATTGTCATTATATCATGTAACTGTGTACATACGTATATTATCCCCCTTTCCATAAGACAAATGCCAATTTCTGAATGGTTATGATATGTTCTGCGTAAATTCTGTACATTGAAACTGACAACAACAAGTTCGAATAAATAAATCAATCAATCAATCTATCTATCTTTCTACATACCCATTTTTCTTTTCTTTTCTTTCAAGAATATATCTTATTAATAATTTTTGTAGTTAATAATATTGATACTTTCACATTTAAATTGCTTATTTCAAATGTGCTTAAAGATATAGTTTTATTATTTTGTGAATGTTTATTGTATATTTTAATGTGTGTACCGAACGTATGTTGTCTGTTCATTATGCTTTGATTTGCACTTGTGGAGTATTTGTACTCTGTTGTAATTTGCATTATAATAAATTTAAAACAAAATATACTCACTCGATTTTCTCGTGTTAATCCGCTGGTTTCGTGCATGTGTACCGCTGTACCCAGGTCGTGAAAAAGTTATGTTTTGTCATCCCTAATTCACACTCGAATGTGCGTGCTGAATGTTTTTTTTAATTTCAGGTAACTTTTGTGCAAACCATCGATGCAGACGGCACTGATAATGAGGTGGACAAAGAAAGAGCTAACTGACCTTCTTCAGCAGTTACCTTCAACCTTGTCTTCTGGAGGTGTGAAGCATTGCACAACTAGCACGCCTCCAGAAACACCGAAGAAAATCACGGGACTGTTAGGCAAAGGTATTTATTTACACCTTTTGCAATCTTTGTCGGTCTTTTGACAGTTAATTGTTATCCAACTTGTAAACAGCTGCCTGCTTATGCAAACTCAGTGGGAGAAAGGGCGTAGCCGTATGTTGGTAGTTCTTCACTATAGTCTTCAATAGCTGTTAGACGCGCACGTATTTCCTCAAACAAAGTGGTTGACGTCTAGGTGTAATAGATGTATCAACAGTGGAAAGACAAAGTATTAATAACGATACTAGAACACAAGATACAAAGTTCGGAAAGATTTATTGTCGGAATAGTGCCGACGTTCCATAAGATGCATAACTACAAATAATAAGTTACATAACAAACAATAAAACCCAGCAGAGTACACAATTACCATTACATAATACCTGGTCTGCTTCTCTAATAAGACGGTGAAGGTTTGGCCACCACTGCACTCACTGAAAAAACAAGCGAAAGGTAGGTACCGTTCCTGACGCGAATCAAGTTAAAGTGGTGTCCCAGACATCTCAGCCTCCCCCTCACCTCCCCGCATCTTCTTCCCTTCCCCCCCCCACTTTTCCCCCACCCCCCTCTTTTTTTCTCCCCCCCCCCCCCCCCTCTCTCCCCCCACTTCCACCCCTTCCCCCCCCCCTATGACCAAATCAACAACATTTATGTCACAGTTCAGTAGGAATATCACAGAAAAATATATACACGCCAAACCTGGGTCCTCAGGTAAATAACATACCTGGGTTACACGTACCCAACATAAAATGGTTTGTTTGAAAATAATACAACACTTATATGACCCACGTCATCCCAAATCAATAATTATTTGAGACAAATGCCTTTTAGGCCAGGTACGCATGTCACACTATAAGAGAACAAGCTACTAACGAGATCACGCCCTCCTCGCAGATAAGAATTTCGCTAGGCCTGTGACAGATTACCATATCACAAATCAATATGCAAAAATGGGCCGAAACGTAACTTTCCGTTACGTACAATAAAACTAAAATCATATACGAGACAAGGCTAGTAGCTACCCAACAACAATTTTGGACTTTCCAGCACTCTTCCCGCAGTCTTTTTCGCGAATGTTTCCCGCGCGGGAATTCCCGTACGGGGTCCCACCTAGAAGTGTCCTAACGGCCGATACCGAGTCCTGTACGGGTCGTCCCGTACGGGAAGTTTCCGCTATCTTCCCGCTTGTTTATCCCGCACGGTTGCCCGTAGTTTAGCTAGGCGTCCCTGTTGCGGGATGGTACCCGTGACCTTGCCCTCGCGCTTCCGTGCGGGAACGGTCCCATGATTTCCAGACATGGGGGACGTCCCTTTAACTTGCCCCTTTGCGATTCCGTGCGGGACGTCCCTAACCTGCCCTGCGATTCCCGTGCGGGACGTCCCTAACCTGCCTCAAAGGTCCCGTGCCGTTACGTTTAAACTTTCCAGATACGGGACGTCCCCGTAAAGAATATGTCTTGGTTTGTATAACAAGCCCTCAGATGGCCTTGATTCTACTAATTCAAGAACAATACAACAAAAATCAAGGTCGGCTGAGAACTTATGGAACTCAAAATAATCCACGCTTTGTACTAAAAGCCTGCACCAGCGCGTAGTCCGCCTATGTGGACGTCCACTGCAGGGCTACCTGCTAGGCTGGCTCAGAGAGGAGGCCTCGCTCAAGCTCGCTGCTTGCCGTAACGCGCCGATTATGCGAATTTCCTAGGGTTGGCATGGCCGCCCGAACACTGCTAATAACCGATTTTACATGTGGAAAGAACCAAGATAAATACACTGTTTCTGAATAATAATAAATTTAGTTTTATAGTATAACAAAAATGTAACATTAAAACACTTTACCAAACATTGAGTTTCACATGAAATCTGTACTTCCCGTATTATCAACTCTCGAAACGCAAAAAGGTGGCCAAAGACTCATTTAGATTTGGAAGTTCAGATTTCACATTTTCGATGGTTTATGTGGTTTGACTTTCCAATTTCATAAATCGGTAAAACACTGCGTAGGAGTAATTGATTTCACCCCGCGAGAAGATAGATTTTTAATTCTGGATTGATTTCCATAACTATTGTTGACTTAAGTTAATCATTACGAGAGTAATACTTTCCTTTCCGAAAATAAGTGCCAAGTGGGGAGTATAGATACCACTCTAGCCTCGTGTCGTTTATCTGTCCAGAAGTTGGCGTAGGAACCGGGGGTGGGGTTGGTGGGTGTAACATATTTAACTGTACGTGCATTTAAAAAGTTTTTAGATCGAGTGAGGAAGTTTAAGTTTTAGTTTTTGAGCGTATAAATTCAGTTATCAAAAATGTCTTATTATTGTGCCAAAACTTACTTTTATACACATGATGCTTTAGTTAGGCACTCAAATAATTGACATTTTTTACATCCAAAATCAACTTAGTGATATCCTTCAGAAACAAAACTGAAATCCCTTGACTGCCATTTTTCAGTTAAAACATTACGAAAATAAACTGTAGTATGGTGTAATTTATTTATCAAATATCGTTTACCTTTAAGAATTTTTGGATGACACCACTGGGCACTGCGGGGTGGCCAAATGTAATCTCGTTACGTTGGCCCGGAAGCACAGATATGTAAACTATTACACACGCGAGTTTTTCACAGTTGAGTTAAAACACGAAATAGTAGTTTTGAATGTAAATATGTAATTATTACAGATACAACTGCAATCTACTCAGAATCACACAAAGTTATACATTGCCACTAAAAAACTCGCCTCAAAATGTCGAATTTAAAAACACTAGTGCACTACTAAAAGCACGTAACAGAAGATGATCAATAAAAAACACGCTATGATATGAAACTACAATTACTCATTTACAAACTAAAACAACAAAAAACGGCAAACTAAAGAGTTCGGAAGTCCGACCTACTCACTGAATAGCTCGCTCCGTAGCAGGTAGCCAAGAGCGAGGACACGTCCAGCAACTGACGTCAAAACTATTCGCGCGAGCCCGTTGAAAAGAAAGCCCATACGACCCACACCACCATCAATTTTCGGCACTTTTTTTTTTGGCAACTACATTTTTCTTATATAATGTTAAGAGTTATTTAAAAACAAAAAGACACTTGTTGGAAACCCGGGACAAATGCCTTTAAGAGTCTGCATACCAGTGATTTTTTTGGACCTTTTCTGAAGCCAGTTTTATCAGATTGTTACCACACTTTGAACACAGGATAAGTTCTGTATATTACAGTCTTCGATAGATCCTCTTTTAACTAGGGATGTACACGATAATGATTTATCGATCAATTAATCAAAAATGATATAAATTTCGATAATCGATATCCAAAATTCAGTATTTTGAAATTTATCGAAATATTCAAATTGTGGTGTTTCAAGTAATTGCCATAACACAATACTATAGTGTGATGCATAGTTATTGTAGAACCAGAATAGTGACCAAGCAGTGTCCACTAGAAGCTACATTCATGCTGTAGTGAGAGGCATGCAAACATGGCTCAGATTACCCCCACCCTTCCAAGTTGTCACGGCCATCTCGATGTGTACCTTGTATCTAGGCACACCGCCAACATCACAGTATGGCGGGGAATATGAAAGGCATATACCACAACCTTTCCCCCTCAAAATTTTTAAAACATACATGATTGAAAAACGCTACATGTAAATGTGCCAACTCACATGTAAATTATGTCGAAACAAATGGACAAATTTTAAAAAACATACTACAAATGAAGCAAATATCACCTAATGTGAACGGTATGCAAAGAAACAATGCATCAAATAGCGAAAAACAAAGATATAACAGGATATAAGCAGATTTAAGAAAACAATAGCCTCCCAGCAACACAAAAACTGTGCCTAGTACCGTAATGACACTGTTGTTCCGGGCGCTAGCAGTGCCGGGCATGTTATCGTGTGGATTTTTGGTTGATACCTGCACAGGTAATATGTCCCTGTTGTGTTTATAAGGGCAGCATCTTTTGCCGCGACCGTCACAGGTGACATAGTATTGAAGCAACAGCACTAGAAAGTCACCCGATCGCGCAGGGCGGGTCGCGTGCCAAGCGATCATATATGGCATTCACTTTTGTTAGCCCACACTACGGCTTCGACGGGCGCGCGCCAGCATTAAAAAGGCACTCGACCCAGAACCATGTTGAAGAAACGCTGGCGCTCTCATATTACACTAAGTGAACAAATTAAAAAAATAAGAACTTTTAATTAAGAGGAGCATTACTACCATTTCATAATTTAAGTACACTGAGGAAGCTATACAAAGTACAAGTTAGTAGACCGGAATATACACGAGATAAAGTTTATCGCCAAATGAGCGGATTAGAACACGAGTACCTTGCCTCCACTGCCGCACGCCTTCACCACTCGGACCCCGCACCTATGGAATAACGAGCCCGGTGTGATCTTGAGAGCAGACGATGAACAAGGCAAATCGAGGTGTAGATTTCTATGTGTGGGGGTGGCAGGGTCAACTTGCCATCCCCCCCCCCACTTCGATGTCGATATTTCAGAAACTATCCGAGCACTAATTCCAAATTTTGCCAAAGTGGAGCACTAATTGAGCACTAATATGCTGGCAAAAATCCAGAATTTGTGCTACAATGGGGGGGGGGCAGCGGGAACTTGGCCCCACCATGTAACCTGCCTTTGTCTCTGGGAACTCTATCCGAGCACTAATCCAAATTTCTGCCAGAGTGTAGCACTAATTGAGCATAATTGCTGACAAAAATCCAGGAATAGTGCTGAAGTGGGGGGGCCAGGTTTCACGGTCTAGTTAAGCATTCAAAATGTTAGATGATAATCATTTGATTTAACGTTTTTGATTACAATTAATTTTCAAAGTGCAATTTCGGCGCTCAGGACCTTTGAAAAGTGAGTCGAAGTTAATTTTGTTATTAAGATTGATGTTCATATTAATTAATTAGCCAAACATGGTAGGGACCTAAAAGTCGAAATAGGGCCCGTTTCAGGGCATTCCAAAAATCATGTTGGTTAAGAAAATGCTATTACATTATTTCAACAACACACAGAGATTATAGTTCGGAAGGAAAAAACACGTGCGAATGTCACAAACCACAAAGTGTTTGTTATCGAGATGTAGGTACAGGACCCGTGCTTTCCGGGCAATATTTTTGGTTTTCCCCAAAAAATGCTACTATGAGGTACACTCGTCAAAGTGGGCATTTTGGGGCGAAATCGATGCCAGATTATGCGTGAAAATTCATTTCCGATTTATTTTTCGCCCACTAGGGGTAAAAACGAAGAGCTGAAACTTGTCTAATCGTATTGCCCGACTCTTGAACGATTTTCATAGTACAACATATTATTTTTTTGGACCCGATTGGACCCGTTTTTATTTGCGATCCATGTAAACATGTTTTCACTTTTATAAATAAATGTGTACACATGCTCATTTTATATGAGGCAAAACCCATCCACAAAGTAACAAAGTACCAAATGTGTTATATCACGATGGTAGGGGGTGGACCCGTACATGGGTGTCTGCCCTTTAGATTTTCGTAAAAAAATATTTACCGTGAATTTTGGCCCCATCAAGGTGGAAGTAGACAGCAAAACGGACGTCACGCACCCCATTCAACATTGTACCGTCACGACGGGTTCGATTCCCGGTACCAAAACTTTTGTATCCCTTATGCATACATCACTCCCGGAGGTGTTAAAGCTCGAATTTATTTTCTTAGAACGGTTAAAATTCGACTTTTGAACATTTTAAAGGTGCGATAAAAAAACAAAGACTTTTGTCATTTTTTTTCTCGTTATTGGGCGAAATTTCCGGGACAATTTTTTCCACCCTCTCGTGCGGCCTTTCTCTCAGCTTTAAAAAATCACCAAAGACCAAAGCTCTAGAGTTTACCGAAAATTTAAAAAAAATTGCGGAACGGGAAATTTCGTTGGGGGGCCCGCGTTTAAACCCACGTGAAAATTATATTTCATTTTCGTCGATAGGATGCATAATCATTCATCCCCCCATAGGTGACGTGGCGGGAAAAAAAATCAATTTTTTTTTTTCGTAGAAAATTGCTTGCAACGACCGAATTGTGCGAAGATTTTCACGAAAAAACGCGATATTTTTTTCGAGTCGTACAGTTCAACGTCGCCACGGCCAAACGAAGAGAAATGGGGCAAAAGGTCAAGAGGTGTTTTTCGTCGTCGACGCGTGAGCGCCCCCGACGGTGCCGGCGTCGAGCGGTTTGCGCGCGTACTTGTGGCGCAGCGTCGGCCGCCGTTTTGGTCCGTGTTTTGGTGGGCAAAAGAGCACGAATTTGCCGAGTTGTGAAAATCTCGAAAAGTGTTTTAGAAGTCGGCGGCCGACAGTGCGAGTGTATTTTTACTAAAACTCGGAAATAAATTCCGGTCGCGTACGTCGCCGAGTCGGCCGGCCCCGGTGCGGGGAAACGCCCGTTTCGGCCCCCCAAAGTCGGGCCGCCCCAAAATGTGCGCTAGCAGACTATAGAATTGGTAGACATATCATTGCGTATAATAGCGATTATTGCGAATTTTTTGACACAGCCGTTAACTTGTTATTACAATGTACGCATCATACATAAAAAATAATCAAAACGACTATAAACTTTCTCAACTTCAATTGACAAAATTCTACTGACCGGATTTTGACAAGACCTTCTTCAAAAAATGCATCTGGCTGTTTAGACAAGAAATAAATCAACTTTCTAGATAGAAAGTGCACTGAACGAAATTTTATAGCATAGGTTCATATGCAGTGTATGTGTTTTTATGACAAATACGCACTTTTGACGTGCGGATGAGCCGTGAAAAACTGCACGCTGCATATTATTCCATGCTGTAAATTTTCGTTCAGTACACTTTGTGTCTAGAAAGTTATGTTATTTCTTGTCTAAACAGTCAGATGAATTTTTTGAAATAGGTCTTGTCGAAATCCGATAAGTAGTTTTTTCTTTTTTGTCAATTGAAGTTGAGAAAGTTTATAGTCGTTTGATTATTTTTGATGTATGATGCGTACATTGTAATAACACGTTAACGGCTGTGTCAACAAATTCGCAATAATCGCTATCATAAGCAATGATATGTTTGCTAAATAATAATGAATAGAATAAGAGTTAGAGCGTGATTAGTGTTGCGCCGTTCAACAGACGTAAACTTGGGAAATAAGAATCTATCCCAATTCTCGACACTTGGCATATCGATCGTTTTAAGCTCCGCCCATCACCAGTCGTCCATTCGGTGACTGACTGGCAGCATATCTATTTGTGTGTTTACAGTTTCGTCGATATAGTAGTTATCGGCGCCTTCAGAGTTGGCTTGGTCTGCTTTAAATTTATTGTCTTCACTGAAAATCAGTTATGTGGCTGTGTAGATATACTCTAAATACAATTTTTACAGTGGATTGTGATAAAAGTAAATCAAACCTGTGAATACGAGATTTTTTGGGCTTGAATCTATGTCTTGTGAGTTGTGATTGGGCTGCCTTACAAGCCGGACGTGAAAGCGCTTGTTGCATGCGAATGGGAAAACAGCATAAATACAGAATTATTGCATAAGTCAGTGTGAGTGAAGTTCAACAGCGGATGATATTGAACTCGGCGATTTATAAAAGCACATCCTCAGCCTAGAAAGTGACACTGATCAGCCGTTTAGGGGATGTAGAAATAAATAATTCCATCAAAATCTTGATAAGGCATAACAAAATATCAGAAATTTTAAACACCTTGACGGGAATTTTGTACTACGTGCTAGAAGAATTTGTCTTTGAAAAAGTATCGAAAACCTCAATATAATAATAAGTGCTGTTTACTCTAGGAAGCACAATATTGATACAGAGCTTCTACTGTTTTCCGGTTTGGTCATAAACGTATTTTATTGGCTTTAGAGAGGATATATTTCAATGTTTTATTAGATTTACCATACAATTTGGTATCACAGCAGGATTGTTTGTTACAATCATTAAAGAATTGCTAGTAGTATGTACCATATAATATGATGTCTTGCGCACCCAATTTGATCTCTCCCAATCACATGTAGAACATATTATTATAATGATAACGGCAGCAAACTTTCTAAATTTCTCATCGTAAGTAATTTATATAAAAAAAAATAATTCACATCATACACATTTCTTTAGTTTATTTATTTCCATTTAAATAAATAACTTTTGTTTTACTATTACTATAATATCATCACCATCATTTTCTTTTCTTTTGTATACACTTTGGCGTTTTCCATTGGCATGCACTCGGCGAGTGCAGATATGTCATTGTTGTCAACCTCCACTTGAATAACATTACAAATTCAAAACAAATGAAAAGACAAGTAAATTAATTCACATCATACACATTTCTTTAGTTTATTTATTTCCATTTAAATAAATAACTTTTGTTTTACTATTACTATAATATCATCACCATCATTTTCTTTTCTTTTGTATACACTTTGGCGTTTTCCATTGGCATGCACTCGGCGAGTGCAGATATGTCATTGTTGTCAACCTCCACTTGAATAACATTACAAAACTGAACAAATGAAAAGACAAGTAGCAATCCAGTGCGCTCTAGGGCGCAATAGTGCGACCTGAGTGCGGTCAGTGGAAAACGCCATTAGAAAACAATATAATCATCAAACACACCATTAAGGCTCTACTGTACCCTGTATTATTTCGGTGTGTTGCAGTGGTTCCGTACTTCCTTCGTAACTAACGATACGATTGAGATATCGGACTATTTTTTTTTTTATTCTACTCAGTAAAGACGTCCAATGAACGTGTGTTGGGTACTTTTTCCAAAATTGTCCTTGTTTTTTAAATAAAATTTGTTAACTTTTGGGGAATATTTTAACATTTACCCTTTTTTCGCGAATTTTTTTAGGCGTAACCAAGTACATTTTGGAAAAAGTACTCAACACACGTGTAAATATACACCTTCAACTAGCATTCCTAAAAATCTGAGAATTTTTGAACAAGGGGTGTCCGCTGTACAATGGAAGTACGAATGCATGTTTCGGCGCTATTTTAGGCTTTTTTGACTCCAGCAAGTGGCGCAACCTAGCGATACGAAGCTTTTTCACCACTTTGAGTGACAGGTCATGTAATTTTGTTAATAACTTGTTCTGATTGGCTACATGACTTTGCTCGTGAACTACTGCAGGACACCATTTGAATCATTATGCATATATCTGCGCTATGAATTGCTATGCTTGGCGTCAATGTTTATTGCACTCTTACAGTCAATTGTTCGATACCGGAGCATCCCAAATATCAATTTATTATATGTAGGCCTACAGGGACCAGTATGTTTTGGGTTCCATCCCAGTCGGGAAATTTAGTTTTTATTTCACAACAGAATGAAACAATTATTAATACATCCAGCCACGGCGCGTTATTACATTTATGCATTTCTGAGTCTTTCAAGTTAACTGCACGTGAATTGAAGTAAGATAATTTTTAGTGTATCGCCCATTGAGCGTGTGATGTACTAATATGAAGTTGAGTTGGAAGGGGTGGGGGGAGGGAGGAGGGTTCATGGCAACAAGTCCATTTGTTTGGGTACGAACATAAACATCTCTAATAGGAGAAAAAAATTGGTTGAAACACGGTGAAAATCACTTTCCAGGATGATAATAAACATTATCGGAATACAGTTTTTTATTCGACTTTATTTGGCAATTTCAATAAACATTGTATATCTTATAATAGTATTAAAACAGTGCTACCACCTGGGATTGAACCACGGCACGGGACCATTTTTATTTTAAGTTAGGAAAATTAATAATAAAAAGGGGTGAGAGCATCTGCCCAGACAGCAGAGGTTCGGGGGTCAATCCCCGGTGGAGGCACCTTTTTTTAATTTGTGTCTATGATAAGACTAGCATCATAACAGCGTCATAGTCGCCAACTATAAATAATATCTGGACATTGCAAAAGCAAAGCGCTCTGATGTGAATTCGCCTTTGGTTCACTTGCACCCACGATGTTATGAAAAGTAAATATTTTAACTGTTCTCTAACTCTCTCTAACTCTAACTCTTCTGGAAGGAAACATGAATTAACGAGTTATGCCGAAAAGAATTTAAAAAATCAATCTGTGTTCCAAAAATATAAACGAAATTAAAATCGTGTTTCCTCATTTTATCTGGATAAGTTATCTGCCTATTATACAAATTATATTTGAAGATTTATCAAATATAATTACGCATCAATCGCATACCGCTATTATTTTTGTGCAACATTGCACAACTGTTACAGGCCGATGACAGCCACCGAGTCGTAAATTACCAGTGTCAAGCGTGAAGCGGACACCAGCTAGGCTAGATGTTCATTTCGTTTCGTAACATGCAGTGACCTTGTAACCGACGCAATTCTGTCACATCGAGATATAGGCAAATCTGGTTTATTTTCACTCAATTATTTTTCGTGACTCTGTGCTACTTATCATACTTAGAAAGTGTGTGTTCTCCCATGAAAAATAAGCCATAAGAAGTGTGTGGTGTTACAGGTGTGTAGGGTTAATGTTGAAAAAACAATTGGTCCATGCGTGTTTATTATAGAATTTACGGTAATTGTAAGACATTTCGTGTTGTGTGTGAAATAATATTTGACTTGGGTCGATGGTTATATATGTATGTTTAACCTTGGCTTTATAGTAGGCGACTATGACGCTGTTATGTTAGTACTTTAGACAGAAATTAAAAAGTGACTACACCGGGGTTTGAACCCGGGCCGGGACCTTAGCTGTCCGGGCTTGTCTTACCAACTGAGCTATGCAGCCACCAATTTAAATCTGTCTAATTCTTGGTCTGTTTTGTACATTGTTAATAACGTGTGTAGAGCAGCACTGAAAAAAAGTAGAGAATACAAACCGTCTCTGTAACCCTAGAGTTGGGATATACGATGTTTAACCTTGGCTTTGTAAGTAAGCGACTATGACTCTTTTGTTATGTTAGTACTTTGGACAAAAATTTAAAAAGTGACTACACCAGGGTTTGAACCCGGGACCTTAGCTGTCCGTACATGTAATGTACAAAATAGACCAAGAATTAGACAGTTTTTAATTGGTGGCTGCATAGCTCAGTTGGTAAGAGCATAGCCCGGACAGCTAAGGTCCCGGGTTCAAACCCCGGTGTAGTCACTTTTTGAATTATATACTCGCTAATATAATGTATTAGAGTCGATATTATTTTCGTTGGAAAACAATGCTAAAACGTAGTCTAACGGTAATGTATTATACGGTCTACTATTAGTATTTTTGTATTAGGCTGTATTTACTTTTTTTAATGGAACTTAATATTTGTGTGGATTTAATAAAATAAAACATTCCTAATAAATTTTCCGCTCGAGATAGGGGGACCATTTCACGCAGTGATTGTAGTTTGTTGTAATGTGCATATAAAAAATATGTGTAGGGCTCAGATTTGGAATTATTTTGTGTTCGATTCTACAGGAACATCCATTATTTCGATGGCGCGTGTTTCAGTAGATCCATTGTATTGACACACGCACACATCCACACGATTGACATGTTCGTATAATTTTGTTTAACCCTAAAATGAGTGAACTTTGGTACAATTCTGCAGCAGGCGGGAAGGTAGCTGTACTGCTGTAAGATCTGTGAACGTAACCTACACTTAATTAGATCACGTTCGAACCTACAGGAAGATCAAGTAAACTCGAGGTGAGCGGAGAAGTGCATTGGTGGGTTATCACGAAACAGAAATTAAAAATTGGCTCCACGGGGTATATTATAGATCTCAGGATTTTTTCTCTCCGGGCGGATTCCAACCAACTAAGCATTAGAGACGACGTACATAATTAGTATATATTTTGCTAATTACACAATTTGTTAATTGAATATGAGTGAAAACATTGTACGCACTGCACTAGAAATAATAACTAAAATAGGCTTGCATCCCGGCATTCGCCTAAGGGCTCAATAATTCCCGGATGAAACTTTCAGCTAGGATTGCTGGTGACGGGATTCAACCGTTTCCTTCCAAATCAGTCTCACGCGTTATGCATGAGCTACCTCTAACCCTAACGGTTATTCGGTCAAAGCAAGCCATGCAGGGTTCGACAAATGCCATGTCAGACATGCTGGAGACATGTCGAAATATTTGTGGTCTGGAAAATTTGTTCCAAACGGCCACAACAAACAGAGAGACGTGTTTTCGTGTCTTATGCATTTGCCGCCTGCCGCCTCGAGTGATCCAATAACAGAACACATTGCCAATGCCCGGCGATGAGTCATTCAACACTTTAATAAGTATGTATTTTATATACAACCTTTACGCACTTCTACCGACCTTCCGAGGATGTTCTAGTACGTCAATGCAAGGCCGAAGGGAATAATATGCCAGAGCGTTGATTCCATGTAGTAATAATTAATACAGTGTTTTCTATAATCCAAATGGACTTGGTTCGAGCTCTCATGCACTCATTGGCTCATTATAGCAAAACGATCACACCCGGGAATCGAAATCGAAAACCGAATTGAAGTTGTACTTCAACATTTACACAATGGTTATAAACTGATCAAAATATCATAATTTTTGTAAATATGTGATTATAAAAGGCAAGTAATAATAATATTGACACAACAAAGGATGGCAGCAATGTTCATTCTGTATCAATGATGTACTTCGTTACGTATTTGACTTAGCGAGAAATGGTGTTGCTTTAAAATTTATTTATGCATTCTTGAATAGAGAAAATAATGTGAACGGTTATTTCAAATGTCCCGAGAAATAATAATATAATATCGCAAGTAAGCAAACATAAAAATATACTTCGAAAGAAATTCATTAGCGTTTCATTATTTCAACACACATTGGTGTTCCTTCTCCTTTCACAATTATATTTCACTTTATTAATTAACATATGTGCCTTGCCGTCGTTTCCGCTAATGTATAGGTATATCATGGAAATAGTTTGTACGAATAATAAATATTTATATTTCTTATTAGGCCGCCACCTACAGAACAAAATGTCATAATCAAAAGGCCGGAGAATAGTTGACTTTTTTCATCTTTCCGTTCAATGCAGTCAGAAAAAAATCGGAAGCATAAACTCAATGATAGGTACTATTGTTGTACACTATACATACTGTACTTTTATGGATACGGACTTGATAGTAGAAAATGTGACGAGTTTCAATCGTATTGAATATTCATATGTCAAATGAATAATAAAAAACAGCGCTTACTTCAGAAGCTATTTCAAATTCCCATTCTTATATACCAGATCAATGGATCAGTGCATGGTTGCATTAGGAGGTGGCTTTGCACAGCTAGCTAAAATATCATCCTGATTAAATGTATTCATAACCATATTAATATTATGGTATACTTATGTACGTAGCTATAGCGCAATAAACGGCACGTTACACGTACGCACGCATAATAAATTTGTAATAATAAGTAGATTAAAATATGTACCAATCATGCCTCAAGTATGTCTTGTGGTCTTAAATCAGCGTTTCGAATATACATATACTTCTTACGGGCGTGTTTCGATTCCACAGTTTTCAGTCGGTAAGATTTATACACTTTTTTCATTCATCACATACATTAATAACCAAGTTGGAATTTCCTGATCATAAAATTTACTCAATCACCCTAGATCTAGCACCCTCTGTTATAACTCATCCACGGAGCGAGACTGCGAACGATGTGAAATAATAGTGCTTCGCGCCTCGCGGACCGTAGACCGGACTCACGGCGCCGCACCGTATCGGAGCTTCTGCAGTACATCGTGCAGCCACAGACGTACATTGCAACTGCGGCCGTCTATTGGACGGCTATTTTTCGAATATTCTGAGTGGCATTTGCGAAATCCCACCTCCAGTGCCTCTTTCAAGCTCCCATTATCACCAACTTAGGCTTACAGGCCAAACTCCGGTAGACTCTTAACTCATCTCGTCAACTTACAACATCACAGGCACCACAATATGACCTAACCGGTTGAAGCTCCCTAGTTTCATACGTCATCGTCGAAAGAATAAATGTATCCCTTTGAGAATCAAAAGAACATTGCATTGGTCTTCGAATATTGAATTAATAATAATTGCTACCTCTTGCAGCGTTATCCGAAAATTGGTACCTATTCTATTTTAAATAGGCCTATTATTCCTTATATAAACCGTTTTCCAGTGCCAGCGCCTGGCATGTGCGAACGGCGCAGCCGAACGGGGCCCCGCGCTGCCAGGGGCCCAAAATTATTAACTGACCAAAGGCATAATTACAATTTGCATTGTATCTATATTTATAAGAAATAGTCCCCCCTCATTGCTAAAGATTAATTTTATTTAAGTGGGTCGGGAGGTTGCTTTCTGTTGCCGTTCTGTGATAAAAGGTATTTCTCATTTACCCTTTCTGATTCACGGGACCCTGATATGTCAACGTTACGCCACTGACGGACAACTGAGAGATTGTATAGGTGCCCTCTTACGATGAGCTGCAGCGCCGGCCACTAGGCGTTTGCCGTGCTCTATTCTTGCTATACGGCGTCTTTTTATGTTACACAACAATGACCTAAAATATAAAGTGGCACAAAATCATTATGTTCTGTTTTGTTTCTCGATTCTTCGTTGTATTTCTTGTGCCTTTTCTAGATGACGATGGACGGTTGACTTAATTTGTAAATATTCGTACATTGTATAAAATATAAATATATACATTTTCAACGTGTTTGTAGGCGTTTTAAAGAAAGGATAAAAAAATCGCCTTGAACGGACGGAGCCCATCATGTTCTAAAGCCTGCAGCACTGCCGTTTTCCCAACAAAAGCTAAAAAGTACCGTTTTTGATTATATATACCGGTTAGATGGGTTCTATATTGTGCTTTAAAATATCAGGTTTGAATCCACCTTTCCCAAAGTTACATGTCAATTCGTAATTCATTTGAGAAATATGATCCTTTTTTTTGTTGCAGTTTTTGACGGTAAAATCTAAAAACTACTGATTTCGTTTTCCGGGTTGGCCTCAATATGATAAGGAAAAAATTACGATTTTTTTTAGCCCGCTCCGCTCTTGTTTGGACAATTGACCTCTTTTATCTGATAGCGTACAAAGTATTCCTTGCAGTTTTGTAATTCAATGTTTAAATGACCATGACCTACCGCTTTGTAGTTAGCTCTCGGAGATCGCCGCCCACAGCTCTTGGTCTGTGCGACGAAAGAAATATTATCGCACCCTCTCATATCTCCTGTCTCGCTTGGCCAGTGACTTGGCTGGCTAGTGATCCTTGTTACGAGAGTCACAGACCACGTGACCACATACCGAGACGATTCGGAGCGCGATCTCTGGGGAGAAGCATGCGTTACGCGTGACTCCCCAACGCTGTTAAGTGCAAGTAACGCTTCCAATTATTAATTCCCTAAATATTCCTGCCCAGTAAATGCCCAGCACAAAAAGCAGGCATTAATCTGCAAATTCTATGTACCTGCCCGACACAAGGAAGACACCGTTAAATATGTATGCCCAGTAAATGCCCATCAGTATAAAGCATGCATCCATTAGCCAATTCAGTGTATCTGCCCGACACGGTGCAGACACCGATAAATATGAAAGGGTGTACATTGACAGCAGTACCTAGCCAGTACGCGCCCAAAAGGGAGACATAGTTATGTGCCCGTTAGCCGGCACTCCGCCAGCACGAACAGCGCGTGCCCAGAACGTGCCCGCAACCACTGTGTTTGCTGGGCTAGTACTTCAAAATAATATGAACACAAATGAAACAAGATTAAACACAGTTTAAACAACAATGCAAAAGTTAACGAGAAACATAGTCCTTTAGATAAGATGGTTTGTTTCGGTCCCGGATAGAACTTCATTGCGCACAACCTGCTTCCGAATCTTGGGACCGGCGGTGAGCAGAAAACTGCAGACCGCGAACTCTGCGACCAGTAGGACTAGGCAGATTTGGCAGCGTCTCAGCATCTGGCTCGGGTGGTGGCACAGGAACTTTCTCCGCAAGGGCAGATGCCGCGAAAGGATTCGACTCAGTAGACCTAACCGTAGGCAAGACCTCGCCAGAGCCGGTAAGACGTGTGACCACCTGGATAATATGTCGAGTCTAGACTCAACCTCACCGTTTTCTCCAACAACTCGTAAGTTCCTTGGGCCTTCGATGGAAAGTACAACTCCAGGTAACCATCGCTCTCCAGGTCTATACGATCTATAGTACACTCGCTGACCCACATGAACGACCTTGCGGTGCTGGGACGCTCGGAGATCGAGGAGCTGAGGTCGGGTGAAGTCGATCAATTAACGAATGAATTCTGCGACCTATCAACATCTCACACGGAGCTCGACCTGTGGTTGTACTGGGAGTAGTGTGCAGCATGAGGAGTATTCCAGCAATTTCACGCTTCCAGCTGGTAGGCGAAAGCTTCTTCAAGAGATTCTTGACAGTCTGGACAGGTCTCTCTGCTTGGCCATTAGTTGCAGGCTTATACGGGGCACTTATCGTATGTCTAATGCCATTAGCCTGACAAAACTCCTTGAATTCACTGGACCGGAAGGCGGGTCCATTGTCCGTGACTAACTGGTCAGGGATTCCATGCTAGGCTAAGTACGTGAGGAACAGTCCAGCTGTACCCAGGACGTCACAGCATCGCTGGCAGGTAGATGGCTCAGCGCCAGCGCGCTAGGTAAAGTCTCGCGTTCTCATCCCGTGCGGGTGGAACTCAAGACAGGGTTGCATGCCATCTTGTTCCTATTACCTGATCTGCATATACATGTTTTGCTGGGGTCGTTTCCTTCACACGTAAGTTTCTTTGTAGCAGAGCTAGCTAGGAGTGCAGGGTTTGTTCTTACACCTCAAACGTGGGGACATTTATTCAAGGTTTTCTACAGTCTAGTGGGGGTTTTCTATCTAAGGGCAAGCACGTTTTGGTTCAATATGCATATAAAATATTGAAAAGGCATGGTGGTGAGTCGTTACGTTACAGAGAAAAGTAAAAAATAGTGATGTGGGCTTAAACACCCAGGGACACAAATACCACGAGTAGGTGTGAAATCCACAGCTTCCATCCTTCAAATCCAGGGGCATGTCACGAAATCTTGATTCTTTTCTTCTAACCCGAGCTGGTGTTAGTAAACTAGAATCGTGGGCGAAGCCGCCGTGCGTCCTCCCCTAATATATCCGACATGGCCCGGAACGAAGGTGAATCCTACTACCGTGTAAGTTCTGGTCCTGACTTTGACCTAAACAAATCAAATAAATATCCCACACCATTACGAACCGTCCATGGAGCGAGACAATTCAAATTCATGTCCTAGCAATGTTAGGATTGCTAAGCTATATTCAGATTAGAAACTTACCCCAACAGAGGACTAGACGTGCTAAAACTCCCCCATAACCACACGAGGCGTAGAAAGACGACTGTATTCGTCGAGAAACTGTCTGGAAAGAACTTCACTTTCGATCAGAACAGCTGTCAATCAGCCGCCGTCAATTCCACCGCCGTACTCAGATGTACTTCCGAGCGCTGCTCACCGCCTACCGTACACGTAGGGAGACAGGTGTGCCAACTCAACATTTCCCGCGAAATCGGAACCAATTCAAATGGGTGCACAGCATAGTAGAGTCAGATTGGGGCAGTATGCTGTGAGTAATTCTGGCAAACTACGTGCAACAATATGAGTGATACCTGGAACCAGTATATTAATTTTCTAGGTGTCACAAACTGTGTCACAAGTTCGAGGCAAGCAACGGAAGTCAATGTTATGGTAAACTTAATGCATCCGATATTGTAATTCAAGCAATACCACTAGTTTCTTAATCACCACCTCCTTCTATATCACGCGCAAAGCATTGCGGAGAAATGAAGTTTATCACGAGGGCTGCCATATGATTGGGTCAGTGACGGACTGCGCCTCCCAAGTTCATGGCAGCCAGCATGCTAAATCCTATTTCTCTAATATTGATTTGTGCGCGATATAGTTAGCACTGGTGATTCTGAAATATTATCTATTAGTACGCATTGTGTTTTTTTGGTTATTTTTAATCCAATTATTGTCACGGTTTTACCTATCTTGTTTAACCTTTTAGTTCTAAGTGCTTGGTTTCTTGGTGCTGTTCACACACTCGGTGCTGAGTTCTTTTTTGAAAATACTGTTTTACATTACAATTCCTGTATCCCTCGTTTTGATTTGACGGATCAAATTTTAGTCTCCTACTATTAGCATTCTTGTCTTCATCAGATTGAAGCTGTGGCGGTGCAGCTCTATAACCTCTTTTTTCCTATTAATTTAAATGTGTAATTGGTTTTTAATAAATGTCTAATAATTTACATAAAGTATGCAAATTAAGTGCACCCTTCAACGTGAAGATATAGTGATCATGGCTAATGCTATGCAGTGAACCAAGGCTTGTGTTCAGGGCCTAGGTAAATAGGGGCAACGGTGATATTTGTTGTACCCACGGGGTAGATTTTTCAGTGTTTCCAAAGTACAGGGAAGGCAGTTTCGCTTCATTTGAATGTGGTTTTGGCCGGCCAAGTTGTTGAGTCGAGCTCGCCTGTTTTACGCAGCGACCAATGGGAAGCCCGCATCGGCGTTCCAACGAGTGATGACCAGCACTACACAATACATAAAGTGCTAGCAACAAGAGATACACGGGGCACGCCAGGCCAGGGATGAACGCTTGCAACTCTCCCACTACTAGGGCAAGGACGAGGAACCGATCAAGCTGTTCCACTGAAGAGTGCCCTTCGTGTGCGAAGTCAAGAACCAAGAACGCGAACCACGAGACGCCTTGACCTCACACGTCTCTCGATACGCTAGGGAGCGGGGTCATAGGCGAGGATAAAGCATTTTTATATACATGTTTCATATTTCAACCAGTGTTTCGGGATTTTTGGTGACCCACCAGCTATGTGGTAGATGCAAACAACCGACACCACCAGGCAGTTGACGACCAAGCAAAGCCAATGGAATTTCTCTAAGTACCTAAGTTAACAACCGGGAGTGGTAATTTTACATGCACCTAAATACACAGTCAACGGCCTCCTCCTCCTCCAACGACGATTTTCACGGAATTCAGGGAAACAGGAACCACGTGGTCGGGGACCGTGGTAGGCTTCTAACCAACGCTATTTTTGTTCACGTGCTTACAACACCAATTCATAAGCTTGCTTATCCTTCTACGAGAGCTGAGTAAGTACGCATTACTTTCGTATCCATGCCGAGGTCCACCCAGGACGCCAAGATGGTCAGGAGGCTAGTCCGCCACTAGGGTCCACACGCACCTGCGATGTGCAGGATCAACGGCTACGGAACGAGGCAAGTAGATGGCTACAACCCATGATCCAATGATATTCTTCCTTACCCAGGTCTGGCATTCCGGTGAACGCGTTTGCGTCCAGTCCGCGCATGACGTAATCCCGATCATCTCCCCGAGCCGGCTACTGCTCGGCGCGTGATAAAATCCCGCAATCGTAAACTAATTTCCAAATAACTATTCATTGTCCGAACTAAAAACTTTCTTGCTCTTTGTTACTATGTACATACTGTTCAGGAATTATGTAGGTAGATAGTTTTATGGGCTTATTGTAGTTAATTACTTATATTAGCCGTAATATGATGCATCGGGCCTACTCACAAGTGTTACTGTGATACACTTTTGGGATAGTTATAGTGTATATATAAATTATAACAAGTAAAGAAATCCGTGCGTGATTTTTTCGTTATTTATGTTTTAAACCTTCCAACCCGAGATTTAACACAAGTTTTTAATTATTGTTGTAGTGCAGACGAATTATCTGATACGAAAATATAGGATTACAAATCTAATAAAACCTGTTACCACGCAATTATTTATTGCGTAAAAGATGACTCATTGTAGACTAATACATACAATCGAAATAATAATCAAATAGTTATCGAAATAGCTAGATCAAATGGACAAATAATGCACAACCGTTTTCACCAAAATTATATTAGAATGTAATTAGACGCGGGAATAAAAGGGTCCTTGATTGTAATTTATTTCTAAATCAACTTTACATCTCCCTCAGCTAAAACATTATGTAATAAATACGCGTACTTCGAAATAATTAAATCAAACATTTCAGCACTTACAAATGTGCGTTTCTTCGGCATGTTCTTTGGGTAGACTTTATCTTCACTATGAATTGTTTTATTTTATTCGGATGCATATTCGCGTGAGTGAAAATATGTTGATATTTTTCTGTCAATGTAAGGCTTTTGATTGACTTTAAAAAAAATTATTAGCGACGTAAAGCAAGGCCCAGTTCCTACAACCGTGTTTTTTCTTTAGAAATTGTTTTAGTTTGATTGGTCGTCGTAAGAATTATAATCAATGGAATTATTAACGTCTGATTGGTCCGTCATAAGAATTATGTTTTTGTTATTAAACACGTAAGTCCTATCCCCTTATAAGAAAACTATTTAGTGGGAACAGGCCCAAATGTATCGTCGAGGGTCTATAACTTATACACAATAAAATTATCATTTGCGACACGCAAAACAAAAAAGTAGGCCTAATATCAAATACACTGACTGGCGTTGTACATCCATCAAACATCCATACGTCCGTACTAAACCCACTAACAATAATTGTCTAAAATGCTATTAAAACTGCGACATGAAGAGAATTTCATTCACGCAAATATATGTTTGACACAAAATGGAGCGAACTTTTCACGAGCAAGATAATATCTGGACCAGGGTCACGACTCTGTTCCACCAAGACTACTGATTACACACTGCTCCGAGATATCTTGATGAGATGGGGCACTTGAATCTGTTATGATTTGGAAGTTGAATGTATATGCAAGTTGAGATATCGCTCTAATGAAAACCATTCCAGTTAATTGCTAATGGAAAAATGTCGTAAGCTGTTACTACTCGCTAGTACTAGCACAGTATCAATGAACAATAATGTTCATATACTGAAAACCTAGTCGCGATCCATCAAATAACTTGAGAAATACAGAGTGGAGCAATGAACACGTGTGGCGTTATACGGCCGGGCGCTATCTGATTCACATGAACGAGATCGGGCTGACGTCACACTCGCGGCGGAGATGCGCAGTGTCATACCTAGCCACACAGAGATATCCTTGTACCATGGGCCAAGCCAATCATTCGGCACCGACGCGTGAACATGCGCCAACGAAAGATCGGTGGTATTAGATACAGGAAAGCGCGACCCGTGTGAGACGCCAGGATCAACAAGATTACATCTGATCAATTATGTGTGTTATCAAATAAAATAAGTTTTATCTACATCCAGCGAGAAATGTAGACCTAGGCCTAATTGTAATTCGTACATTACGTTACGTCTAATTATGGCAACAATTATCGAAATGTCTGTCCTGAAGATATGATCAAGACAGCCGAGTCCTATCAAACGATTTTACTTTTCTTGCTATTATCATGATAAAGAACGATACACTGTACATAAAAAAAAATTGAAAGTAGTAGTATAGAAATCATCATAAAAATCAACAGAATGCGATATACATATTAAAATGTTATTAAATTAATTTAATTTCTGATTCCGTCCGCGGTGGCACATACTATTGTGACGCTGGCGAATTACACTACAGGAGGAGGACGCGGATTGGAATCCCTCACAAGGCATTGTTTTTAAGTTGTCCTTCACACTCATCTATCATTACTTATCATTTCGAATATCAAACTTGAAATAAGAAGGACATTTTACAACAATATTCATCAACATTAATTTCTGATAACGAATTTTATAGAATTCTTTCGGCAACGATTTGAAAAGCTGTAAGCAAACCTCGAATAGCAGATTGTGTTTATGTAATCTGATGACAAGCACATCCGGTGTCCAGATCCAGCCCACTTTACCTCCCCTACTTGCTTCGAGGCAGAGACGATCTTATTTCGCTAGGGAGCGCCACCATAATGGAGCCAAAATTGTGCTTTATAAGGTGTTCGTACTTTTCGTCCTACGTCCACATTTTTCGAACGATAAATACGAGTTTTTTTTGCATATTTAAAACAGTAATATGAATCTTAGCACGTTGGCCGATTTTTCAATTTCGCTCTCTTATGATCATACTAAGTCAGTAAACTTTGACCGGAAATGAACATTTTTCGACATTTTCTATGGACTTTGACAATTCGCGGGGAAAAATCTATGGCTTAAATGGGAAAAAGGCCAACGTGCTAAGATTACAAATTTAGTTACCTTTCAGGGGGAACAAACAGAATCAAAATATATTGATTATCCTGCCCGTAGTTCGAAAAGTACGAAAGTACTGCACATGACGCGCTCAACTTGGTGTTTGAATCGCACCCAAGCCTCTGTTAGTTTGTTTGTTTATTTATTTGTTTTAAATTGTTGTAGTGAGCAAGTCTCGTAGCCGAGGTCTGATCAACGAGGGGAATGAGGACCGGATAGACAGCGATGACGGGCATGCAGAAGATGTCTTGGTTATTCCATTCAGTCCAGAGGTCAGGGAGAGGGTGGGGTTTCTACCCGAGCATAAGGTATGTTAAGTTTAGAGTTCGTGATTTTGGAAAAGAAACGCATTCCTCACAAAATGATATGTATTAACGGCCGATTCTACAAAATATAGGCTATAGTAGGCCGGGCCTACCCTAGTGTCAGAATTAACAATGTGTTTCTATTCAAATTTTGATAAGACTGAAGGGTCAAGTGTGCACCCTTTTGGTTTGTTACTCTCCTTCTCCTGCTTATTCTATTGTAAACATTGACATTACTGCTCCATATACGAGATTAAGAGATTGTATAGACGTCGTGCGATTAATTGATTTTCTTTTTCGTCGCATATATTGTATTTTGCTATGTGTGAATAACAGATGTAAATGTGTTTTGTTTGAACCTAATTTTAAAGCGAGTATCAATATCATATCCCCTACCCTCCTTCAAAACTTGTGTCGCGTGCTAAGAGATATCCCAATACTATAACGCAGCTCGCCGCGACACTCGACACTTATAGACGGAGAGCCAGTGACAGTTTCTATTACCTCATAAGGTACATATTATGTTTTGACCATTGGAATAGAAGCGGAAATTCATGTCATTTTCAAAAATGCGCGTCTTACGAGTCAACGTGGGGGCGTTTACCCGTCAGACGCCCCCAAAGTGGGCCCCAAAAAGGGTCAAATCTGCCCCCATGAAGTATACACGATTTAAACATACAAAAATTTATTGAAGAATTTAGCCCAAAAAAGAATATCACTCGTCAGACGGGCTGCGTTGGGCCGTTGACCCGTCAGACGCCCCCAAAGTGGGCCCCAAAAAAAGTCAACTGTGCCCTCATAAGGTATACGTGAATCAAACATACGTCATTTTATAGTGAAAATTACCAGAAAAACGAATATCACTCGTCAGACGGGCTGCGTTGGGCCGTTGACCCCACAGACGCCCCCAAAGTGCCCCCCCCCAAAAAAAAGCCAAATCTGCCCTCAATAGGTATACATGATTCAAAAATACGTCATGTTACAAAAAAAGTTACCAGGAAAACGAATATTACTCGTCAGACGAACTGCGTTGGGGCTTTGACCCGTTAAGTAACCCCCAAAGTGGGCCCCCAAAATGGTCAAATCTGCCCCCGTAGGATATACATAACTCAAACTTACGTCATTTTGTAGAGCCATTTACCAGGAAACGAATATCACTCGTCAGACGAGCTGCGTTGGGGCTTTGACCCGTTAAACGCCCCCGAAGTGGGCTCAAAAAAAGGTCAAATCTGCCCTCATAAGGTATTCATGATTCAAACATACGTCACTTTAAAGTTAAAGTTACGAGGAGGACTAATATTAGTCGTCAGACGATCTGCGTTGCGGCTTTGACCCGACAGACGGCCCCGGAATTGGACCCTAAAAATGATCATATCTGCCCCCATAAATTAAACATGATTGGAAAATACGGTATTTTATAGAAAAATTTACCTCGGAAAAAAATATCACTCGTCAGACTGGCTGTATTGGGCCCTTACCTGCTACTTCCCCCCAAAAAATTTGAAACATGTTTTGTCTCGAATACTTACGAAATTATGTGGGATTTAATCGGATTTGTGCGATAATATGTAGTCATTATGCATTATGCATTATGCATATTTTGGGTCATTGAGCCCTGCAACTACCACTTTTTTTTTTTAGGAATGTCTAGATCGATGAATAAATCAGGAAGACATGTTATACTTTGTCTTAAGGTAATTATTTAAATAATGATGGTGTATGTATAGTATGTTAGGGTGTAAACTGCATGTAAAGAGTGTTGTAATTTTTTTACCAATGAAGAGCTGTGTTTAATTTACTACTTGTTAATTAATGCTACTATACGGTTTCTGACTTTTAAATCACAGATTAGCTTAAACTCTGGCATATTATATAAAGATACAAGATAATCATTGACAATCATTTACTTTTATCAAATAAGTAATTAGATCATAGTAATCATAAGTTACGTAAGCAATTATCATCATATGATAACCTATTAGTCAATAATCTTTAATATGTGTTGAATCATGCAAATAGTTTTTTAACAGTTACAAACAATTGAGGATTAGAATATATACATTAGTATGTCATACCGGTAATTAACTCCAAACATCAAAACTTCCATACATTTGTTATCACAGTATGTTTGAATTTTTTATCATAGTAATCTTTAGAAGTAATCATCATCAAATCATAAGTAAGAATTTGTATTGTGTTAAATCATGCAAATAGTGTTTATAAGTTACAAACAATTGATAAGAATATATAAATTGGTTTGGTATAATTAACTTCAAATATCAAAACTTTTACCACATTCGTGATCACTGTACGCTTGTATACGCTATAAAATTTTATTAGTAATCATCATTGTTATGTCTGTTAATTATAGCTGTCTGGTGTAAAGGGCCTAGCTAGGAAGACTATTAGGAGCAAAAGAATCCTTGGTATAAATCATGACAATTGAGTTATATGGCAGCCATTACAGGAAGTTCCTTTTTATTTAATCCACCGCCTTGTCGTGGGTACATCCCAGAATGGGTGCTAAATTTAAACGACATGACAGTCCTCCCCACGAAGAAAAAAGAAAGTATCATAGGTATTGTAGAGAAGTAACAATTATGCAATATAACAAGGCACACTATGGTAGCCAAGAGCTCCAATTGAATAACTTTTAAACACCAGATTATTAATGTGGTAAGATAATAATAATTATTAAAATTGCAAACATTGTAGTCAAGCAACACAATTAAATTTAACTTAAACTAACAGATTAATAGTGGTACAATAAGACAATAAGGGATAGCCTAAAACTAACAGATTAATAGTGGTACAATAAGACAATAAGGGATAGCCTACTCTCTTGTAGCTGAACTAAAAGTTTAAACTTGAGATGATGTAGCGCGAATTACGAAGTCCCGGAGACGTGCCGGTGGTCCTCGGTCTCGCGCAGGATTTCGCCGCTCTTGGGGATCGTCAGGAGCGTCCACTTGGCGCTGCTCTTGGAGACCGCCAGGAACGTCCACTTGGCGCTGCTCTTGGAAACCGCCAGGAGCGTCCATTTGGCGCTGTTCTTGGGGCTCGTCGTCTCCATCAGACAGTGGGTCTGTACTTGGATTGGGGACATGGTAATCTGTCCAATTGTCATGGCGTTGATGGGAGTTACCACTTGGCTCAACAAACTTCTTCAGAAATGAAGTATTTCTGGTGATTGTCTGATAGCCACGTTGAGCAATCACCTGACTTCCACTGATTTTCTTGATGGTGAAGGGCTGGGGATCATAAGATGTACTCAGTTTGTTTTTCTTTGCCTGTCGGCACAGCACCTTATCGCCAACGCTGAACGAGTGGGGCTTAGTGTTTCGTTTTGTATTTGCCCAGTCGCAGGATGATTGTTTTTTACGTTTATCGTGTTGCCTCAGTTCTTCTTCGTTGTCATCACATTCTAAGTTGGCCGGGGTAGATGGAAGAGTAGTCCGCATTTGACGACCGAAGAGCAGTTGGAATGGCGAGCACCCTGTTGTGGAATGGGGAGTGGCTCGGTAGTTCATGAGGGCAGAATCCAACTCGGTTCTTAAATTCTTGCCTTCCATGTAGGCAGCGAGTACTGTTTTTCTTAGTGAAGCTACTGAACGTTCGGCTAATCCGTTCGCTTCCGGCCACAGTGGCGTCACCTTGTGGTGTCGGAAACCCATTTCTTTTGAGAAGTCAGCGAATTCCCCTCCGTTGAAGGGGGGTCCATTGTCAGACTTGACTTGAATTACTGTGCCGAATTGGCTGAAGAGACGCCGTAGGACAGGAATGACATGGCGAGCGCTGGTAGATGGAATGATTTCGGCAAAAGGGTATCTGGAATATTCGTCAGTTAGAATGAGTATGTATTTTTCATCAGGATAGGGCCCGTCGAAGTCCATTACCACGTTCTGCCAGGGTCCAGCTGGGAGTTCTGTAGGCAGCACGGGGTCTCGGCATGTCTTAGGTTTTGATATAGCTTGGCACGGAATACATGACCTGACGGCTGCTTCCACTTTTTGGTCAATGCCTGGGAACCAGAGCTTCTCGCAAATGAGTTGTTTTGTCTTCACTACTCCTCGGTGTCCTTGATGAGCCAAACTTACAGCCGTGTCTTGGAGAGAAGTTGGTAGTACTAGTCTCGAACCTCGGAGGACAACTCCGTTAGCCGTCGCGAGTTCTTCCTTCAACCTCTGGTAGGGAGTTAGATCTCGATGAGTCCACGTTTTCTTCGAATTTGTGAGTAATGCAGAGATGAGCAGTTGCAGGGTTTCGTCCTTGGCTGTTTCCGCTGCTACTTTTTCTAGGGACATTGCCACAGGGCAGGATTGGGTGGTCATGAAGACTGCATACTCTTCAGGGATCCTGTGAACGTGTTTGCTTGAGCCAACATAGGGTAGTGGATGCCGGGAAATGTAATCGGAGGGGTTATCTTTGCCGCTTTGTTGAACGGCGTGGAACTTGTAGAGTTGGGTGCGAAGTAGCATGCGTTCAATTCGCGCAGAAGGAAAAGCCCGGGGATTGGAGAAGAATGGTAACAAGGGTTTATGGTCGGTGTGTAGGGTGAAGGTGGTGGCATATAGATAAAGATGAAAATATTCCATTACATACACAGCCGATAGCATTTCCTTTTCCATTTGAGAATATCGTTCTTCGACCGAGGTAAGGGCTCGGCTAGCATAACCTACTACCTTGACTGTTTCTCCATCTTGCTGCGACAAGATTGCACCCAAACCGTAAGGCCCGGCATCGACATGAAGATGCGTCTCTTTGTTGATATCGTAGTACGCCAGCGTGTGAGATGTGGTTAACTGGGTCTTTACTGTCTTAAACGCATTGTCATGAACCTCTGTCCACACCCATTCGTTGTTGTTCTCCGTAAGTTTCCGAAGAGGTTTTGTGATCGACGCAAGACTGGGAATGAATCGCCCACAATAGTTTAGCATACCCAACAGACTGCGTACTTCTTTAGCATTTGTAGGAGTCTCAAGATTGGCCACAGCAGCAACTTTGTCTGGATCAACTCTCAGACCATCCTTGGTGAAAATGTAACCAAAGAACTTTAGTTGTGACTGGCCAAATTGACCCTTTTTTTCATTTAAAGCGAGTTTTTTTTCTTGAAGACGACGCAGTACTGTGTGGAGAGCTTGATCGTGTTCTTCTTTAGTGGTACCATACACGAGAATGTCATCGCTTATATTCAGAACCCCAGGTATGTTGCTGAGAACTTGGCGTATGGTATCTTGGAAGATTTCCGTGGCAGATGATATTCCAAAATTTAGCCTTTTATACCTCCTTAGGCCTAAATGGGTCGTGAAGGTTGTGATGGATCGAGACTCTGCATCCAGTTCCAACTGATGGTATCCACAATTCAAGTCCAGCTTCGAAAAGTAGGCCGCACCATTGAGGGACGAAACAATGTCTTCTATGGTAGGGGTTATGTGACGTTCCCTGAGAATCGCCTTGTTGGGATGTCTCATATCGATGCAGAGACGGATGGCAGTTGGATCTCCAGACTTTGGTACCACAACTATAGGCGAAACCCATGGCGTAGGACCTTCTACCCGTTCGATAATGTCCGCTTCCTCCAACCGGTTGACCTCAGCTTCGACCAATTTTCGGAGATGAAACGGAATCCTACGATGCTTTTGAGCGACGGGAGGTACGGATTTGTCTATGTGTAGATGAACTTGCTGATCGATAAGTTTTCCGACGCCAGAGAAAAGGGAAGTGAATTTCGCCTTGTAGTACTCGTCAGCTGAATTGTCCGAAGTTGAGAACGTGATTTGTATTAAACCTAGCTCCACCGATGCCCTGTAGCTTAGAAGAGGGTCGGCAGACCCATTTATGACAAATATATCGGACAAAATAGTTTTGCCTGAATGCTGTAGAGTAGCGTTAAATTTTCCAGCCACAGATAAGCCTTCTGCGCTGTTAAATACGGAAAAATTTTAGTGCCTGTAGGTTCAAATTTTGGAATGTTTTTCATCCGGCTCAAAGTGGCAGTGGATATTACATTCACACTTGTGCCCGTGTCGACAATGAACTGGATGAGAGTGCCATTTACCTGGACTACAACCGATGGCAGACTTTTCTTACCAGAATTCCCGGTTCCGTTGGTCGCATAGGCTGTATTGTCGAGCGATGCGGACACGAAGAAGATCGGTTCATCTGACGATGTTGAGTGGCTGCGAGCTGACTCATCTGCAACGGCACGGACAACTGTACCTCTGTTGTTTGTAGTCTGGTCCAACCTAGAACTTGAGGAGGCATGAGCAGACTGGCAAACTTTTGCATAATGGTTTCGTTTCCCACAGTTATTGCAATTTTTGTTTCTAGCAGGACACGATTCTTTCCCCCCCTCATGCGGCCAACTTCCCCCGCAGTTATAGCACGATCTGCTTGTGTTGGCCTCACTTGTAGGCCTAGTATTATTTGAGTTCTGAGGCTTTTGGGCCTTGTACTGATTAGGCCTAGGCCTACCTCTAAACTGGCTAGGTCTAGTAGCATTTGCGGTCTCTAGAGTGTCTGACATGAAATCTGTGGAATGCATAGGTCTAGTCTGTGCCTCTATGGCAGCAGCTCGGCTTTCAGTTAATTCGTAAGATCTCCCCTCATTAAGAATGTCCTGAAGCGTGGCCTTGGGGTTGCGCAGGGCATACCGCCTCAATCGGCCTGAACACATGTTCTGAATAAGTTGCGATTTGATCTCTCGTGTTGAGTCGTGGAAATCGCAGGTCTGAGCTAGCTTTAGAAGGCGTGAATGATATTGATCCAAAGACTCTTCAGGCCTTTGGGTTGCCGACTGAAAGGTGTAAAGCTCGAACTCTATGTTTATTTTAGATGAGAAATGTAACGAAAGATTGGCCTTTGCCACATCGTGTACATTTGGGGTTATGTTATCTGAAGTAGTGGGAGGTTCAGGAAGGTCCTTGAATATCTCATACACTTCCTCACCTGCCGTAGTTAGTAATAGGGCGCGCTTCCTCTCAGGTTGTGATACTGCAGACGCTTCAAGAAGCAGCTCGAACTTGTCCACCCATGTGGCCCAAGAACGCCCGTCGGAATGAGATAGAGAAAATGGCTGTAAAAAGCCTGAACTTACTGGAAAGTTGTTCATCCTGGTCGCCAAATGTTATGTCTGTTAATTATAGCTGTCTGGCGTAAAGGGCCTAGCTAGGAAGACTATTAGGAGCAAAGGAATCCTTGGTATAAATCATGACAATTCAGTTATATGGCAGCCATTACAGGAAGTTCCTTTTTATTTAATCCACCGCCTTGTCGTGGGTACATCCCAGAATGGGTGCTAAATTTAAACGACATGACAATCATCACATCATAACATACATAATAATCTTTTACATGCGTTGAAACATGCAAATACTTTTCATTAAAGACAATTGACAATTAGAATAAATAAATTGTGAAAAAATTAAAACTGTTATCACATTCGTCATCACTGTACGCTGCTTCCGAAACATCTATGTCATCATCATCCTCATCGAAATCCTCTACTTCTAAATCGCATTGCATAATCTCATCAAGTGACGAAGAGGACAGATCATAGAGGAACCATCTTGGTCTGTATTTAACATCTCTATAGTATATACACATATTGGCATTTAAAAAAAAAAAATCTGTCTATGGAACCAATTTAACAGCGTCATTGTCGCCTACAATAAAACCAAGGTTTAATATATTATATATGACATTGGAGGTAACAGCGTCATAGTCGCCTACTATAAAGCCAAGTTTAAACATCATATTTCCCAACTCTAGGGTTACAGAGATGGTTTGTATTTCTCCAAGTTATTTTCATGTGTAGTCTAATAGGCAGTGCAATCTGCTCTACACACGTTATTAACAATGTACAAAACAGACCAAAAATTAGACAGTTTTAATTGGTGGCCGCATACTCAGTTGGTAAGAGCATAGCCCGGTAAGCTAAGGTCCCGGGTTCAAACCCCGGTGTAGTCACTTTTTTAATTTCTGTCTAAAGTACTAACATAACAGCGTCATAGTCGCCTACTATAAAGCCAAGTTTAAACATCATTATATATATATTTATATATATAATATAGGCCTACAAAAATACAAAAAATGATGAAATACTGAGGAGTAATATTCTTTTTCATGGTCACTTTTACTATAGAATGCCGTATGTTTCAATCATATATACCTTAAGACTGTTGGCTAAGCTCGAGAAAACCAGGCTTTGACGCAGAGCGCAGAGGTGAAGTCTGGACTCTGGATCACTTGGAAGCTCGATCGGTGGTCCTATCGGGTTGTGCTTTGCACCAAAATGTTAAGAATGTGTAATAGGGGGTATCTAGGCACATTTTCCAAATATTGCTCACTTTTCTTATTAAATGACCGTAAATATGACACTGAACTGTTAATTTGTAGTAGCCTTATATACCAATTTTGTGTAGGAGATAATTATTTGAAATCTCAAAATGTGCTTTGATAGCAACACACGCTCATCCTTTCTGAACAGCCTCCCAAAAATGCAGATTTTTTGGATGAAAATTAAAGGTCAAAAAGCGGTACATTCTGTATGTGAAATTAGCTGGATTTGGCGATCAAGCGTGTTTTTAAATGGGCATTTAACATTGTAAAAAACGTTGGCCCGAGCTTGGCAAACAGTCTTAAGGGCAGATTTGACATCTTTGGGGGCCCACTTTGGAGGTTACCTAACGGGTCAAAGCCCCAACGCAAGACGCACCCCATCTGACGAGTGATATTCGATTTCTTGGTAACTGACTCTATAAAATGACGTATGTTTGAATTATGTATACCTTATGAGGGCAGATTTGACCTTTTTTTGGGCCCACTTCGGGGGCGATTGGCGGGTCAAAGCCCTAACGCAGCCCGTCTGAAGAGTGATATTCGCTTTCTGGTAACTGGCTCTATAAAATGACGTAAGTTTGAATTATGTATATCCAATGGGGGCAGATTTGACCATTTTGGGGGCCCACTTTAAGGGTTTCTTAACGGGTCAAAGCCCCAACGCAGCTCGTCTGACGAGTAATATTCGTTTTCCTGGTAACTTTTTTTATAACATGACGTATGTTTGAATCATGTATACCTACTGAGGGCAGATTTGACTTTTTTAGGGGGGCCCACTTTGGGGGCGTCTGTTGGGTCAACGGCCCAACGCAGCCCGTCTGACGAGTGATATTCTTTTTTGGGCTAGCTTCTTCAATAAATTTTTGTATGTTTTAAACGTGTATACTTAATGGGGGCAGATTTGACCCTTTTTGGGGCCCACTTTGGGGGCGTCTGACGGGTAAACGCCCCCACGTTGACTCGTAAGACGCACATTTTTGAAAATGACGCGAATTTCCGCTTCTATTCCAATGGTCAAAACATATGTACCTTATGAGGTAATAGAAACTGTCACTGGCTCTCGGTCTATTAGTTTTCTGCCGGCCGCTACTCCTGCGCTGTTGTCACGACTGCTAAGCGGCGAAGATGAAGGAAATTTCTTTACACATTTAACAATCAGTTTAGTGTAACTGTCGAATTACCACCTCGAAACTCGTTCGATTGCCCGGTAGTGGTAAAAAGAACAACAAGAAGAAATGATGCTAACTCAAATGTCGGTGAACACAATAACTCTAATTAATAAAAATATATTAATTAATTAATTATGAAAAATAATTAATTAATTAATTTTAAAAATCTGAAAAATTAACTTAAAGTTAATAGCAAGGATTAAAATGGATCAATTTCTTCAATCATAAGATTTGTAATGAGTTTCCATCCAGAATTTTAATTAAATAAAATAAAAAAACAATTACATATGTCAGTTAAAACACTCCCTGCCTACCTTATGGATCCACTTCTACACAATGTTCTGACTTCCCAGGCTAATCCACCTGCCTAAGTACATTCATTGTTTTCCCTCCAATAGTTTTATAAAAAAAAATGTTTAATTAATAGGAGATTGATTAAATTAATTGAGTTAATAGATATTGAATTAGGTACTCATCATTTACTGCCTGGGTCGGAGACCGCGTGATCGATTGTCTGTGTTTCGATTTCTCTGAGGGAAGTGCGATGTATCCAATTCCAATAGAGCACGGGGACATTGCTTGCTCACCGCCGGTCTAGTTCTGTGGTGCAGGGGGGTTGGGGGGGGGGGGGGGGCACGTGAAAGCGCAGAAGATACACTCACGGGATCGCTCGCACTTGCTTGGTAGCATGCGCGCTTCCGACACAACTCAAATGTTATTCAGCAATGTAAAACAGTTAATTTTGCGGTGTCATTAGGTCACAAAACAAGACCAGCTACGATATGCGCATTAGAACACTCTCTCGGCGATTGTAGAACAATATAATATTTCCGTGACATTAGACAAGTCACAAAACAAGTCCAGCTACGATATGCGCAGTAGAACACTCATTCGGCGATTGTAGAACAATTCTAAAAGCGATTTTTTTCAATGATATTAATTTACACCCACACAAACACGTACTACTAATGGAAATCTCCCACCACTCGCGTGTCACTACCGTTTTCGGGTGGAACCCTTTTAGATATTTGTTTTAAAATTAGTCATGATACCAGAGCACAGTCTCGGTATCCTCCATTGCGGGTACTGTTTATTGTCCTAATTAGCAGCCTCCGCGGCTGGCTACACGCCACAAATACTTCACCCGTCTTCTGCCACCGTCCTTCTACCACTACTACCGAGCCCCCTACTCTCAAGACTTTTATTTCCCTGACCAGTCTAATCAGAGCGACGACGGGCTCTAGCTCTTCAAATAAAGAAGTTAACATCATCGGAGAGGTAACCAGCTGCAAATTTCAGAACATGATCCAAACAGTCTCAGGATACTCCCTTCGAAATGGATTTCAAAAAAACTTGTCGGAACACCCTTAAAAAAATTATCAAACTCAAAATTTGTATTTTTTGTATTTTTTCTTGTTTTCTTTAATACATCTAAAGTTACAATTATATTGACCTATTTTTTTTTTTAGAATGTGTAATTCTATTGTATCTACCTATATTGATATGGCATTTTGTAGTTTCGAAAAATTTAATATGCTAAACATTAAAAATTGATCGAAGAAATTCGCAAAAAATCGTAACACCGCATTTTCAACTCGATCACAAGCCACAGAAAAAATCCAAAAAAATAACGAGTGGCAGCAATCGATGGGCACAAGCTTTCTCTACAAAACTGTGTCTTACACTTTCTTTTTACGAAAAACTTCGTCGCATTGATTTTTGGACTGTTTGTGAGACAGTATTCACCGTCGACGCCTCTGCAGGCTGTGCGCTTACGGCGCAGAACGGGCTTTTATCCAGCGATAACCAAGCGAATCTCGACCGCTTTGACCTTGCTGAGCTAAGAACAATCGCTGTCACATACGAGCATATTGAAAGGTGCCACCATGGTTATATACCAAGGAGGTTGTATTAGATGGCTGGAGGGGGTGTGCTGCACGAAAGTTGAAGCAAATCCGCCGGCCGTCCGGCGCGTGGCCGCCATGTTGGGACTGGACGCTTTCAGGTGACAGCATGCGGGAAGCCCCTTTTGAATGCGTTACTAGTTACGATTTCGGACGGAACTGCAAATATGGTGATTAGTTGTGCTGCGTTCGGTTGTTACAAATTATATAATAAATAAAACAACAAAAAATTACCCTATGTTGGCTATATGAATATAAAAAAAAAGTATAAGCTGCTCTAAAAAAAAATAAGAATCCCAATAACTATACTATACTCAAGTTCACCCTACTAATCTTTTCAATAAGCTAATCTCACTTCATAAATTTAAAGAAGGAGGAGCTGTCATATTACAAGAGATTAATAAAAATCACCATAAAGTTAGGCATAACTTTTTTAACCCACAAATAATTAAAAGTCTCCGACCCCCGAGTCGCTCATAAGAAATATTTGCTAAACAAAATAAACCCGATGAACCCTAACCCTGAGCAATTAAAAGAGTAAAAGAACCACAAAATCCCCCAAAAAGTTAGTCATTAATCCCTTAAAACAACCCCCATGTGAGCACAGACAAATAAGCAATCAATGCTTTAAATCCGTTTGAGTAAACATATAAAGTAACTAACACACCCCCCACTAAACTAATCTTTACTCAAATGTAATTAAAAGTCAGACCAGCTATTATTAAAACCTTAAAAATACGTCATAAAAACCCTACCCATACCATACCATACCACCTGCTAAAATTATCGAACCTTACGATACGATAAACAGATTCTCTAGCTGTTACTATTAATACACAAATTCAGAGGCTCAACAAAATCAGCCATAAAACAAAATATCACATACTACAAAAATAAACCCAAGTCCCCAAAAAAGTGCTAAAAACATATAAATATAAAAAAAAAAGTTAACAAAAAAATAATGATTAAACCAATCACCAATATTTTGTTATAAAACATAAAGGAACTAAAAAGACTAATGAAATCAAACCTTCAACCAAAATTTTTGTAAAATTCTAAAAGATTGAAAATAATCATTACCATGAAATACGAATTATAGAAACCAAAATTGATAAACCTAAAGCACCTCTCACAAAAACAAAAATTCAAAAATACTTTTCTAAAAAAAAATCACAATTATTAAATTTAAATAAATCAACAAAATTATAAATAAACTCAGTACTATAAATTCTAAACTTAACAAATTCAAAAAATAAATGCTTACGCTTTGAAACAAACACTCAGCCTCACACACAAATAAAAAGAAAGAGGAATAACCAATAAAAAGATACTAACATCAGTTTGTAGTAGTTTAAAAAAAAACTTAGGTCTTGTTAATCAAAATTAAAGGGATCCAAACCTTCTAAGACTTTCAGATAAAAGACTTAAACCTTCCATCATAAAACCCCAAAACTATTTTTTTAAGCTATTTTTCTGCATCTTCCACTTAATAACCCTCTCCATAATATTAAAAATAATAATGTCTCTTGAGAGTCACGTAAGAGATTTGGGGCCACTTGATGGCCAGGTCAAAGAATTGACCCAGACCATTTCTAACAAATACCTGAAAATAAGAATCCATCATGCAACCAAAAAGTACAATAGAAAACCCGGTCAGATACAGGGTCAGGACAGTTGCTAAATCGGCTAGTCATCTTCAAAAATCAATAACCAATAAACCAAACTGGTAACAATATTTTATATTTTATATAAGGTCGGTTTACGCACCTATTTAAGATAACAGGTTTTATTTTTATTACAATCAATAATTTTGTTTTGTTTTAAATACTATTTTTCGATATAACAATGAAAATAACAAGCAGCTGATTTAATATTTCATTCGTCTGTAGCTGGCTTCACCAAAACAATGAGTCAGATTTTTTGATGTCGACTGCCACTAAATAAACATGTTTATAAATTAAGACGTGTGACTAGTAGGCCTACATCATTTTGATATTGGCTTGGGATTAGGTTTTTATAAATAATTATTGTTATAGGTACCATTAATAAAAAGCTTAAAGTCCAATACTTGGATTGAATATGAATTTCAGAATCTGCATTGTCTATTTGTTGCTTTAAACTTTGTATTAATACTAAATATTAATTCAAGTCAAATTTTTAAATTTTTTAGCAGTTCGTTATATTACAAAATAATAATAAAAAATATGGCAAATGAATAATATGGCCATTGTTTGAATGCTAATATTATTAATGTTAGTATGTATCCTTTATTTTAAATTCTTATTCCTGAACAAATCCTTAATTTCCCTATCCAAAGTAGGCCAGCAGTGCTAGCTGCTACTGAAAACACGTAGCAGAGAATATGCATGCATAGAAATCCGTCCAGTCCCAATATGGCCGCCGCTCCACCGCGCGCCGCAAAACTGGCTTCAGTCCAGCAGCCAGGTAAACATAGGCCACCGCCCCTCCAGCCATCTAATACAACCTCCTTGTTATATACTCAATGGTGCCACTGTCAGACCCCAATCGTTTATAGTTGATTTTTGCTACACACAACTCAAATAATCTTAGTCAATAAAGATTCAAATATATTGTTATTTTACTAGCCCGCTTCGCGAACGCATTTTCCAGTCGCGTTGATGGATGAGCTTTTTTTTGGAATATTTATGTCCAATGATTACGTTTTTATGTGGAATCTCCTTACTTTTTCTAAGTTACTTGATATTACTTGTTAATTATACACCTGTAAAAGGCTTATATTAAAACCTTTATTTCTATGAATTTTGACCAACTTTTTCAACTTTTTCTTTCAAGAGGCACTACATCACCATAATCTTTATGTCAATGTAAAATATGAACGTTGTAGCCCCACCCGTTTGGTCAAAATCGGCCCAAATATCACAAAAATATCGTATAAAAAACCGGAGAAAAAAACGTAAAAGTACGATTTCTATAAAAAATATTTGTTCAAATGTCTTTAAAATCATAACACATATGATTTCAGTGATTTTAAACGTTCCCATAAAGTTTCATCAATATCGGAGTAGCCGTTTGCCAAATATCACGAAAATATCGCACTAAAAATCGAAAAAAATCGTAAAAGTACGATATTTATGAGAAATATTTCTTCGATTGTACCCAAAAACAATACAGCTCTAAGTTCAGAGATTTCGAAGGTCCCCTCCAATTTTCATCAAGATCGCATATGCCGTTTTCCCGGTAGATAGCGAGCAAACAGACAAAAAAACTAACAAAAACAAAACACCCGAGCTATTTTTCTTGGGGTAACGTAAGTATAAAACAAACAAAAAAACACAAAGTCAAATTGAAGTCTTCGCTTCGCTCATCCACCAATAAATGTTTATGACTATTACTATTATGTTTCTATTTCTACTCTGTGTATTGCAAATATAGGTAGACACCCTATCTACCTTCACATATTATTTATTTGATTTATTTTACGTCTTTCCTATTCAGTTATAAAAAAAAACTGATATACAAATTACAAAGGAGGATAACTAAATAAAACTTATCACATAGATGCAGACAAAAGAATGATCAGAATAGTTAAACAAAGTTTGGAATAGTAATATTATATTTATTATGCATTTATGTATTATTTATTTAACGTCTATCCTATTCAGTTAAAAACTGATTTACAAAGGAGGACACCATTTACAAAGGAGGAGTCACACTCACAACAACTATGAAGACAACATTATATTTAAATTGGACTAACTATATTAAATATATTATAACGATATTAAAGTTAATTAATTAAAATAAATTAAATATACAAAAGAAAGAAAAATAAATGAAAAGAAAAGATAAAATAGAGAATAAGAATTAAAAAAGAAAACCGAATTGAAAAGACTGATTTATTACACGATCCCACTCAAATGAATGTGAGGTTTGCAAAAAATTATAGGTGCACCACATCGAGGATATAATCAAACTTTCGTGGAGGAAACCATGCCGAACGTGATCTTCATTCTTCTGTTCAATCTTGAAAACCATTACCATTACCATACTACAAAAATCTTGACTTTTATTATAATAAAACTATTAAAATATATTATTCATATTCATATTATTTTATTAGATGTTTTTTATGCGAACTCGGTAAAAACCGAAGCCAACATTTTGTACGGACATATTGTACTTCCTTGTGTACATATATACATTATTGATTTGCCTGAACTAAAATAAGTAATTTAGAATATCGTTTGTAGATGGTTTTTTCATCCTGCTGTGCACGGTTTTTTACGCGGTTATTTATTGTATTATTTACTTACTTCACGGTGTATATTTTTAATGAAAAATGGAATGCACTTTCAACTCCACAATGATTAAACGTTAAGATGGGAGGTTCATAAGTATAGTGTGCAAGTGTATACAATAGTTAAATAGTGAGATTATTAATAAACAAATTTGGTCACACTACCCTAAGTGAATCTCCTAATAATGTGTTTTCTATGCCGTGGATTGAACCTGAATAATGTCTTCATTTTATTCGTCTTCGCCTTGATTGTAGATGTTGTAGTACTATTTGTTGCAACGACAGAACAGATGCTCGACGAAGAATATTGTGTGTTAAGTTGAGGTTAATTATATTTTGTTGCGATTTCACAGTCTTCTTCTCTGTTTCTATTTATTGCATTTTGTGGTAAAAATCTGTTTTTGAAAGACAACACCTGAAGACGGGCATGCATTACACCCTGAGCAGGTTTCCAACGAAATATTTTTATTATAGGGCCTACTCCTGAAAAACTTGATGCACATGGTCGATGGCAATTAGCCGGTATTGGAGTGAAATGTACGACTTCCTTGAAATTGGCATGCATTTATTTTAATACTAGGAAAACGCTTTAGTCCCGCCACGTTGTTGGATGAGCGTAATTGGTGCATTGAGCTGCCATGTATTATGCGGATTTTCTGTTGTTCTGTGAAAAAATTATTACTAAGTTGAAGATTTTTTTTTAAATAAAATAAAATAAAATAAAAAATAAACATAAATTTTAATTTTTTTTAATTAATCGTACTAATTTTTAAAAAGAAAAAATCGAAAAATTGCGATTTTTATCAGAAATAATTATTCGATTGCGCTCAAATTTCACACGAATTTATAAATTCATAAAATTAAGGTTCTGTGAAAAAATTATTACAATAGGATAAAGCATGTAGTTGTGTTATAAGAAAAACTATTGTTTTAAAAAAGAAAGAACCCACAAAATTTATATTATCATGAAAAATAATTCATCGACTGCGCTCAAATTTCACACGGATATTTTAATTCATAAAATTAAGGTTCTGTGAAAAAATCATTAAAATCGGATAAAGCATGTAGGTGTTGTAAGTAAAATAAATTTTCAAAAAATCGAAAAAAATCGTAAAATTGCGATTTTCATAAGAAATAATTGTTTGATTGCGCTCAATAACGTGGCAGTTCTAAGTTCAGAGATTTCGAAGGCCTCCATAAAATTTCATCGCAAATGGAGTATTGGTTTAGCCGGAATCGTGCTGACAAACACACAAAAATACAGAAAAAAAGAAAGAAAAAAAAAAAACATTCCGGATTTTTTTCTCCAGTGTAGTGAAATGAAATCTTCGCTTCGCTCGCTACGCTCATCCAGATATTGCCGGCAAGCCAGAGCTAATGCAGGGCCAACGCCATTCTCGACTAAAGATTCTCTAAATATCTAGCAAACATTATGTAAGAAATAATAATTATGCAATTTTTAACGTAGTCTTTATGAAAGTTAAAAGCAAAATCAGTGGCTTGATCACAGTTTGTTGTTTCTCTGGTCTTGATTGCTCCCTGCCCTGAATTATTTTTTCTCCAATGTAATTCTGAATTCAAGTAACAATTATTTGTTCATGGTATCTGGAATTTACCGCGAAGATATCTACACTGTCAGTGACTATTTACCGAATACTATCATCACAGCGATTTTCCGTATTGACTTGGGAGAATTTGATTTATTATTTTTATAAAAATTATTTTATTTTTTTTATGTATGTCTTGAGCTTCCACAGAGAAAACAGTGTAGGCCCTACACTCCAGTTAAATTGTGCTCTTTCCGCACGTGTTGTGCGATTTGGCGGGGCTGGAATATCGTCTCAGCTTTTCTCTAGGTTGCAATTCTTGTTCCTATATACACAAAACCGTGGAATTTATACGGGAAGTCACACTATTTATTTTTTATGCTTCAAGATTTTGTGAGTGGTTTCATCATTTCGTTCTCGGCATGGCGATAAAATAGTTTCAAAGTCTTCAATTCATTAGGTAATAAAGGTCAATTTTCCCCGTTACCGGTACAAAACACACAGCTTATTTTACTCATCGGTTTAGGGGTAGTTTATTGGTTAATGGGACATAATCATTATCATCTAAAATGGAAACATTCACTGGAGAATTCCTACAAACAAAACATTGTGCCTTGAATGGATTAATAATATATTATTACTAACCCATTGTAAATGAAGACGGGCATGTCTTGAGACATGTATATTCACATTATTTATGTATATTAGGGTTACAAATGTATAATAATAAAGTAATAGAAAACCACAGTTAAACTTATTTTTTGTGCAGTCAGTGCTGAGAATTTTGAATAGCATCTACTCTAGAGTTTACACCCTATAATACACTAAAATATCCTCAAAAGGTACACTAATTACACTTGCTCGTGTCATTCAATAAACAAACGAGAACGGAGATACTGCGAAGGTATATACCAAATGTTGTTTTACGATTTTGTTTTAGGATATTATACATATTTTAATAAACACCACTTTGACAGTATCAGGTTATTATTTTATTCTAGAAACATCTTACAATAGTACCAACCAATAAAATAGAAATAATACCAACTACCAGCATATGAACAAAACAGTTACGTTGTTGTTGTTGTAGTAATAGTAGTAGTTGTTGTAATATCTAAATCAATATTTTGTTGTTACTATTCAACATCCTCTCTTAACAACAAAATGTTTTTTTACTATTTACATAATACATCAAATTCACACATTTATATTTTATACAAATCAAATATTATCATTAATAAAACCATAAGTATAGTGATACTTTCAAATAACATTATCAAGATTAGCATTGTTACAATAAATAGACACACTTGTCATTGTATCATGAATCATGATGATTACTTAGCTGATTGTTTTCAACATGATATCTCTGAATCTTTAAAAAAAAAATTGACAACAATGGTTTAGTGAGAATATCAGCAAGTTGTTCTTCTGAACGACAGTATTTAACAGAAAATACACCCTCATTAAACTGTTCACTTATGAAATGATATCTCACCTCTATATGTTTACTTTTTCTACTCATTTGCCCAGATTTTATTAGTTTAATTGCACTCTGATTTTCAACATTTAGAACCACTGATACTGATTTACCAGTCAATTCCTCAATCACACTTTTGAGATGCTTAATTTCTTTACAACATTCAGCTGCAGCAATATATTCTGCTTCTGTTGTTGATAGGGCAACAATACTTTGTTTACGGGAACACCAAGAAATTGGAGCATCTGCATACATCATAACATATCCTGTAGTGCTCTTTCTATCTTTTATATCCCCAGCATAATCAGAGTCACAAAATGCTTTAATTTCTATAGTATTATCTTCCTGAGATGAGGAATAAAGAATTCCCACCTTCTGAGTACCTTTTAAATATCTTAGGGTTCTTTTTACATTATGTACATCTTGCTTGGTTGGATTTTCCATAGATCGGCTTTCAAAATTGACGCTGTATGCCATATCAGGTCTTGTCTTGCATGTCATGTATAACAAACTTCCGATAGCTTCTCTATAAGGAAACGTTTCTTCTTTTTCCTCATATTCTCTCTTGTTTTTGTCTTCTGGTACGATTGGCGTAATCATTGGTTTGCAATCTGTCATATTGTGTCGTTCAAGTACTTGTTTTGCATAGTTTACTTGTGAAATAAGTAAACCATTTTCTGTTCTTGTGATCTCCCTAAATAACTGTTCGGATTATCTGATGTTATTTCAAATTCTTCTTTCAATTTTTTTAACAAATAGTTCATCTTGTCCATGTCTTTTCCCATGATTATTCCGTCGTCTACATGTATAGCAAGGTATAAAAAATGTTGTTCATTTCTAAAAATGCACTGATCAGATTTTAATTGTTTCATTCCTTCCTTTTTCAAAAATGTAGTTAGGCGTTTGTTCCATTTGCATGGGGCTTGTTTTAAGCCATATAATGCTTTCTTCAAGCAACAAAATTTTACCTGTCTCATTATAGCCTTCTGGAATTTTCATAAACATTTCTTCTTCTAATTGTCCATACAAAAAGGCAGTTTTTACGTCAAATGTTTTGATATGTAAATTGTTCTGGGCAGCAACAGCAAAGAGGATTCTCAGTGAGCTACTTTCTACTACTGGACTGAACGTTTCTTTAAAATCCATACTTCCTTCTTTTTGTTCACAGCCTCTCACAACAAGTCTTGCTTTATACCGTCCATCTTCTTTAATTTTGAAAATCCATTTACTCGACAGGACTTCTCTTCCAGCTACTACTTCGGGATCTACTAATTCCCATGTCTTGTTTTTCTCCATTGATTCTTTTTCTTCTTTTATTGCTTGTTTCCACTTGCCTTTGTCTATTCCTTTCAATGATTCGCTGTAAGTTAGCATTGCTTCTTCATCAATATTTACATCATAATCGTCATATCTTACTGGTCTTTTTATAATTTGTTTTGGTCTTAAATTATAAACACTGGCTCTCTGTTCTCTTCTGTCATCTTCTTGTTCGGTATCTTCTTCCATTGTGTTTTGAGTTTCATTTCTTACATTTTGATTTTGACTTCTTGCTTCTTGATCTTTATTCTCAACATCATCTTCACTGTCTGTGTCTGTGAGCTGAAGATTGTGTTGTTGAGATGGTTCTACAATTTTGTTTGTGAATACTACATCTCTAGAGACAAAAATTTTCCTTGTTTCAGGATCCCAGAGTCGGTATCCATTTGAGGCATAACCTATAAACACGCTTTTTCTACTGCGACTGTCAAGTTTTTTTAATGGTCCTAGGACTTTGGCGAAAGCAGTACAACCAAAAATCTGGAGTCTCGATAAATCAGGTTTCTTGGAAAACCATTTTTCTGCTGGTGTCACGTTAATTGTTACTGTGGGACTTCTATTTAGTAAATATGCTGATGTCAATACAGCTTCTCCCCACATTTCTTTTTCTAGGTTAGAATCAAAAATCAATGCTCTTGCCTTTTCCATGAGTGTACGATTAATTCTCTCAGCTTTCCCGTTCAGTTGTGGAGAATATGGTATGGTATAATCCATTATGATGCCTTTCATTTTACACCACTCTTTTAAATTGTCATTTCGATACTCACCCCCATTGTCGCACCTTATTTTACCAACTTTTAAATCAAAATGCAATTCTACCTCATTTACATACTGTTTCAAATACATTTGTACTTCACTCTTATTTCTTAACAGATACACAATACAAAAATGAGTATATTCATCAGTGAATGTAAGAAAGTATCTTTTACCATCATGTGTTTCTGGATCAATTGTCCCACATACATCTGAATGTATTATTTGAAGGGGTCTGGTGGCTTTCTCTCTTTCAGTGTTAAAGGGCTTTCTTACCTGTTTGGCATGCATACAAATTGAGCACAATGTATCATCTTTACAATCTGTTACTTCCTGAGGCATACCGTTACACATGTTAGGCATTTTCTTAAGGTTACTAAAACTGATATGACCAAATTTTCTATGCCACTCTACACTAACATTTTCATGCTGTGTTACTAAAGCTTCATTCTCGGTATTGGTATTTAAGTTAACAACATACAATCCATTCTTAGTTTTCTTACTTTCTAGTATGACAGTGTTCTCTTTTAATACTTTTACACTGTCTTTGGCAAATACAACTATACCATCATTTTCAGTAATCGCATTGACCGACATGATATTTCTTGAAAGATCTTTAACATAGTACACATTCTTTAAATCACATTTGTCAGACACAAGAGTACCTACTCCTAATGCAGACATACTCTCATCTTTCTTAGCAATTTTAATGTCTTCTTTACATTTTTTTATATCAGTCAACATATCCTTTTCACTAACCATATGACAGAAAGATCCACTATCTATTACAAAGTTACAGTTACCGGTTACACTAGGCCTATGTGTCTCAGTGATAAACGACACTCTGTTTTCACCCTTATTCTTACTCCTAACATCATATTTACTTTTATTCTTATCTTTATCTCTGTAAAAACAATCCTGTTCTGTGTGGTTATTTTTCTTACAGATTGAACAGCATTTCTTATCTCTAAAATAGCAATCTTTCTCAGAATGATTAGTTTTCTTACAAATACCACATTTCTTCTGTTTTTGGACAGTTTGATTTGATATGACCTTTTTTCATTACATGAGAACATTTAATTGCATTTTTACTTTTGCTGTAAAATTCAGATTTAAAGGATACATTTTCTTCTTCTTTCATCGCAGTCTTGAGTTTCGATTCTTCCAGTTGGAGTCTTGCACATAAGTTTTGCAGGGTCTTGTCTGTTCCACTGGTCGAATCCCAAGCACTACTGAAATGCTTGTATTGTTCTGGTAAGACTGTCATGATTTTTGTCATGATCATGGTGTCATCTATGGGTTGATCCATGCGGTTTAACTTGAAGGCAATGTTCTGAATGTGACTTATGTTTACCATCATGTCTTTAGTTTTATCGAAATGATAGTTGTAGAATTCTTGCAACAAAATACATTTTTGCTGACCTGTATCTCTTTGATATATGTTCTTTAGGGTATTAAACATTTCTCTTGCAGTTGTACAAGTTAGGATGTGCGGATCACGATTTTATCTAAGGTTGTCACGATGTAGTGTTGAGCTTTTGCATCACGCGATTTCCATTTTTTAATCTTCTCTTCATCTCCTTCTAGGGCTTCTAATAACTCTGTTCCGTCCACTATGTCCATAAGTTCTCTAGCACGAAACAAAATCTTTATTTGGAAGACCCACATTGGATAGGAATCCACATCCTTCAGTTTTTGTACATGAGCTATATCTTCTGACACTGAAGATGCCATCTCTTCTTTACTGATTTTTAAGAATTTTACTTTTGTTTTACAGTTAGAACCATGTCTGAGCACATAACCTGTTGTTTTACGATTTTGTTTTAGGATATTATAAATATTTTAATAAACACCACTTTGACAGTATCAGGGAAGTGTATAATAGTATCCTTGGTATCAGGTTATTATTTTATTCTAGAAACATCTTACAATAGTACCAACCAATAAAATAGAAATAATACCAACTACCAGCATATGAACAAAACCGTTACGTTGTTGTTGTTGTAGTAATAGTAGTTGTTGTTGTAATATCTAAATCAATATTTTGTTGTTACTATTCAACACCAAAGGCTAGACCAAAAACAAGTGACGATGATGAATTAATCCACTGACATTTCGAGGTGATGAGATATATGACAATGTAGGACGATTAAAAAAATACTCTATGCGGGATTCGAGCCCACATGCTCATAGAGCCATCCCTATTAGAAATCAGAAGGTCGCCAACAGGTAGCCAAAAGCTAACCAAGTAGTCACCACGCAGTTAGCCAATAGGTCGCCACAAAGTAACCAACGAGTTCACCAATGTAGTCGCCAAAAGAAGCCAAAAGTGCGCCAACAGGTCGTTTTAAAACCTTGGCGAACTGTTGGCGACTTCTAAAAAAAAGCGACTAGGTTGCCATGAGTTCGCCAAAAAGACGCCAAAAGGTTGCCAAGAGGTCGCCAAATGGTCGCCAAGAGTTCACCAAATTATAGCCTCCGGTCATAATATGTATTTAGTATGCATGGTTAGGATGTTATATAAAAATGTAGAAGAATGTAAGGAAACAGATTGAAGACCACTCTTTTCGAATTTATTATATATACCATCAAAATCACCTCAAATTGAATTACTAAGTGCAATGAAGTTCAGGATGAAGATATTCACAGCAGGAACGTATAGGGCATATAGCAGCATTAATAATTATGTATTGAATTATAAGAACTCTGTTCTAAATGCAATACATTCATTATATTGATGTTTCGTAACGGACAAGCCATGATTTTTGTCTTCACCTAAATGTTGATAACATATTTACTAAAATTTCATGTAGCTCTAAGTAGGACGTCACTGGAAACTGCCATGTTTGATGTTGCATTATGTTTCTATTTACACACGAAAATAACTTTTCTATATAAATATTATATTAAGTTACACACACTTTTCTCTTGGCGACATGCAATTTGTATTGTACACCAGCAACTATCCTCCTCGCGTTCTCAACACTAATTAAACGCCTGTACAAACGTAAAATACACTGTCGAGCACATACTGCGATGCTAACGTTCACTTCTTCTCTCGACCGCACGCTTGTTTCAAATGGCAAGCAACCTCTTCGCATCCTAGAACCACCCCAAGACTGTTGAAGGACAAGGCAATGACCTGAAAGAATGCAGTTTATACGGCGCCAACAGTATGCCACGAGGTATCCACGTGACAATCTTTTGTAATCTATTGGCGACCAGTTGGCAACCTCTTGGCGTAGTCTTGGTGACTTCCATCAGTTGGTGAACACATGGCAACCTTATGGCTGACGTTTGGCGTCTCATTTGTTAAATCACCAACAGATCACCAACAGTTCACCAACAGGTCGCCAAAAGTGATCATCACTTAGTAACTAAATGGCGAACTGTTGGCAACCATTTGGCTACCTTGCCCAGCTGAGAGCAGAAGTTGGCGAATCATTGGCTGCCTCTTGGTGAACGCTTGGCTATCATATATCTAGTTGAAATTTCGGTGGCGATCCTTGGCGACCACTTGGCAACCACTTGGTGATCAAAAACAAGCCTTGGTGAACTGTTGGTTACCTCTTGGCAACCATTTGGCAAACAAATATTTCTACATGGGATATGCTTCGGACCAGCGGCCTAATCGTATAGGTTGTTAATGATCAGCTTGGCTCCATTATTGCCACCGTGAAAGATAGCTACACACTTCTAGAATAGCGTTATCATATCATTCAATCATGATGAAAACAAAAACAATGAACAAAGAGGTAATCTAACAAGGGTTTCTTCCAACATTTGGTGTGCACGTGCAACATTCGATAATCTTAAAGGCTGAAATCAATTTCTAATCTAGGCCTACTTGCTAAGAGTTCTCATTTATTTGTGAACATTCATAATCCTTGTAGCTTTTCATAAAACATATATTGAAATATTTTAGTTGCTATCGCCCGCTAAACACGCATTGAGTGTGGCCGCGTGTGTGTGGCCGCGATTGTTCTTAGCTTTGTGAGGTCAAAGCGGTCGAGATTCGCTTGGCTATCGCTGGATAAAAGCCCGTTCTGTGCCGTAAGCGCACAGCCTGCAGAGGCGTCGGCGGTGAATACACTCTCACAAACAATGCAACAATCAATGCGACGAAGTTTACGTAAACGAAAAGTGTAAGACATAGTTTTGTAGAGAAAGCTTGTGCCCATCGATTGCTACCACTCGTATTTTTTTTGAATTTTTTTTGTGGCTTGTGATCGAGTTGAAAATGCTGTGTTACGATTTTTTGCGATTTTCTTCGACCAATTTTTAATGTTTTGCATATTAAATTTTACGAAAATACAAAATGACATATCAATGTAGGTAGATACAAAAGAATTACACATTCTAAAAAAAAAAATAGGTCAATATGTTTGTAACTTTAGATGTATTAAAGAAAACATGAAAAATACAAAATAATACAAATTTTGAGTTTGGTATTTTTTTTAAGGGTGTTCCGACAAGTTTTTTTGAAATCCATTTCTAAGGGGGTATCCTGAGACTGTCTGGATCATGTTCTGAAACTTGCAGCTGGTTACCTCTCCGATGCTGTAAAAGAATAAAAATCTGTCTGCTCTCTTCAGTTATAGTAGCATGACCAGCTTCCCTCTCCTACAACGAGGTAGAGATCCTTCACCTAAGATTTTGCGTCCCCCTTACCGCTCACTACCCCCTTGGCCCATCACCTCTGCTAAACTGGACCTCAAGTTGTACACACTATATCCTTTTTCTAGAAGATTCTACCCCTCTTGTGGCGTGTTAGTAAACGCAAGACGTCACGTAGGCACTGGCGACAGTAGTCTGGTCAACGAGTCAACGAAGCGGAATAACGTCAATGCTAACCGTGTTGTGGGTTAAATCAAGGCAAAAACTTTTTCTTAAAATTCTAATTCCTCCTTTATTACTTGATGAAATGGTTCAAATAAGCTGTGATCATCTTGTAATACCGGTATCTATAAGGTTTGCTACTTTATAGATTGGAATTCGGATCATAAATGGCTTAATTAGCTTGATTAGCAATTACATGGTTTATTGCTAATTATAGGTTCAAATGTATCAATTCGACGATTTGTGATGATTACCGTTTTCATAATGATTCATCAGTGATTGGGATACATTTGATTCGATGAATATAAATAGGTTTAATAAAATTAATTGACTAAATTTGCATAATATTTCACAATATTGTAGCTACACATGTAAAAATAGTCAGGAGGGCCTTAGATTCTCTACAATTACCCCCTATGGATTAATTTAATTGGAACATATTTAATTAATCCATACTTTTGGTTGAAAAAGAACATATTTGATGAAAACTCATTATCACTTAAATCTAGTTCCATACAATTAGTACCTTATTTAATTATACATCATTCACCTATTTGAAACGCATCTCGCCTGCCTATACTATTCCCATTTGCAGGTCATTCACAATATAATCCAAGAAAATAAAAATAAAAATTAAAAATTTACATTAAAATCATTTATTATTGAATAAATTATTTGTTATTTGTTATTCCAATTATTTTGATATCATTTAGTGGTTACAATTCATAAACAAAATTAAACTTTGAAATTACACTTTAAAATTAATGTTCAGTTGGTTGGCGTAAGTTACTAAATACATTTATTTACCTTTAGTGCGGCGGTCGAATCCGAAATTTCAACTTTGACCCATACAGGCGGTACTACCGCGCGAAACCAAAATAAAATCGTCGGCTACTTCATTACCCACTAGAAAAATGACGTTGTGGTCTCGAAATGCGTGTACATCATAGATTTACGACGCCATCTTGGATGCGCGGCGTCGATCGCACTTTGCGTTATAAATCATGTTGTAAATTCTGTAATTTTTTTATTTAAAAAATCAAATTTAGCGCGTTGTGTTTACAAGACATGGGCGTTCATTATGCTTAATTTTTATTTCGGATTGCAACAATAAGTCAAGGTGAAAAATCAACAATTGCGGGGAAAATTAACATTTTCAGAATTACGCTAAAATGTTCTATATTTTTTTACGGTTAAACCATCAACATTTTCTTAAGACACGGGGATGGATTTTAATTGCGGAATACATTTGTGAACACGTCCGTATTTTTCATTTTGCTTAAATGCAAATACTTTGGTCGCTTTGGTGGTAAACGTGATGAAAAGCGTAGCGTGCGGCAAGCTGCAATTATGGTCGAATCCTTATTGTTGGATGCATTTTTATACAGATCCTGGCCAAAAGAGACGTGGAATCTTGACCTGGTCGAGTTTTCTCTTCCTATCCTGTTTGTGTTTACCTTAAGGATAAAAATAAGCTTGGGTAGACATTTGTAATTTTGGGCAAAATATTTTTACGACGCCATCTTGTTTTAGGCTTATGCATATAGTACACGCTTTTGATTTTCATTTGTTTTCTATTATTCTTATGACAGTTTTAACAAACCTGACGTGTTATTTGGATTTTTCATAAATTTCCTATTTATTGATACAAATTTTGTCATCCTAGGACTATTATGAAATTATTTTTATGAAATTACATTTTATTAGTCCTTCAGCCAAGTACAATATTTAAGTGTGTTTGATGACGGACGAATTAATGTTCGCATATTCATAAAGAATGTTATTGGAAAAATATTTGTACATAGAGTTGTCTTAGGTTTGTACCATGACACTAATGGTAGCCATTTTACAAGATGGCCGCCAAATATATGTACTATCTAAGTGCCCGTTAGTGCGCCGCATCCGAGCAACGGTGTGCTTACACACTCATGCACATTATGCAGCAATCCGAGTTGGTGTGTTTTGGAGGTGTCACTCAGTCATCATGATTAGTGTTATGAACCCTAAAACACATAGTCGAGGAAATGTAGGTACCTGATAACACAATGCCAAATTTGATTGGGGTACGATAATTAATCCTTCTTTATTTAAATGTGGTGAACACGCTGGTTACTACTTATTCGTCTTATTGTCTTATTCGTCAGTTTCAATTGGCCAGCAATTCTGACCAAACGAGTGAGCGATTATGGCTGTGTAGTGCCTTTGAAAGAAATTGTTTTTAAAAATTGCTGAAACGAATTGAAATAAAGGTTTTAATAATATAAGCTTTTTTCATGTACTATATAATAAACAAGTAACTATAGAAACTTGATAATAATCACCTACAATGCAAACAAAAAGCAAGTATTATGGTTGACGAGATATTTTACATTCCATTGCTTATTGGTATTACTTTAGCAATTAATACTACTTTATTAAAATAATAATTATTCGATTTTAACGAAAATAATTTGCAATGGAATTTGAAAAAGTAATAAGATCCCATTGCATACAAAAACCTTGTAAATAGAAAGTCAAACCTTACACACTCAAAATAAATGAGATCTAAAAGAAGGGCCAAGCTCGTGTATCTTTCTACATTTGAGTATTCTCAATTCATAAACGTACACTGCCCTGAAACACACCCTTAAAAAACTTGGCAAAATATAATTTGCAACTAGGAAGAGTCTTCACGAGACATGCATGTATTCTCACGATTGTAAGAACTCACATTAATTTGTACAACGCTTTAGAGAAAATTTGAAATTACATATTATGCGAATTCTAAAATCACAAAACACTCACATTTCATCGCATCAGAACTTATTTTTTCTGTAGACTTTTTTCACTTTTTTAGTTCGATGTTTAAATTTACTTATTGGTGCTTTTTTGTTCTATATCCACTGCATTAATTGGTCAATCTTTGCCGTGAAGCGCCCTAAAACTACTAATACTACTGGTCCATAATTGGATGAGCGAAGCGAAGACTTCAATTTCACTGACCCCCAAAAAAATTAGCTCGGGTGTTTTTTTTGTTGTTGTATTTTTGTCTGTTTGTTCGCTCTCTACCGGGCAAACGGCATATACGATTTTGATGAAAATTAAAAGGGACCTTCGAAATCTCTAAACTTAGACCTGCCACGTTTTTGGGTACAATCGAAAAAATATTTTTCATGATTATTGTACTTTTACGATTTTTTTCTGATTTTTAGTGCGATATTTTCGTGACATTTTGGCCGATCCTAGCTACCAAACGGGTGGGGCTACAACGTTCATATTTTGCATGGACATTAAGGTAATGGTGATTTGATGAAAGAAAAAGTTGAAAAAGTTAGCCAGAATCCATAAAGGTTATATTTTATTAACAACTAACAAGAAACAATAGAAACTTGACAACAATCACCTACAATGCATTCAAAAAGAACTTGCAAAGGTAAAGTAATCCAACGCAAACTAAAACCTTATTAAAAAAGCTCATCCATCAACGCGACTAAAAAAAGCGTTCGCGAAGCGGCCTAGTTACCATCCATTGCTACAGTAAACGAGAGACAGGTTGGTTCAATAGACCAGCCTTTCCTGTCAGTGTTTGTTTGTTCGATGTCTCTTCTTTGCATGAAACTATGCAGGATATTAAACAAACAAACATTGATTGGAATGATGAGATGGTATATTTAACATATTATTTACCTCTATAAAAAGTTAAAATGGTCTATTGAACAAGCCTATTCTTAGGCAATTTAAGCCATTTTCCCAATTACTTTCACATTTTAATGGATACTAGGAAGCTTCGCAAACGCTTTTTTTAGTCGCGTTGATGGAGGAGCTTTTTTAATAAGTTTTTAGTTTGCGTGGGATCACTTTACCTTTGCAAGTTCTTTTTGAATGCATTGTAGGTGATTGTTGTCAAGTTTCTATTGTTTCTTGTTAATTGTTATTATAAACCTTTAAAAACTCATATTAATATTAAAACCTTTATTCTATGGATTCTGGTAAACTTTTTATCTATTTTCTTTCAAAAAGCAATACATCACCATTACCTTAATGTCCATACAGAATATGAACGTTGTAGCCCTACCCGTTTGGTAGGAATCGGCCGAAATGTTACGAAAATATCGCACTTAAAATCGAAAAAAATCGTAAAAGTACGATATTCATGAGAAATATTTCTTCGATTGTACCCAAAAACTTGGCAGGTCTAAGTTCGAGATTACGAAGGTCCCCTTCAATTTTCATCAAGATCGTATATACCGTTTGCCCGGTAGAAAAAAAAAAAAAAACAAACAATAAAAACATTGGAGCTAAATATTTTGAGGGGTCAGTGAAATTGAAGTCCGTTTCGCTCATCCAAAAATGTCAGTATTTTGTGTATTTTAGAATTCGCATATTTCATTTTTAATTTTTTCCGGAGCGTTGTACAAATTAATGTGAGTAATTACGATCGAGCAGAATGCATGAATACGAATACACATGGGGCATGCAATTGGATTGTTTAAAAAATAAGGCAATCTCAAATTTACACAGTGGGAACAATGCAGGATATTAAGGTAAAATTACGTTCTTACCACAAATACCTAACCTCTGCTCATAAGGTACCAGTTGGCATAACCAATTTAGTAATTTCGTGATTATTCATTCGTGCAAAGTAAACATTACATCTCAATGCAAGTAAAATATTTACAAATGAGTTGGTTTTATTTGAAAGTTATTCAAAAGCGTTTGTCCTATCATGCACATAAAACAAGAAGCATTGTACATTACAAAATCTAAACCAAACATTTAATTTCGCAAAATGGCTTCCACAGCGCCATGCAATTTCATATGGCTACATTAAAAAAAACTGATTCTAATATCATGCCCCATGTGTAAATTAAATTTCAAGATCCTGTTAAAAAATATATTTGGCGGTCATCTTCTAAAATGGCCGCCATTACTGTCTCTGCGTTTTATTTGTAATGGTCGTAATGGAAATTCGTTTTCTAATGATCGACAAGAACTATTATATGTTTACCCAATTTACCCAATTTAACTGTCTATCATAAATGTCTATACAATATATTTGGTGGCCATCTTGTAAAATGGCTACCATAAGTGTCATGGGACAAACCTAAGACAACTCTATGAACAAATAATTTTCCAATAACATTATTTATGAACATGTGAACATTTATTCGTCCGTCATACTTGGCTGAAGGACTAATAAAATGTAATTTCCTACAAATAATCTCATTATAGTCCCAGGCTGAAAAAATTTGTTTCAATAAATAGGAAATTTTATGAAAAATTTAAATAACACGTCAGATTTGTTAAAACTGTCATAATTATAATAGAAAACAAATGAAAATCAAAAGCGTGTACTAAATGCATATGCCTAAAGCAAGATGGCGTCGTAAAAATATTTTGCCCACAATTACAAATGTCTACCCAAGTTTATTTTTATCCTTAAGGTAAAAACTAACGGGATAGGAAGAGAAAACTCGACCAGGTCAAGATTTCACGTCTCCTTTGGCCAGGATCTGTATAACAATGCATCCAACAATAAGGATTCGACCATAATTGCAGCTTGCCGCACGCTACGCTTTTCATCACGTTTACCACCAAAGCGACCAAAGTATTTGCATTTAAAGCAAAATGAAAAATACGGACGTGTTCACAAATGTATACCGCAATTAAAATCTATCCTCGTGTCTTCAGAAAATGTTGATGGTTTAACTGTATAAAAATATAGAACATTTTAGTGTAATTCTGAAAATGTTAATTTTCCCCGCCATTGTTGATTTTTCACCTTGACTTATTGTTGCAATCCGAAATAAAAATTAAGCATATGAACGCCCATGTCTTGTAAACACAACGCGCTAAATTTGATTTTTTAAATAAAAAAATTACAGAATTTACAACATGATTTATAACGCAGTGCGATCGACGCCGCGCATCCAAGATGGCGTCGTAAATCTATGACGTACACGCATTTCGAAACCACGTCATTTTTCTAGTGGGTGATGAAGTAGCCGACGATTTTATTTCTTTTTCGCGCGTTAGTACCGCCTGTATGGGTCAAAGCTGAAATATGCGTCTTTTTAGCCTTCGACCGCCGCACTACTTTCCGCATTCCTGGAAGCCAGGCTCGGTTTTGACTGAATGGTCTATACCTGAGGGTGGATCGATATCCAGCTATTCAATGTAAACTCACGCACTCACAAACTCGTCGACCTTTTGGTCCAGCATCACTGTTGACCTCTGTTCAGTGCTAGCGCTCAGCTGCACGACTACATAACAAAACTGGAAATACCACCTCCTTCACACTCATTTTCCCTGATTAGCCATTCACATTTGTCTCGTACAAAAAATCAATGTCTACCAACTCAACTTACATGTTGCAAATATCAGACATATGTTTCAAATGAACCTTCTCTACACATTCTCCTAATTGACATTGTCAATTACTTAATAGTTATTCTTGAACACATTCCATTTCTTAAAGGTAATAAGAGTATACGTTCCCTATCGTTTACATATTCAAATTAATTATTTTTCATGATTCTCGATGTTATTGTATAACTTTTGTCACATAAGCGATTCGGCACAAAACTAATTAACACTCACTTTATAATTTAATTCATATTGCTGAGTACTTTAGAAACGACCTGACAATCGCTCTTTGTCCTTAGACAACAATCAACAAATAAAAAGATCCTTTCCTAATAGGCTAATCCACATTTACTTTACTCATCAGCTGCTATGAAAGGGCACTAGCAAAATGACACAATACAGTGTAACGGTTCACCACCTACGGCCTACTACCCTAGGCCAATTTTTCATTTCTAATTTTATATCAATTAATCATCGAGTCATCTCGTTTGATCGAAAGGCAATGTCATTTGATTTTCTAAAAGATGACATATCATAATGAGAGATGATATGCAATCTAGCTGAGACTAGAACCAGGAGATGGAGTTTAGAGTGTGGGACGGGTGGACGTGCACAGAAAAGAGTGGGAACGCGTCAGAGGCTTGGAAGATACCCAGGAGCTAGGGTCAACGCACCGACGAGGGCAGGAGATGGAGTTTAGAGTGTGGACGGGGACGTGCGAAGTAGACAAACAAAAAGGAGTAGGGAAGACGCGAGGGCAGAGAGGTTTGGGGTACGCGAAGTGGGAACGCGTCAGAGGGAGGGAGAGAACTGGCAGAAAGTGTTGGAACTCCGAGTCAAGCAGTGGTGTGTGAAGGGCAGTAATTTGTTCGCGTCTACGAAGCTAATCGAGTGCGGTTGAGGCCACTATGGCCAATGAAGCAGTGTTCCCGTGCATCGGGATAGGTACAAACATATATTCGACCTTGTTTTTTTATATCAAAATCGAGTTATTTCAAATAGTTTCGGTGAGTGATAGCTACGCATCATGTGGGGTGAAAGGTGAAAGTGTGGAGCTAGAGGACAAAGTCAGAGCAAATATGAAGGCATTTGTCCTCTCAAAGGTCTATGCTGAAAGTGCAGATACTACCTGCGCGCAAGCCAGAGCTTCCAATTGGCACAAAATGAAGAACAAGAGTACGATTCGACTCCCACCTGACGACGACTCGTTGGATCTCCATGTGCAAAGGACGAATTACATTGCGTATTGCCAGCTCCATTACGAGCTGCTAGAGCATCCGTCCCCCATTGGTCACGGCTGGGAAATTCTAAATGGGAAGTGCCGACAGAGCGCCACACTCTACCCCCCTTGCCCCAGCAGCTCAAAACTCGTGGTTGTCCAGATGATAGTGGTGAAGATAAAGGCAGCGATGATGAGAGGAGTGAGTGTGGAGAGTCAACAGATTCGGACGAACAGTAATGGTGCATATAGGGAGTGCACTAATGATTGTAGTGCTTCGTACAGAATTTGTCATAGTTCTACTGTCAATTATTGAACAGGGCTTTCATTCGAGTCTGATATCAAAGTTCTACTACGATTTCGAGAACCGAGGTATTCCAAGCTGCAAATCGACGGCCATCTTGGATTCGAATTTTAAAAAAATGGGTATTATCGCCAAACCGACTTCAGATGCGAATTCCTCGACCCCCAAAACCATAAAAACCACATTACTACGCGATACTTTATGCTAAACCCTTTCATAGATAGCGTCAGACGTGGCAAATGGCAGCCATATTTGATTTTGGGCTCTGGCGGAGTATGCCCACACTTTTGCGAGGGGCATGGGGCTAAATTTTTTATAAAAACCTTCTTAGAGAACAAATCCGTTGAGAAATTGTCATTGACTCTCAACGGTCACAAAAGTGTCATAAATGACCCTACTTTTTTTGAAAACTGCAAGATGGCGGTGTTTTTTTTTTTTTAAATTTAAGGGTGTTCCCCACGTAGGATTTTTAGGGATTTTTCTCGAGATATACAGGGGGCCCCAATGAACGTATTACAAAAGGAATGGCTTTCTAATCACATTTTGGCATTTTTTGAAAACTGCAAGATGGCGGCTATTTTTAAAAAATTTAAGGGTGTTGCCCACGTAGGATTTTTGGGGATTTTTCTGGAGATATACAGGGGGCCCCAATGAATCAGCTTTCTAATAATTATTTCCGTCTCGAACCGAATTTCAGTCGAATTTGCCTATACTACTAGTCTAGCAACGACGATCGAGTGGGCGGAGAGAGAGGACAGTCTAGTGCAGGTGCCCAGCATGATTGCAGAGGCAGGCGTGCAGTACGTGCGCACAGCGGGGAAAGTGAGATCCTGAGAGAGTGCTCATTCAGGGAAGGAGATGAGACAGAAGCAGGGCGCACGAACACCACAGATGAGGACCACTCGGAAGGTCAAGATGTGGTCACCAAGGGCGAGCTCAAACATCAGTTCGACAGCTACGAAAACAAAATAATGCAGTTCTTCGTACTAGCTAGGAGGGAAACCGAACAAGCTAGGAGGGACGAGCGAGAGGAAACCGAGCGAGTCCGGGAGAAGGAGCGAGCTGAAACCGAGCGAGTCAGGGAGAAGGAGCGAGCTGAAACCGAGCGAGTCAGGGAGAAGGAGCGAGGAGAAACCGCCGCAAGGGAAGATTCGTTTTTCAGTCGGCTTCTGGCCACCCAAACCGAGGCTCAAACCCAGCGTGACAGTGCAGACCTAGCACGTGACCAACGTCTGAACGGAATAGATGGAAAGATCACCGTACAGGCGACCATTGCCAGGGGAACCTCAACGTCTAGTATGACGAGCTCAAGACAAAACTCAAGGTTGTGGCGGACACCGTCGATACGATGCAAACTACTCAGCGCAGGGCGATAGGCAAATCGATAGGCAGGTGCGCGGCGAGATCACCCAACTGAATGAACTAGTAATGGGAGATAGGGACCGCGCCAACCAAGCAGAAATCACCTGACAAGCGCAGATGGCAGGCCTAGAGACAGGGGTGAGGGACAGCCGCACCGCGACGCACGGCGTCGTAGCCAGTCTGGCCGCCGAGGTAGACATATTGTCGGGATGAGTGGGGACCATCGCGAGTCAGGTCACCGCGGAAGCCGCAGCAGGGGAAGGTTTGACGACAGGTGGACTGGTCAATCAGCGAATCACCGCCGCCACGGAGCATTGGCGTTTCGAATACGAGAAGCGCGGCTGCGCGCTTCGCGCAGAAATGAATAGGGCCCTACAGCAACCACAAATATCACCAGGGGCTAGTGGGGATAGCGACTGGGGAGACGAACGGGCGTCTCTCAAATATGAGTGAGCGATTAGCGCGGGAAAACGTGTATTTCGCGAATGCGACGACAGGAATGCACCCCAAGGAGTTTGTGGATGTGTAAATGAGACGTTTTGCCGCTTATCGCGCGGTACCTGAATCGTTGGTGACCCAAGCCACGCAGTGTTGTGGGGGTAGCGTGATGGATTGGGTGAGAGAGTTGGAATTCGGGAGTTTCTCCGAGTTCAAGGAGGCCTTGCTGAGCAAGTATTGGGGAGCGCTGGAACAGGGGAAGCTGCACCAGCTCCTCCACTCAGGCAAGTTCGTACTCGGGAAAGGTACGCGCTCCAGCTATACGAGCAGGTTAATCCGCCTTAAGTGCTCTACTGACCGATCCCGTTGATTCGACTACACTGACAGCAAACTTGAGGGGGCACTTCACTGAGGCAGTGGGGGTGGCATTGTTGCCCGCTGACGTACCAAATGACCTTGTGAAAACCCTCCTACGGATGAAAACGGAGGACATGAAGTTAGGACGCTGTGACAGGGTCACGCCCATTGCAGAGACGCCACGCAATCAAAACCAGGCGAATCATTCATCGAATAACCCGCGATACTGGGGTAATAACAATAATAATTATCGAGGTAATTATCGGGGGGCGAACCATGGGGGTAGCGCGCAGCGCACAGGAGAGTCGAGTGACGGGCCGAACCATCACGGAGGCGACCGAGCCGACCACAAAGCACTCGTAGCGATACGGGTTCCCGAGTCGACGCGCACCAACCTTGCGCAGGGGGACACGGGCACTCAGGGGGCGAGCGCGCGGGGAGTGTACGCACAGACCGTAGAAGTATCTAGCGCCAGTGGCGGACTGCCACGAGGGGACACAGTGGCGGAAAACCATCATTAGTCGGGCTGGAACACACACAGCTCCCGACTAATCACCCGATCGATTTAAATGTAAATACAGTTTTCACAAACCCTAGAGATGATTTGCTCGCGGAAGACGAGGACGACAAGAACCAGGTTGACAACTTTCCTCCATGTATAGAATGCACGATAGGAGTGCAGGGGATAGTAGTATCGGCATTGTTAGATACCGGAAGCGAAGTGACCTGTATGTCGGAGCAGTTTTTCGACAGGCTAGTAGTGAAAAATCCGTTGTTGATAATCCTACCTGTTGTGGGTGTTACGATTTTGGGGGCAACCAGCAGGCGCAGCAAGAGAGTCACCAAACAGGTGTTCCTAGAAGTGTGTCTGGACGACCGTGTTAATGAAATTGCTTGCCTGGTAGTCACTGACCTAGTACGCGATGTGATATTAGGTATTGACTGGTTCTACAAAAACAAAGTGACGATGTGTTTCGCGAAGGGACAATTATTTGTAAACAACCACGAGGTGCACCCGTCGTTGGTCAATATGCGTAGTGTAGAGAGAGGGACAGGAGGGGACGCGGAGGTGGACCACGATCAACCCACGGAGGCTGAGATAGTCAAGCGTATCCGAGGTCACGACATTTTGACGAGAGAACAACAGAACGAACTAATTGAATTATTAATTTGCTATCGCGATGTGTTCTCCACGCGACCAGGCGTGATCAACTGCTATGAGCATCAGATAAAGGTAAAATCGGAAAGCCATTTCTTTGAGAAGACCTACCCGGTTCCATATGCTTATCGAGCGGCCGTGGAAGAACAACTAGCGAAGATGATGTCATGAGGCGTCATAGAAAGGGCGAGCAGGCCTTACGTCAGCCCATTGGTGGTTGTAGTCAAAAAAGGACAAGTCTGTGAGACTCGGTCTCGATGCCCGACAATGCAATGCTAACCTGATCCCCAATCGCGAGCGTCCACATGTGCCGGAGGAGATCCTCCAACAGTTTAGCGACGCCCAGTTCTGGACCTCGTTAGACATGACTAATAGTTATTGGCAGGTCCCGTTGACGCCGGAAAGACGTCAAGATACAACGTTTAAGTATAACCAACGGACCTACCAATTTACTGTGTTGCCATTCGGGCTAAGTACCTCAGTAGGAGTATTCACCCGAGCAATGGATAGGGTGCTGGGCGAAGAAGTGAAAGAATTCACAAAACCCTACGTCGACGACTTGGTGGTCAGGTCGTCGACCTACCAAGAGCACAAGATGCATCTAGAAAAAATACTCATTCGTTGCCGCGCTATAGGGGCAAAGTTAAATTTTGATAAACTATTTTCTGCAGGGACCAAGTTCCCTTCCTCGGGCACATCCTATCGCGGGAAGGAGTTTCCCCGGACCCGAGAAAGTTGGCCGTTATTCAGGATTGGCCGATACCACAAAATGGTCGCCAATTAAAGGCCTTCTTAGGCCTATGTAATTACTACAGGCGTTTCAGCTCGTGCTATAGCGAGGTGGTAGTAAATTTACAAGCTATGTTAAAGAAGGGAGTGCGTTGGAAGTGGACAGTGCAGTTAAATGACGATTTCAAGGGGGTAAAGCAGCTGTTCATAGATACCGTGTGGTTGTCGTATCCGCGTTACGACCAACCATTATATATTCAGTGTGACGCCAGCGACCATGGGGTGGGCGGTCAGTTATACCAACTGGACGAGAATGGAGATGTGAGGGTAATCTCGATGACATCCCGGCTACTCAGGGGAGCCGAGCTCAACTATTACACCTCGGAAAAAGAGCTCCTCGGCATCGTGCATGCACTTAGCAAATTCCGCATCTTCGTTTACGGGTCACGAGACCTGACGGTAATAACTGATCAAAGGCTCTAACCTTCATGATGCAGTGCAGACTGTTGTCTAACCGCCTGACACGGTGCATACTCGCAATTCAAGAGTATGATTTCAAAATCATACATTGCGCAGGCAAGTGCAACATTGTCGCGGACGTTCTGAGCCAATACCCACAGGACGACGCCGGTGAAATCGTCGAATCGATTAGCCGCCATAAGGAAATAGTTATCGCCAAACTAGACCTCTCCGTCGACCCAGTGTTAAAACAGAAGCTGAAGTAGATGGCCTCCTTTCAGAAGGAAGAAGAGTAATTTGGTAAGATAGCCCGCGAGCTAGCGACCAGCATGACGCCGTCCCTACGCGAGCGCTACCAGTTGTACGACTCCGTATTGTACCACCAGCCACAGCGCCTGGACCGAGAGCGGACCTGGAAGGTGTGCGTACCGGCTAGTCTCACGGAGGAAGTGACCTGGGCCATCCACCGGGAACTAGGTCATTTTGGGTCAACAAAGTGCCTAGCAGCTCTGCAGGAGAGTTTTTAGTTGAAAGGTATGTCCAGGAAAGTCCGGAAACTAATGCCAACATGTGATTTGTGTCAAAAATCTAAACATGCAAATTGCGGTCTACACTGGACATACCAACCAATAGCACCAGAGGGATGTGATGTGCTCACGGGGACATACCTGTTTGGCCCATTGCCAAAAGGGCATGGTGCAGGACGCTATATTTTAGTGCTCTTAGACCTGTTTTCAAAATATGTATCCTTGTATGTGTTAAGGACCGCCACCGCAAAGGCGTGTGTAAACAAGCTCCAACAATACGTCAAGAACGTTTCCTGCCCTAAAGCTATATTGAGCGACAATGGTACTCAGTAAACTTCGAGAGTGTGGTACGAGGCGCTAGAGGCGCACGGGATTAGAGCGTTCCAATCGTCAGTTAGGCACCGGCAATCAAACCTTAGTGAACGGGTGATGCGAGAGCTAGGCAGGTTTTTAAGGGCTTATTGTTACGACAAGCACGCGAGTTGAGTCAAGATGGTGCCGCAGTTGGAGTACTGGCTGAATAGTACGCAGCATGAGAGTACCGGGTTCACACCCCATGAGCTGCACCATCAGCGGTTACCCGAGCGAGGGATGGCTAAGCTGTTTAAGTATCCCGAGGCGGCAGACAGCGATGTGACAAACGCTATGAAGCAGGCTATGGCTAGGGCACGCCTAGACAAGCAGGCCGAATGACGCAAGAAGCTGCATGCCAAGAAGCATCCAGTGAACACTGTGTTTGCAGCCGGTGATTTAGTGTTGTTAATGGACCTATACATCTCGAGCCTAGCGAACAAAGAAGCAAAGAAATTGTTTTTGCTTCATATCGGCCCTTTCTCGATTACCTCAATTGCCCGCAAGAATGCCTATGAGCTATCGGACGAGCGGGGGATCGTGAAAGGTGTGTACAATGTAAGTAACTTGCGCAAATACCACGTACTAGGACCAACAGTACCGGACGTCGTAGCGTAAACATTGTAATTTGTTGTGCAATGCGAGCACCCTATATGTCATTGTAATTTGTTGTGCGACGAGAGCACCCTATATGTCATTGTAATTTGTTGTGCGACGAGAGCACCCTATATGTCATTGTAATTTGTGATTTTGTGCTACCAGTGCACCCGTTGTGTTGTGGGTTTTCTTCGTGGAAAGTGCAAGCGCGAAAGCACCGCGAATGCGAGCAAGAAAGCGCGTACCCATGGAAGGTCGAACCAAGGAACAGTGGATTGCGACGAAGCTCCGTGCGAGAGCGAAGGAATGAAATCAGCTGGTCCGAGGAGCAATGGACGCACCACACGAAGAGCGAAAGTGAGGGGAAGGGTAACTAGCCCGCTCCTACCACTTGTCCGAGTGGGCGGCAAGAGAGGAGAAGCAAGCGATCCGACAATGACCACAATGGCACCAAGAGAGTGTTAACCACGTCAAAAGAGGGAGGGCACCAAGAGGAAAGCTGTCTATGCAAGCGAAGGCAATGAATTGTGTCAACAGGCACAAATCAGAAAGTAGAGGCAGACTCGCAGCTTGCTATTGGCCTAAGGCGACAAGCCCCAAGGCAGTGATTTCTGAAGTACGAGAGGGGCTGGGATCGTCCACGCATTGGAACTTGTGTCTAACCCTCAGTTGGAAGAACGCAAGAGCAGCTGCGAGAGGCAACTGTTTCTGAGTAGCCAAGTATGCGCCATTGCACGTTGTTGAGCCGAGGCTGTCAGACAATTAGCGCCGCAACAATAGCCGAACTGTGAGTATCTAACGTACCATTGTCAGTGCGGAATCGAGCGCGTGCATTTAGCGGTGTGATCTGCTTAGCGATTCACGGCACACTTCAGCAAGATAGGTATTACGCTGTGACGTACAGCGAATGTGTGACCGTAGCGCGTGTGTGCGTTCATGGCAGGCTTATAGCAATTGTGGCGTCCAGTGGACTTTGTGCCTGTTCCTGCGAACGGTTACGCACCGAGCAGCGGATGCTTGTCCGAATCGCAAACGGATTAGCGCACAACGACCTGTCCTGAGCACGGATTACCGAACAGTTCCGTGTGTGCTCGTGTTGGCCAAATTACAGCCACATTTGTGCTCTGTTCGGACCGTTCAGAACGGATTACCGCACACCGTAATGTGTGATGTGTTCCGGTTCTGAACGGAGTACAGCACACATTGTGCTTCGATCTGTCACGATTAGCACGTGTGTAGCCCTGTTCCGGATCCAACGGAACAGCACACATTGTGTCTGATCTTGCCAAACATTTTAGTGTTGTGCTGTTCCGGATCAAACGGATTACGCACACATTTGTGCGCTGTTCCTGTCCAGAACGGATTACCGCACACACGTTAGCGTGTGTGCTCTGAAAAATCGAAGATCTTAAATAGGCTTTATCTGGGACAAATCGGTCTTCAATTTTGTTCATCATGATTTGTTAATTAATATGTTTTCATGTTTATTGTGTATGACAGTTGTCTGATAAACTATCTGACCTTCCTAATTAGCACGATAAATTAAATACTTAAAACTTATTGCCATACATTTGATCGTAATTACTTTTTTACACAAATCGTATTTAATTTTCTAAATACAAATTTACACAACAATATTCTTAGTATAAATTAAAATTGAAATATATTCATGTTTCCGACATCCTCTAAAATTTATAATTCTTACATCAAATTCTCCTTACAGCTCCTAACACAAAAGAGTTGCGTGGTACGTACACTACACACGATCTATTCGGCGTTGTTCAGCGCCCCCAAAATTTATACCAATACCTCCCAACATTGATATTGTTATAATGGTCTTTTTAGTACAGTGGTAGGATAGGGTGTTAGGATATTTTGGTTTATTTGGAATAAGGGCGTGCGTCAACCGTTAAGGTGATAATGCACCTCTCTAGCCTAGGAGATGTGGGGAGGAGGGCCCATGCTGGTCATAACCATCTGCCACGTGTAGGTGGAGGAAAAGTGTTGTAGTCGTCTTCGTCTTTGTCTTCGTCGGGGAGGGGGGGGGGGGGGGGCTTAAAGGTAAGGAAAGTAAATGAGGTATGTGAGTGTAGTAATTGGTGTCACAAAAAATAATTTATTTGTGCGCTCATTCCTGGGTAAAGTAAATGATTTGTGTATAATGGGAGATATGGAGGGGAGGCCCCTCAGCTATTGTGGTTCTGAAGCGAATTAGCCCCGTAAAATTTTTTGATCCATAACAGTGTCATTGGTGTATTTATCCGATTTTTTTTGCAAAAACCTCACAGAAGATGTATGAAAAAATTGCAGAATTAGGGCGTTACAACATTGTAATTTATTGACATTACAATGATGACTTCGAAAAGTAAGTGAGTGGACGTGTCCGTCCACAAATCAACTACTGCTGGGTCGAAGCGGGTCGAATTCATTACCACTCCATCTAAAGAAAGGGTGGCCATAATTAAAAACGAAAAACTCGGGACACCATAGCTTTTGTTCAGGGGGTGGGGTGGACGGTGGGGAGATATAAAATTGATAAAAATTGAATTCGTTTTGAGTGAGTGTAAAACTATATTTTCACACAGATTGCTGTTTTATTTTTATTTTTTTACAATAAGTTTTCGGGCTTGCCGTTTTTTTTTTTTTTTTTTGGACGTGCAGTCAATTTACGATGCTTTTGTTTTGTTGTTAATTTTTCAACGATGGTTAAAATTGGGTTTTATTGGATTAAGGGCGTGTCAACCGTTAGGTCATAATGTGACACTCTAGCCTGGGGACATGGGGAGGAAAATCCCATGCTGATCAGAACCAACCACCGCTGTAGGGAGAGGAAAGGGGGGGGGATTCTCACGTAGTGGTTGTCACCGTCTTTGTCATCGTTCGTGTAGTCATGGTCGTCGTCGTCGTCGTCGTCGTCGTCGTCGTCGTCGTCGCGTCGTCGGAGAGATCGTCAAAGGAAGGGGGTGAGGTCCCCGACGACGATCACTTTATTTGTTTCACTAGGAAAAAAATGTACCCGACAACTATTTTCGGGACACTGAGAGTGAGATACCACAAAAAAACGGGACTCTTCCGGCAAAGCCGGGACGTTTTGTCACCTCTCCTATCTAGACAACTATATTTGATAGCAATGTCCTCCCTAATGAGAGCACCATTTGTAATCAGTGAGTCTATGAGTATTGGTTATTGCCCATTGAAACTATATACAGTGGCGAATTGGACAGGGTCGGTCAATACTGACCCGTCTGACGTCGACCGACCGACAAGCTTTCATTATTCCCAAGGTCCTCTAGATCTCCGCCACCTGGCGGAGGCTCGTCTAACTCGCTCGTGTGGCCACGAAGTTAGGTCGTCGCAACCCGTTCCACAATGTATAGCAGCCATTACGGTGATTTGCACGAGAAATAGGGGGAATTTTAAAAATCAAATTGAACATCTACTTAGCGCGCCCTAAAACTTGACCACAAAATGACGATGTAGAGGCCAGAAAAGAATCGCGTGCATTAAGAGATAATAAAATTGACAACCCAATAATAATGAATAATAATTTGTTGTAATGTAATTAATAAAATGAAATAATTTTGAATACCCTATGTTATATTATTATAGTGTAATGTGTAGGATATCCATGAGCAAATTTTTTTACGATTTCAAAAATTTATTTCTAAAAGCCTAAATATAAATACTATATTAAACAAGCACAGGCTTTATAACTTGTGAACTGGGTAATCACATTAACAGAATAAATTAAATAGCATTCCAGACTGTCTGGCATAAATAAAAAGCAAGGTTAAACAAACTAAAGCCTCTCTAGAAACTATCACAAAATTAAATTTGTTGGGTGGCCGTTACTTCTAAAAAACTGTGTGGTATAAATACAATAATCATTAATAAATGAAAAGGCGTTACTTCCACTTAAGCTGTAAGGCCTAAATATACAATACAAACACACTCTGTGACTCTCTTTAAACAAATCGAAATTTCACATCAATAAACAAATAAATATGTTGTTACCTTCGCGTAGAATTAGTGGCACAAAAATAAATATACGAATAAACAAATATACTGGTTTGTCACTGACCTAACCCCTCCTTGGTCCAATAAGTGGTGAGGAGTGAAATAGTTTATGACGGTACAACAATGGTAGTACAAAATTATCACTATACCACGCACATAACTCGCTGATGACAGGAAAAAATGCTGACTATAATACAAGGTTTTAAAGTATGCAAAATAACAAACACCACTATTCAAAACGGCGTGCTTTGACACCTCTGACGTTGCATTTACAGGCAGGCCCAATAGAGCTCATATACACTCTGGAACAGTACAATAACACCTAGCTACTGACTCGACGAAACAGTGGCGTGTAGCTCAGAATAAAACTTTGTAAGTAGGCTACACCGTACTCTCACTAGACTGCTTGGTAACAGTTTTAACAGTTTCAAAAACTGACAGTTCTATGCACTACAAACCAGCAAAAAACCAGCCTAGCAGGGCCAAGGATACAGTTCGCGCCCAGTACGCTACGAGCACGAAGTGACAGTTGCTCGTGTGAAAGTTCAAAGTACACGACAGAAGTCGCGTGAATCATTCACCGCCCACGGCGTCAAAGGTGGCCTAGCAATGAAGAAAGTTTACATACCTGTTGTACAATAGTATGCATCTCTATGTACTATGTATACTCCATGTATGGCTGTTGTCATAACAACAGTGTCATTTAATAAACAACAGTTATCATTGCTAATCTTGTCAACATGGTGTCGAGAAGTGGACACTCGTCAAAAGAGAAGAAGTTTAAATAGTTTCTTTCAAAGAAGAATGTTGTGACGAGTGACAAAACTAAATAAAGTAACCCGAAGCAACAAGATATCAGTAAAGATACATTTAAAAGTGAGTATTAACTGTAGAACTGACCAATTTAAAGTAGCCTTGCCAAAGACAAAGGAACAAATTTATGCAAAAAATTTAGTGTCAAGGAAGGCAAAGAGCTTAGACAAACAGAAAACAAGCTGTCTGACAGTTCAGGTCAAAGAACTCACAACGAAAAAAGCAAAGAACTTCTAATGGAAGATACATTACTTGAGGCAAACATGGGAGACAGCCTCAATAACATTCCTTTTCCTAGTCCAATGGACATAAGCGACCAAAATAAGTTGGCTAGTAACTGGGGTTCATTCCTTGAAGAGTGGAATGACTATGAAATTGCAACAGGAGTGAAGGCTGGAGGAGAGGAGAAAAGAGTTGCTACTTTACGCCTAGCAATGGGTAAAGAGTGTCGAAAGACTCTGAAACATCTCGACCTCACTACAGACCAACGCCTAAAAGCGGACGAAGTACTGCGAGCATTAACAGAATGTTTTGAACCGGATATATACGATCTATGAAAGGGCAGTTTTCGGAGAAGCGAAGCAGGAGGAAGACTAGAACGTCATACAATACATAAATAGACTTCGCCGTCTGGCATCGACATGTAACTATTATCCAATCAGAGTGCATGATGAGATTATTAGAGATCGCCTAGTCCTGGGAATAAGAGATAAATCTGTCAGAAATCGACTCATGCGAGATAAAAATCTAACACTTACCTCTGCATTAGAGCGTTGTAAGGCCAGCAAACAGACAGAGAGTCAAATGACCAAGATTGACAGCAAAGAGGAAGAAAAGATTCATTACAACAAGTCAGATAAGTGGAAGGAGTCATATGATGAGAAGAAACAAAGCAGTAGGCATAGGCATAAAGAAAAGAAAATGTGCAAATACTGTGGGAGAGAACATGCAAAAGGCAGAGAAATGTGCCCGGCAAATGGAAAGAAATGTAAATCTTGTGACAAATGGAATCATTTTGAAGATATGTGTTTCCAGAAGAAATACACAAGTCGAGGTAAAAAGGATAAACATATCCGAGCTGTAGAAGAAAGTAACAGTGAAAATGAAAGTGACAGCTCGAGCAAAGAATCTACAAATCAGTTAGTGAGTGATGAGTCACTATATAAAGTGGAAAAATTGAAAAGTGAGGAGAAAAAGCGGTGGTTTGTGAAGATAAACATGAGAGTTAGCGACCGAGAAAAGAACATTAAGTGTCAGCTAGACAGTGGAGCCACCTGTAACGTTATTAGTCACAAGCAGTTATGTAAATTAACAAAACACAATAACCCCCCAATGAAGATGAGCAAAGTGAACCTCAAGTGCTATGGTGGTAATGTGATGAAACCATGTGGTCAAGTGAAGATTTGGTGCACTTATGGCAAAACAACAGAAGATGTTGTGTTTCAAGTCACAAAATACGACCAAGCACCATTGTTATCTGTCATTACATGTAAAGCCCTTCGATTAATAAAAGTTAGAGCAAATCTATGCATGATTAAAGAATCAACAAATCCAACAATGGCATTACTGGATAAATATCAAGATGTTCTTGAAGGCCTGGGTAAGTTATTGGGAAATACCACTTGGAAATTGACGACGATGTGAAGCCAGTTCAACATTTGCCAAGACGTGTGCCAATCGCACTAAAAGAGGCATTGCGCAAGAAGATAAAAGAAATGGAAGAAGCAGGTATCATAACCAAGGTAACTGAACCTAGTAAATGGATAAGCAGTATGGTAGCAGTACAGAAACCTAATAAAATACGAGTATGTATCGATCCACGGGATCTAAATAAAGTGTTAAAAAGCTCACACTATCAATTGCCGAAGATTGAAGAGATACTACCGGAACTAAAAAATGCAAAAGTGTTTAGTGTTCTCGATGCCAAAGACGGGTTTTGGCAAGTTGAGTTAGATGATGAAAGCTCAAAACTAACCACGTTCTGGACCCCTTCAGGACGATTTAGATGGCTACGAATGCCATTTGGTATAAGCACCGCACCTGAGGAGTACCAAAGACGTTTGCATGAGCTGCTGGATGATTTACCCGGTATTATAGTTATAGCAGACGACATCTTGGTGTATGGTTCGGGACATAACCAACAAGAAGCAGAGAAAGATCACGATTTGAACCTTGAAAAGGTTCTTCAGAGAGCAAGAGAAGTTGACCTGAAGTTCAACAAGAGCAAGCTGAAACTAAAACTGAAAGAGGTGCCATAGGTCACATACTAACGCCAGAAGGACTGAAGGTCGACTTCCTTAAAATACAAGCAGTTAAATCAATGGAACAACCAAAGGATGTCCAAGGTGTTCAGAGATTCTTGGGTTTTGTTAACTACATGGCAAAATTTCTTCCAAAATTGTCTGATATTGCCAAACCCTTAAGAAGACTTACAGATAAAACTGTAAAATGGGCCTGGCAATCAGGTCAACAAGTTGCATTCGATACTATAAAAGAACTTGTAACCACTGAACCTGTTCTCAAGTACTTTGCCGTATCTGACGAAGTCACAATACAGAGTGACGCTAGCGATGTTGGGATCGGAGCAACATTAATGCAAGGTGGACAACCTGTAGCGTTTGCTTCACGCACTTTATCGAAAACTGAAAGGAACTATGCAGTCATCGAAAAGGAATGTCTTGCATTATTGTGTTTGCTTGCGAACGGTTTTCACAATACCTTTATGGTAAAGACATCATCCGAGTTGAATCCGACCATAAGGCTTTAGAAATAATCTTCAAGAAATCATTGTTACAAGCACCTAAACGCTTGCAACGTATGCTGTTAAGGTTACAACGGTTCAATCTTCAAGTAAACTACAAGCCTGAAAAGGAGATGCTGATTGCAGATCTCCTGTCGCGAGCAGCTGTTCCAGGAGTGAGTAAAGAATCGAGAAGGATTACATCATTTATCAGATGGAAACAGAAGATAAGATACACCGTGAAGTAGAAGAAATCAATCAGACTGAACACCTAAATGTAACCAGCGAAAGACTACATCAAATCCAAAGATGCACGGCAACAGATGAAGTACTACAGTCACTCATCACGACCATTCTTTCTGGATGGCCAGTTGACAAATCAAAAATTCCAATCAATATCGGGGAATATTGGTCTTGCCAAGAACAGCTTAGTGTACAAAATGGTGTTGTGTTTAAAAATAGTAAGATAATCATACCAAAGACGATGCGGCGTGAGATGTTGGTACGGATCCATGCCAGTCACCTTGGAACCGAAGCATGCTTAAGAAAAGCCGAGATGTTTTGTATTGGCCGCAGATGTCAGCCGACATTCGAGAGACTATCAAGCATTGTACAGCGTGCCAAGAGTTTGCTGATAAACAACAAAAAGAACCGCTGCAAACACAACGCACACCGGACATTCCATGGTCTCGAGTGTCGATGGATATGATCTTTCTCAAGAAAAAAAATATCTCCTTTTAGTAGATCATTATTCAGATTTCTGGGAGTTAGATGAAATAGAAAATTCATTGGCAACCACACTCGTGGAAGTAACTAAGAAGAACTTAAGCCGTCATGGAATTCCCGAAGTTTTAGTCACAGATAATGACACTCCATTTGTCAGTGCAGAGTTTAGAAGATTTGCCACTGAATGGGAGTTCACACACAACACATCATCGCCAAGACATGGCCAATCTAATGGAAAAATAGAAGCAACAGTGAAAATCGTTAAACGGTTACTAAAGATAACCTTCCGCTCCAACTCCGATCCTTGGAAGGCAATTCTAGATTGGCAAAATACACCAACAGACCAGTTACTGGCTAGTCCAGTACAAAAACTAATGTTCCGTCGAACCAGAACAACCTTACCGACAACTACATCACTTCTGGTCCCAAAAGTGGTAGATGGCGTATTGGAAAATATCGAGCTCAAGAAGATGCGAATGAAGAGCAACTACGATAAGACAGCCAGGCCATTGCCAGAATTACAAGTTGGACAAGACATTCGCCTTCAGCCGAATCCAGGAGATCGCCATAAGCTGTGGCGACCCGGGACTATAGCCGAGAAACTGTCAACCAGATCGTACATTGTGGATGTGGATGGATCAAAGTATCGAAGAAATAGAAAATTCATACGAGAAGCGCCAGTCCAGGCTGACACAGATAGAGAACCTGATGTCACTAAAGTAGGCCTACAAACTGCCACCAGATTGAATGAATCTGAACCTCATGTAGATCAGCCAGACATAGAGCAGGAAGTTCAACTGGTGCCGGCTCACACCCAAGACTCGCCTGGACAGAAGATGCGAACTCGCAGTGGAAGAAGAGTGATACTTCCGTTACAATACAAAGAATAATAATTAAATATATTAAGTAAAATTGTTAATTATACATACACGAAGAAGGGAAGATGTTGTACAATAGTATGCATCTCTATGTACTATGTATACTCCATGTATGGCTGTTGTCATAACAACAGTGTCATTTAATAAACAACAGTTATCATTCACTACGTTTACCACAGGCTCTAGTCCGGCTTACACTGGGCCGGTTTCATCTAGTCCGAGGTGTATATCAACAAAACTAAGCCGGCCTACTCTAGCCCAATTTCAAGCCGAACTAGCCACAGCCTGCTAGACCTACTAGAACGTCGGGTTTCAACCACTAAATTTACCAAAACAAAATTATTAAATGAAACCAATTATTAAACTGTAGCTATATTATATTGCCTTATGACTTATTTGCATGGAACGCATCTATTCTCGCCCGATTTGTTCTAGAGTGGCACCTGGATACTCATAATCCTCCTCATCAAGTTGCAGTGAAGTGTTTATCAGTCTGGACTAGTTCGTTTGAAGCGGTCTAGACTCGTTGGCAAACGAGTCTAGATCGGTTCCCATCTGGGCCGGCTCCATGCGTTTATCAAGCCATGTAGGCCGGCCTAGAGCTAGGCCGGCCCAGTGTAAGCCGGACTAGAGCCTGTGGTAAACTTAGTGATTGCTAATCTTGTCAACAATACCCGTGACCCTGACACTCAAACCTGGCCGTGGTTTCAGGACTCTATAGGAACAGCTAATGGTTCCTCCAGGGCTCCAGACCAGACGCCGACGTCGCTTCCTCTGGGGCTCAAACATATGTCGACATCCTCCCTCAGGATCCCACCACACAACTTAGAAGGTTTCCGGGACTAGGGCTGGTGTGTCGGATAGCTGTCCACAGCTGTTGTAGCTCTTGCGTTCTCTTCGAACAAACTCTTATGGGCTCCAAAACATTGAACGCGGGACCCCAAACAAAACTAAACCACTATCGGGCAACTTGCTCCAATCTCGCCCGTCCGTCGACTGACTCCTCGCGAGGACTCCTCGCGAGGCTCCTCCAGGGTGCTGAAAGTGCAATGGTAAATCGTGTGGCAGTGTGCCTTCAACTGTTTCGAGTCGAAGTAGTTCTCAGGCCACGCACCAGAGTGTTATGGTCGCTTTTTTTGCGTGAAGTTTCCGAGAGAGTGCGTTAATGGAGTTCGACTGATCGATTACTCGTAAAATTTATAATAGACAAGCCAGTATTTTTTAATTTTCAATTCTTGTTGAAACAAAAAACCACTTTCCGTGACAAGCTTTTAGAATCACATGGCGAGCACATGTATTTTAAAACTTTGTAAAATGTAACTCTGCATACTATGTGATATGTAATGTACGTATGTACGTGTGTACGTATGTGGTATAGGGAACCACAAGTCTAACGCGGGAAGCGAGTTCAGTGCATTAGAAGAGAATGTCCCCATAAGAATAGCATTAGGCAATTTTTAAAACGCTTGTATCTTTTGAACGAGAAGTATTTAAGAAATATCATTCACATTACGTCATAAACCATTCTTTTCTTCATCTATCACATATAGTAGAATTATAATACCATGTTTAGAATTTAAATGAGTTCGAGTTTAACAAGATGATGTTTGCATTTTTCATCTGCGTCGCGCGCCGATCCTCCGTGATTGGCTGTTGAATCGAAGAAACTAACATGTCGGACAGTCGAGTTCGCCGTGCACTTGGATGCTGTACGTGCAAAGCTGCTCCTCGCTAGTCGGCCGTGCGCATGCGTTGGTTCTCTCTCTCTCTTCTACCGTGCGTCTCTTTCTATTGAATCGCTCCAAAACGCGAAACATACATGTGTTTCTAAAACGTTTATTCAAATTCTGTTGCGACTTTTGTAAATTGAATGCATCAAATGTGTCAAGAAAAGAACGGTGATTAACGTAATGTGAATGATATTTCTTAAATACTTCTCGTTCAAAAGATACAAGCGTTTTAAAAATTGACCAATGCTATTCTTATGGGAACATTCTCTTCCAATGCACTGAGCTCGCTTCCCGCGTTAGACTTGTGGTTCCCTATTATGTGCCTTGCCTTGTCATCATGTGCGCATGCGCTGGCCATGCAAAGTCGGAAGGAGTGGGCGGAGTTAAAGCTGCATTACTGTTCGAGCGTTCCACGCGGCGCAGTTGGCGCGGCAGCCAATAAACACAGTAAACACATTGACGCACTCAACGCGCCTTCTCGCCTGAAACGCCGAGCAGTAAATGCACCTCTACGTAACATGGCGTCTTGACTCTTGAGTGGAGCGTAATATTGTGACAAAAGTGATTGCTCTGGTGTTGTGTTTCGGCCTAGGCCAAGTGTTTTCGACAACATGGCATCAAACAATTGAATTTGATCACCGTATTGATGTCAATTTCATCTCGTATGCTTTATCTACCCCTCCCCTTCTCCTTGTCCTCGTAGTCTGCCACACACTCCGTGCGAACTCGTGGCTTGCGCGGGCGATTCAAACTCCAATCCCAATGAAGCCAATGCCAATTCCAAGCCAATGAATATTTATTAAAAATAGTAGGTGACTGCATTTACCAAAGTTGAAATAGTAGGTCACTGCATATACCGACAATCCTCAATTAGTTCTCAGGCCAGCCGCTAGGCGTTGCACTGATTCAAAATGGCCTCCAAAGACTTCTTTATTTCGCCCATAGAGAGTGGCACATCTAGAGTGGGGGGGGGGGGTTATACTAGTTTCTATGCTCATCTCGCTAGACGCGTACGTGATGTCATCATCGACCAATCAGGTTCAACATTCCATCATCTTTCAGGGGAAATGTAGTCACCCCTACCGTGGTTATGCAAGCAGCTGATATCAAGAGTGGCGGGAAACTTGTAATGCGGCAGCTGTCGCGTTACATACTGACTAATCTTGTTCATTGCTTCTTATTAGGTTCTGTGTATGAAGGATCTTGGATGCGAAGTGAGTGTTAACCTGAGTGGACCACCGCAGGGAGACGGTGACGGAGGGGTGGAAGCAATAAGAGGGTCAGGAAGCGGAGGCAGTGAGGAGAAACGTAGCCGAGCACTTTCACACGACGATGGGTCTATAGGTAATGACAGTTATCTAATTTATTTTCTATCTAGTTGATCTGGTATTTTTATCAAGTTACAAGATGGCCCACATGGATATTGAGGGTGAGACAGTGAAAAAAGGTTTAAATAGTAAAAAAGAAGGATCAAAATGCTAGGGGTGTGAGAAAAGAGTTAGGGTGAGAATCCAGTGTATTTCATGTGCCATCTGTTCCCAATGTAAATGTGAGGTAGTGAATGGAATGGAGTATAGAAAAAGAAGAAACGTGAATTGTGGTGTTGGTGCAGAAGTGAGGTAATGGGGTCGGCAATTAAGGTAGGGATAGGCCTTCAAACAACAGCTAAGGAACCTTTGGAAGAAAGTTTGCCTGCATCAAAGCAATCAAACCTCTGGGCCTAGACTTGTGCACCAAAATTGACATCAAAATTGGTGGGAGCAAAACCAACCGAAATCGCCCCAAAAATGAAATGGCTTGAAGATATTAATGACATGTTTTAATTTCTATTTCCAACCCCCAACACCAAACAGTGTCATTGTGGCGTCCAGTCAAAACAGCCCTCGAAATTCGGATTCGTACCGAAAATAGTTAATTAATTTCACTGAATAATCAAGGTTTAGATATTATAAAACTCGACTCCCCCCCCTATCACTCCTCTCCACTTTGTCCTCTCGATTCCTTCGTTGTGTTCGAGGAGTTGACTTGAATCGTTGAAGGCGTATCCGTTAAATGACGTTTTTCATTTGCATGCATAAGAAAAATGACGTTTTTTTATCGGCCTTGGTTTTACAAACCACGTTTGAGTGCCGTTTTGGCGCTCAGGACATTCGAAATAGGAATCGAAGTAAATTGTTTTAGAAAGTTTGATCTTGTTAAAAATTAATGAGAGTAACATGGTAGGGACATAAAAGTCGAAATAGGGCCCGTTTTAGGACATTCCAAAAAAGCACGTAGTAAAAGAATGTTTATTTTTCTATGCAAAACCGGACACGCATTGCAATCTTGTCTCCTCCCCTGTCTACCCTTCAAACGTAACCAAATGCGTGATGTTTGGTATGACAATTTCCGTTAAGATCGGATACGGTGGTTTTTGCCATTGGTGAATTTTACAAAAAATATTTACCATCCTTTTTGTGACCTTGAATGCAAAATTTATCTATTAAAAAGTGTCCCGGACCGAACTCGAAGGCTTCGCCCTAACCCGGGCTCGAACCCAAGTTCTCAAACCAATTTTATTTAAATTCCACTATACTTGCGCCAAATCGAACCGAGGAAAACCAAAATTTTAATATTTTAATGTTGCACTGCAAAGTGTTCAAAATTTTCTAACTTTGCGATTTTTTCCCGCGCAATCGGAAAAAAATATCGTGGCAATTTTGTTTTTAACCCGTTCGCTATTTCATTGGCTTTCGGAATTGTCAATCCTCGGGGCTCTACCACGCATCTAAAAATTTCCAAAATAATGGAAAATGGAAAATCCAAACAATATCAAAAAAAAAGAAAACGGTACACATTTGTGCCGTCTGGACCCCCAGCGATAACTCCGCAAGGGCACTTCTCACACGCCGTAAGTGAATTTGAAAATTCCGGATTTTTTGAGAATTTTTTATTTAAACAGCAAGTTTAACTTTTTTCAAAATTACGCGTATTTAAAAATGTTCATCGTCGCCCCGGCCAAAGTATTGTAACGGTCCTAAAAGCCCTAACGGTGCTTGTACCCGGAAAGATTCCGAACGCGCCCGTACCGTCGGCGTTCGGGTGAAAAGCCTACTTTGGGCGCGGCAACCGTGAGAAAACAAAAATATGATTTTTTGAAGCCAAAACTGACACGCACGACTATTTTGGTCGGTCCATAACGAGTATACAAATGCTACAAAATGGGTCATGTTTGGTATCACGATTATCGTAAAGGTTCGATCTAGGTCCTTAAACCATTCGTGAATTTAAGAAAAAATTTGCACTATGCTTTTTACGATTTTAAAGGAAAAATCAAACAGTAAAAAAGTGTCCCGAATCGTATTCGAAGGCATCTACTGATCCGGGGTTCGAACCAAGGTTCTCAAATTAATTTTATTAAAATTCCTTCATCATTCCTATACATTAATGTGCCTTGGTTAGCGGAAATCAAACCAAGGAAAGGTGATTTTGTTATTTCTTAAAATTGCACTAAAATTTTGAAAATTGTCCAACTTTGGGATTTTTTTTCGTGCATTCTGAAAGAGAAAGTGGGGACAATTTTTTAATAAATTTGTTACCTAGTTCATTGGCTTTCGTAATTGGCAAACTTTGGTGCTCTACCGTAAACCAAAAAATTTCCAAAAATTTGGAACCGGAAAATCCAAACAATGTCCCTGAAAAAGAGAATGAAACTTTTTTCCAAAAATGCGCTCCAATTGGCCGGAGGTTTATTCTTTTGTGTACACGTTCAAACAACAAACGACTTTTTGGGAATGCTCCAAGTAATATATCCGTTTTTTCTAAAATTTTCTTGCTTCAAAATTTGAAATGTTTTTCGTCGTCCCGGCCAAAGTATGGGAATTGGTCCGGAACCCTTCACGGTACTTGTACCAGTAGTTATTTCGAACACGTCGGTACCGTCGGCGTTTGGGCGCGGAGCAAACTTTGGGCGCGGCAACCGTGAGTACTTAAACGGCCAAAAACGAAGTTTTTTTTGCGATTTTTCTCTGGCTTAACGCGCCATAGCTCTACCAATTGAGCTACCGATTCATAAGACACACCTTCATTAAGCTGCTATTGCTTGTGACTGTGACCAAACTCTGCCTATAAAACCTAACACCTTCTTTTTTCCTAACCATCGTTACCTGTTGCCAGTCATTACATAGCCTCCTCGATGATCCATACATTAGTTGTTATATCTTCAGAGTCACCTCCATCTGCGTATGTAGTTAACCAGCTCTGCGACACACCATGGACACACTGTCAAGGTTCCCAACATAAGTGCAAGGTTTCTAGCATGAAACCTAACAATTCCCGCCCCCTTAAAAACAGCCTTATCGCTTCCGGAGGTTACATGGATGATGTCCAACTGGAGGGTCTTTGGCCATAACGATCGCGTTGCTGCTTGACTTCGCCGTTGACCCAGTCGGGAAAAGCTACATGCCGTATCATTCATTTCTTTGTAGC
>JAMZAV010001850.1:0-106041 GCA_024449915.1 Sweltsa coloradensis
AATAAACTTCCCAAAAAGGTTAAAAATAAAATTAATTACACCTTTTTTTATTTTTAAATTAAACCCCGTAAAAAAGCCCCAATCCAAAACCCGAAATAATCTATTTCCCGCCCCCCTTAATAGCCCTTCAGGGGAGACCGAAAAAGCTCTATCCCTTTTTTGCATGTAATAAATTTAAAACAGGGGAAAAAAATCCGGCCACGACAAGCAGTATCTTTGTATTTTACATACACCCAAACGGCGTGATTTGTCACTGTAGTTTCTTTTGTCTATAGAGAAGTGATTCCGAGTTACGTGGTGGGACTTTAGCATAGTTGCACGGTTTGGAAACGATGAGACTCATGAGCTTTCTTAAAAATCGATTTCTACAAGCTTATCAATAGTTGGGTAACAGGGGGATCCTATAAAACTAACCCCAATGAAAACCCTTTATGGGAAAGGGTATAATGTTTGCACCATTTTTAAAAATTTACACCAGTTTCTTTTTGTTTTGTGGAAGGGGTAAAAATTTTTTTCCTTTTTAAAATTCAAATGATTGGCCTAGGTTTTTGGAAGGGTTTCAAAAACCCAATTGTGAATTAAAACCTCAAAACAAAAATTTCCCCTTTTTTTGTGTCTCGGATTTTTTTGTTGCCCATAAAATTCTTTTTAAACATAAAGTGGCATGCTGCGAGGCTACCTCCTGTTAGAGGTACAGATATTTGGGTCGGGGTTTTGTACAACGTCAATGTCCCCGTGCGATCACGTTAAATCCAAGATAACGATAAAAACGATTTCTATGTTATCTCTAGCTACAATAAAACTTTGCGATCCGTTACTACATAGCTACGTTCTCTATAGAAAGCGTTTCTAAAAGAAAATTCTTATCGACGTCGATAATAATTTTTCGCGTACATATTATTGTCGTCGAAAAATATGTACCTTCACAGCCATGTTCACAGCGTTTAAAACGCAAATAAAAAACATTGCAAGGCAGTGAAAAATGAAAAAAGCGGGAATTCAAAAACGTACCAACTGACGTAAATTCATACGTAGCCTACGTAATAAAATGTAAAAAATTAAATAATAATAAAATAAAAAATAAATAATAATAAAAGTAATAATAAATAATATAAAAAAATAATAATAAAAAATAATAAAAATAATAATAAAAATAATAATAATAATAATAATAATTTTTCACAAAACACAAATTACCATTGTTACATCTCATGGAAACCCCAAAGCCCATTATGCGGGCTCATCTGGGGAAAAAACAACATCAAAAAACTACAAAAAAACAACCATAAGGAAGGAATCTTTTGGGAAAAAAACATATAAAAATCCCAAACTTAAATAAAAAAATTTAAAGGTAGTTTAAACCCGGGAAATTTAAAAAATTAAAAAAAAAAAAACCATTTCCCACAACTTCAAGGTTTTTTGTTTTTAAACATATCAAAAACTTGTCGGGAAACTGGGTAAAGGATGAGTTCAAAAAAAAGGAAAGAGAAAAAACAGATTTGGGTAAGAGCACTAAAATTGAGACAAAAAAATATATTTTTTATTTTTGCTTGCCTGGGGAAATTTTAAAAAAATTTAATCTGACAGGGTAAGTCATAAAACCCTTCGGGAACTAAACCTCTAGGCCCCCTTTGACCGTATTTTTTATTATTCCCCGGGAATTTAAAAAATTTTTTGGTTTTCCCTGATTACGTGTGCATTTATTTCCCCTCCCACAAGAATTTTATAAATAAAATTTTTTAAAGTAATATTTTATTATGGGTTGGGACGTAAAAAACCGTCAACGGAAAAAAGGTTTGAAAAGGGTATGTCTCCCGAGTCGATAGAGTTTTGACAATGGCGAGGTCTTTTTTTGGCGAAAAAAGTTTTATTTTTTAGTACACGAATTTTTTTTAAGGGGCCCGTAAAAGGGGAATCCCCCCAAAAGGGAACCATAAGAAAATAATAGATTCTGAAAGAGCGATATAAACATTACTAACACTGAAAACGGAAAAACGTTTTTAAGAAAAAAAAATGCCAAAGGGCAGGTTTCGAAAGGCGCTTACAGATCGATAAATATGGGGTTTGCCCAGTTAAAATTTTTATAAATTTACCAACCCCAAAATACATATGCGAGTCAACATTCTAAAGAAAACCCACTACATCACACGTCAGTGGATCTATTTGATTATGCAAAAATTCATTGGAATGAGTGATCACACTGACCCCCCGGAGACAAATCTTTTTGGGTGCACACAAATGTTTTAATTTTTGTTTTTTTTTTGCATTAATTACTAAAATTTTATCATAAATCTCTTTAATTTAATTTAAATAAAATCTTTTTGTAAATAAAACTGGCTATTTAAAATTTTTTTAGGGTCTGAAAAAATTTAAAAGTCATGGGCATAAAAAAATTTCCCTTTGGGGGCAAATTTAAAATTTTAAACCCAAAACATTTAGTACACTAAAAAAAAGAATTCCCCCCAAAAATAGAACCCTGGGGAACTCTGCAATAACATCCGTTCTTTGGCTTAAAAAATCCCCAACCTTGACTCTTTTTCTGGTTCTTAGAAATTTTTTAAACCTTTTTAAAAAATTGGGAAAACGAATACCAATTCGCTCAAAATTTTAAAAGTTTGACGTGATTTTAATGTACAAACCCTTGCTTAAACCCCAAAAAACATGGCCGAAAGTGAAATTTTGTCTTTAAATTTTGTTTTTAAACCCAAAAATTCAAAAATTTTAAAATAGAAGATGGGGTCGTGCTCTTCCCCTTTTTTAAAATTTCCAACGGGATTTTTAGTAAAATTTTTAAATTTTTCTCTAAATAGTTCCCATAAAAGCGTCAGCTATTTACACTTTCCCTTTATTTTTTCAAAACAGATAAAAGGGCAAATTGGCCTGAAATTACTAAAGCCTTTATGTCCCTTTTTTTTAAAAAAAGGGTCTTAAAATAAAAATTTTTTAAAAAAATCGGGTATTTCTCCCTTTTTTAAAGACAGGTTTTTTTATTTTGGAAATTAAAGGGGCTAACCCCCTCTCCCGGGGTATTGCAAGTCGATCCCCCCAAATCCCAAAAAATTCCCCAGGTTTTTGGGTTTAAAAAATTTTTTAACGGATAATTTTAAGCCCCCAGTAGCTACATTTTACTTTGTCTGGGTACATAGATTCCTCTGAGATAAAGGAGGAAAAAGCTTGGGAATTTTCCCAATAGAGCAATGTTGAATCAATTTAATCTCATCAAAAAAAAAGTATAAACCCAAATCTGTTAGAAATTCTTCCTCCCCGGGTTTTTTTCCGTAAGTATTTTTTTTCCCATGTCACTGAGTTTCGGGTTAGATTTCCCTATTACTTCATTTTAAACACCTTTCCCCTGTTTGTTTTGCATCACCTTTTTGAAATTTTAAATTTTTTTTGTAATAATTTACGTTTCACTTTAAAAAATTTCCTTCACTAAACCTCATTGCGATAATGTTTATATTTAGGGTTTTTAAAAAAGTCTGCCTCAAAGGGTTTGTTTTCTCTACATTCCCCCATTTCGGAACAAAACCCATTTTCTACGCTGAACCCTACCAACCCCCGGTTACGTCATCCATCCTTTTTTTACTCGTTTCCCCCCTTACGACCGGTTGCAATAAAAGGCCCAATTTTCAAAGTATGTTTTTGTATAGTAGACCGGACAGAGTCGTAAGCTTATTCAATCATTAATTTCCATTAAATCTGCCCCAAATTTACCCCGTTTTAAAACAGTAAAAAAACTTTCCCCTCATCTAATGAAAAAACGAGGTTTGTTTACTAAATTACTGTGATTGGTGTTTTTGAAAAACCAAAATGACACACCATGTAATGATCGCTTTCTTTACACCTAAAAAAAGCCGACCCTTTACAAATCAAATTTCCCCCCCGAAAAAAATGAAACAATCACGTTTTTTTACCACATATTCGAATTTCCCCTTTTTCTCTTTTGTTACTCCATTTATGCATTTTAAAAAAACCCAAATTCGCCAAAAATTTTTTATAAGTATGGGAAAGCATTGATCACGCCCCGTCAAGTAAATCAAAGTTTATGTCCCCCTGATTTTAAATTTGGATTTTTAAAATTCCCAAATTAAACCCCAATTCAAAATTCTTGGGTGAAGTTAATTTTCATTTCTAGAGGCGTTGATTGGGGGCAGGAGGCCGTATATTCCCCCAAAGTGAAAAAAGTAACATTAAAAGGGAAAAATTAGATTACAGTAAGAGCCCCACAGTATAACCGATTAAAGTTTAAAAACACTAGCTTATTGGCGATTTTATGTAAATTAATACCCGCCGCCCCTTTTATCCGGCTCTCTTAAAAAACCCTTTTGGATCCTCTAAAAAAAATCGATTTGTTTCCCCATTTCTTTTCTTCTGTTAGAACCCAAAAAATCAAATAAATCCAATTTGTTTACTTAAATTTAACCTTCATCATCCCACTTACTTTCAGATGAGGAAACCCTTAAAATTTAAATGTATAAAAAAAAAAAAACCTTCAATCTCACTAAAAACCCAAACCCCTTTAAGTCTCAATAACATCGCATTTTGTTTTTTCCTCCCCAAATCTAGGGGCCCAAACCCTAGCTAAATTTTCATTCACTTTTCATTTTAAATTTTGTACTAATTTTTTTAGATTTGGCAACCGTGTTGATGATCAACACCTTTCGAGCAGCTTCGTCGTTTTTAAAAAAAAATCTTGCCCTGCTTTTCCCAACAAACTTAAAAATTAGATTGTTTAGGGAATTACTTTACTCTCCACAATAAATTTCCCCCTGAAAAAAGGTTGTCAGATTTTCATTTATGGGAAAATTCCCCTGGTCCTTCTCCCTGCACGACAATTTTTGTCACAAGTTATCTCGATTTTCCGTTTGGCAATAAACGGTCACGTTTTCCCCTGGCGTCAGTGAACGATTTTTCTCGGGGGGAATAAAAATAAATAATAATATTAATAATAAAATATAATAATAATAATAATAATAAAAAAATAATAATATAAAATAATAAATAATAATAATAAAAATAATAAAAAATAATAATAATATAAAAAAAAAATTAATAATAATAGCTATAAAAAATAAATTAAAAAATTTAAAAAATGCCTGTGTATTATTTTTTAATTATTGCATAAAGAACCCTTTGGTTAACAATTTACAAGCCACTGATTTTCAATTTTACAATCCCTGACCCCTCCCAAAAAAAGCTTTATTTTATTTGGTTTTAAATTGGGTGTAGAAAAACAGTAGGGTTTTTTGCCAAAAAACCCCATTTTTTGTATGCAAATTCATACTTTGATTTTTAAAGGGAAAATACAATTGCCATCCCTTCAGCTACAAACATTTTAGAAAAGACTTTTTTTGCGAATTTTGATTGGCCATGTTCTTTTAGCCCACCTTTGGGAAGGTATACTAGGAAGGATAAAGGAAAACGATAGTTAGGCCCAAGTTAACAAAAACAGCTACCAAATGGTTCAAACTTTTTTAATATCAGGATTCAGCATTTTATGGGGAAAGGCCTTTTTTCAAAAACTACACTAATTGTTTTCCCTTTGGGCTGTAGCAAGCATAAAGGTAAAATAAAAAAAAATTGTCTTATTATACTTTTATAAAAGGGAATGTTTAAAACTATTCTACGAAAAAAAGGCATTTTTTTTTACAATTCAAATAATTAGCAGTTGTGGTCCCCTGAAACATCTAACAAGTGCCCCCAGACTTAAAATATAAAGCTCTTCTATTATCATTGGCCCTACATAGACAATTTTGTGTAGTGTTTTACTGAAATGCATTAATTAGGTAAAAATTTAAACTTATATAATTTTGGTTCATCCTTTTAAGGACAAATTTACATTTTTAAAAACTGGGAGAGGTTTTTTAAATACTATTTAATATCCTATTGATTAAAGTGGTTTGTCATACAAAAAAGATAAATAGGTTTGAAGGGAAGTGGAGAAAAAATGTCAAGAGCAGATTTAATTAGAAATGTGGTAGGCCTACTAACTAGCTACATTTTGAGGTCTAAATAATTGTGTTTATTTTTATAGTTTATAAGCATGGCCCCTCTTGCAGGCATACTACAAATAAAATAGGTTTTGGTTAAAATAAATAAATGTTTCTTTTTTTTTAAAATATATTAAAAAAATACTCCAAGCAAAAATATAAGTGGGGCCTACCTAATACAGAGGCCTACCTGGGTCCGTCTCTGTAGATAGCTGTAAACTATACTTACTGAAACATGGCCTAGGGGGACTTTTTTAAAGAAATTTTAAATACACATAGGATTAAACTTTAAAAACTACATAGTGCTTAAAAATTTAAAAGCTGCTTCTTTAGCACCATTCACTTCGTTTTTAAATCCCAAATCCCCTACGGTACCTTGTTTAGCATTAATAGGGAAAGGTACAATTAAAATTCCAGTATTCAGATTAAAATAGTTGGAAATAATGAAAAAAAAATCATTTATCTCAGCCGGGATCAAACCTGGGTCGGGCATTTGGGTTTTGAATTACGGGTACTGATTCGTTTTTTTTTGTTGAGTAGGTAAGTTTCTTTTTGGTACCGGAACAGAGAATAGCTGTCCGTAGTGGTCAAAAGGTTTGCGGGGAAGGTCCAATTTTGACCTTGCTCAGGGCGGGGGTTTGGGGTCGAACTAAGAAACTGTAGGGCAAGCTTGGGATAATTCTCCGAGCAAGATAAGGGCCTACAGACTAGGGGCACGAACTACTTAGCAGTGAGATTTGCTGGGCCAACCCTTCTCAGGTTGACAAATGACATGCACTATCCTATCCATTCATAAAAAAGATAATGCAATATGAGAACCCCCCTAGCTGGTCTTACTAGGGATGAACTAAAATTTAAACTGGGGTCAAATCCCCATTGTGTAGGCCCTAGACCCTTCCCATCCATCCATTATTGTGTCGGATAGCTTCACAAAGCCTAAAACCGAATACAAGCAAAGTAAGGTTAGAGGAGCTCTGCGATCTGGGCTAAGCATCAAAGCCCTATTCTCTTTTACTATTCTATATACAACCCTCCTCCCGGGGGTTAAATTGATGGGCCCCAAACACTTGGATATGACTGGTCGATTGGGGCCCCAAGAAAAAAATGGGGACTTCTACGCCGGGGCCTAGCCCCTAGCGCAGGTTTGACAGGACTGTCACCCACCAATGTAAAGAAGGTTAGGTTGTTATGCAGGCCAACATGTCCCGGGCTGACGCGGGAAAACTGGGAAAGGCTGCACGCTGTCCAAGAGGAGGAAAATTAAAAAATAGTTTTTTATAAATTTACATATTTTGAAAGGCCGTAGGATCCCGGCTACCGGTGGGCTAGGGGCCCAAGTCCTTTTAAACTAGCCTTTATGGTGCTTTCGCACGTATGGGTAGGGCCCAAAATACGCCTACGACAAAAGAGCAATTTTAAAATTATTTGATAAGTTTTTTGAACCCCGATATTTTTATTTTTCGCATACCTTGTTATTGATCTATGTAACAAATAAAAACAAAAAAGGGGATCATTTTATTGTTATTAAATAAAAAGGCTGGGCGGTATTGAAAGAAAAAAGTCCCCCCATTTGTAATTTTAAAATTTCTATAGGTGACAAATCGTAAAAGCGATCTCCTTTTCACGCTAAAAATTTGTCACTGTAGTTTCGTTTTCTATAGAGAAGTGATGTCACGAGTTACGTGGTCGGACTTTAGGTAGTTGTCACAGAAATGAGAAACGATAGAAGTCTGAGCTTTTTTTAGAAATCGATTTTTTACAAGCTTCTTTATGCACTGCTGGATCTTTGTTTTATTGTGTTCTGCAATGTTTCTATCGACCTAGGTACCTTAGGCCAAAAAACAAATAGATTAAGCCTAGGGCCTTTTCAACAAACGTGTCACTCGATCCATATCCTAGGCCTACTAATATTTATAACTGACGCATTTAGTCGCCTACCTCCTATGTCCAAACAAGCCTACTTAGGGGCTGAACAGATGAGGAAAACCCTATATACCACGGGAGCAAAAAGTCACATTATGTTTTTGGGGGACCGCAGGCACCGTCTGCTGACAACCGCGGGCAAAGATCCGTCCGTTTCCAACTTCGATAAATGAACCAAAATTCAAAATTCAATAATAATACAGGGCTATTGCTTTAAAAGACTTAGGCAGGCTTAGGTCTAGAGCAAGTAGACCCTACAAAGCTTGAAGGGTCTGGGTAGGACTTTACATTTTTAGGTTAAACCTGTAGGTCTAGGGCCTTGGCCCTAGGCTAGCCAGCCCTAGCCCAACTCAAGGCCTAACACACGGCTAGGCCTAGACGCTAGAGCATGCTGATGACTCAGGCCTAGCAAAGCGTTTGAAAACCTCGTTTGTCCCACAGGCCTAGCGCACAGATCCTAGAATATAGGCTAGGGCCTAGAGCCTATGGGGCTATACGGACTAGGGCCAAGCACTAGGATTTTAGATTAATTCAATCTCAGACTTACTTTATTCAATTCTGATTTTTGGACCAGCACCCAGCATCTCTCATTGGGTTGGCCTATAGGGTAGGGCCCACGGCTAGGCTAGGCCTAGACACTAGAGCATGCTGATTAGACTCAGGCCTAGCAAAGCAAAGCGTTTGAAAACCTCGTTTATCCCACAGGCCTAGGGCGACCCAGCGCATAGAACCTAGAATATAGGCAAGGGCCTAGAGCCTATCAATGGAGCTATACGGACTAGGGCCAAGCACTAGGTATTAAGATTATTCAATCTCAGACTTACCTTATTCAATTCTGATGTTTGGGCCAGCACCCAGCCTCTCCCACTGGGTATAGGGTAGGGGCCACGGCTAGGCTAGGCCTTTAGCTAGGGCGCCCTAGGCCTACCCTAACCCTACTTCGACGAGCATATCTTGGCAAAACCTCTTAAAAATTCGGCTGCAGACGGACTGTCTAATGCCTCGAAAAAACCGTAACACATTTTGATAGACTATATCCTATTTTGATTGACTGAAAGCGAAAATAAACCAGTATTTTGATGAAAAAGCCTCGGCCTCCATTCGTGCGACGTCTTGTCTTGATTACATAACAAGTAAACCTAACCTAAAACAGCACGGGAAGTTTAATGTATTTCAAATGTTTCAATGGATGTTGCACGCGTAAAATAATTTCGCATTAACAATAATAATGTTTATTTAACTATTATAATATTATCAAATATCTGAAGTGGGAATGGTCTAGCTGTTCACGAAAATTACTGTTCGCACCATGCTTGGACACTCTTTCTGAAAGCTAGCGCATTGTGTGCGATGTTTACTGGTGTATTAAAATAAAATGCAATAAAACGGTCTCGCCTAATACTGCATAAATAACTTACCATTCAATACTGTTGTCGCGTTTTAATTTTTAAAATAATATTGCAAAATCTGTCACAAAATAAAACAGTTTTTATGTCACCGCTATGGCCTACTGCGGCATGATACGATACGGCATGACGTCACTCAACCTTGGCCGAGAGCTTGTCGAAACTGCGCCACCGTAACCTCCCTTACATTACGCGGGAAGCGAGTTCGGTGCATTGGAAGAGAATGTCGCCATAAGAATAGCATTGGGCTATTTTTAAAACGCTTGTATCTTTTGAACGAGAGGTTTTTGAGAAATATCATTTACATTACATCATTAACCATTCGTTTCTAAAACGATGCTTAGAAATTAACTGAGTTTGAGTTTAACAAGATGATGTTTACATTTTTCATCTGCGTCGCGCGCCGATCCTCCGTGATTGGCTGTTGAATCGAAGAAACAAACATGTCGGACAGCCGAGCTCGACGTGCACTTGGATGCTGTATGAGCAAAGCTGCTCCTCGCTAGTCGGCCGTGCGCATGCGTTGGTTCTCTCTATCTCTCTTTCCTACCGTGCGTCTCTTTCTATTGAATCGCTCCAAAACGCGAAATATACAATTGTGTTTCAACAACGTTTATTCAAATTCTGTTGCGATTTTTATGAATCAAATGCATCAAATGTGTAATGAAAAGAATGGTGATTTACGTAATGTGAATGATATTTCTCAAATACTTCTCGTTTAAAAGATATAAGCGTTTTAAAAATAGCCCAATGCTATTTTTTAATGGGGACATTCTCTTCCAATTCACCGAACTCACTTCCCGCGTAATGTAGTTCCCTGGGCCTATACGACTGTACGACAGGTTACGGTGGCGCAGTTTCGACAAGCTATAGCTTCGACAAGCTATATATAGTACTTTAACAGAAATTAAAAAAGTGACTACACCGGGGATCGAACCCGGAACCTTAGCTGTCGGAGCTATGCTCTCACCAACTGAGCTATGCAGCCACCAATTTAAAACTGTAACATAATAGCTTCATAGTCGCCTTCTATAACGCCAAGGTAAAACATATATATATGTATATAGTTAAATGAAGGCTTTCATGGTTGTTATATGTGTTCATACTAGCTTTCGTTTATCCGTGTGTAGTAGTTATTTATTTCGACAACGTTTCGTACTTATTACATAGCACTTTTTCAAGTCATAAATATTTTGAAAAAAAAAGTAAAAAACTTACTTTGTTAGTAATAGGCGTACTGTTTAAGTCTGCAAGATCTCTACTCTGGCTCCTAGTTTTAGAGCCAACAATCACTAGCTAGGGGAGACCGGGTCTAGTTGTCCCAGGGTTAAGTTGTCACAGCGCTATTTCTTGCGTGATGGTTGGTACAACGGCAACGTGAACATAGCTGTTTTATGCTTCATAACACTCTATTGATGTGGTGCTAGTTTCATTCAAATCGGCCGACGGGTTTCGGTTTTATGAAGAAAAGAGTATTTTTCGGTCAATTGAGTAACTTTTTTTGATTTCAGAACTATTTTTATTGTACTACATATTTATGATGGATTCAATTGTAACTATATTTATTATATAGGCATTTATTATAGTTATCAACATAAAAAAAAATCAATACCAAATAAAATATAATTGTGGGATAAACACTTCACATTGCAATCACATGTGTTTTGGGTCACGTTGTCTCGCCCATACCGGGGCAAGTTGTCACAAACTTCAAACATTGTTTGAAACCAAGACAGGTAGGCCTAGGTCCCAGGCTTAAATCTAGTTAATATTTCAAAACAACACTAGGCTAGGCCTAGTCTACAGACCAGATATGATAAACTTTAGACCTGGCCTCACTATGGCTTATGTAGGCCCTAGGCCTGGCCTAGGCCTAATAATATGTCAACACACACTGACACTAGGCCCCAAGCTAAGCCTAGGCCTGCATATTATGCCCTGGGCTAGGCTTAGGCTTACTTTTTAGCTCCGATGCTAGGGTCTAGATCTGATTATGATGTTCCAGGCAAGGGCCTAGCCCTACCTATTAGGCTTGGCTTACCTGTAAGACCATAGTCTAGGCCCATGCCTAGGCTTAGCTTAGCATGTCTATCAACTACAGGCTAGCCTAGGCATAGGATTACGTATTATGGCCAAGCCATAAAAATATTATTTTCTAGGCTAGGGCCTAGCCCTTCCTATTAGGCTTGGTTTACCTGTGAGACATTAGGCTAGACCTAGGCTAAGCATGCCTTTCAACCCTAAAGGCTGGACCTGTCAATAAGATCTAAGGCAAGGCCTTCCTCCCCAAGCAGGTCATGTCAACATAGGTGTATTTAAAAAAAAAATCAAACAATCATTCCCATTCCTGTTTTCAATCAACTATTGATATTGTTACAGGGTTTTACAAGTGACTAAAGACTAAAGACTAATATTATGTAACTTTTTAATGTGTGACAACTACAACTTGCCCCGTATGTGGGTCAAGTTGTCACAGTTGCAGGCTTTTTTTTTTAAAAAAAAAATAGTAATTCAACTAAAATATGCTAATTATTATATGCATTAGGTTTGGTACATTCCATATGTAAGTATTTAAAAAAAATATTGGGTAAAAAAATTGTTATAATATATTTAAAAAAATCAAAAGTCAAAAGTGTGACAACTAGACCCGGTCTCCAGGCTTTCATGGTTGTTATATGTGTTCATAACAGCTTTCGTTTATCCGTGTGTAGTAGTTATTTATTTCGACAACGTTTCGTACTTATTACATAGCACTTTTTCAAGTCATAAATATTTTGAAAAAAAAAACTAAAAAACTTACTTTGTTAGTAATAGGCGTTAAGTCTGCAAGATCTCTACTCTGTATTACTAACATTTTGTGATGATCACTAGCTACTGGTATATTACTAACATTTTGTGATGTATTATCCGTACTAGTCTTACCTTGTATTCATATAAAGGCCAATATGTTATGTTACACTTTACGGAAATAATCACGCTATATTGAATGTTTAAAACGAATATTCAAAAACATTCAATATAGCGTGATTATTTCCGTAAAGTGTAACATAACATAAACCATGAATCACGAAAGCCTACAACAGAACATATATATATATATTATAATATTATATATATTATTTATATTTTATATTAAAATAATATATATATATATATGTTAGGACTTTAGACAGAAATTAAAAAAGTAACTACACCGGGGTACACTTTTTTAATTTCTGTCTAAAGTACTAACATAACAGCGTCATAGTCGCCTACTATAAAGCCAAGTTTAAACATATATATATAAAAAATATATTGAACGATCATGCATGTTCTCTTTTGTGTAGCTTTTGGAGAATGATAGTATCAAACTACCTAGAAACGTTTTTTAATGCAAGATTCCCAACACTGAGAACTGTACATATCTCCGGGTGTATTCCTACAGTCCATTATGCTTTTCCGTTCCAATTGATTTTCTCGCATCCTCTCTATAAAGTGCCAAACCGTAGATTGTCCTCGATGCAAATCCCCAGGTGGGCGTGGCTTAGCTTCATTTATCTTCGCGTTGAAGTCCTGACGTCGTCGATGATGGAGGGGCTGAGTGTGCACCGACTTTTCTTATCCAAACCCTGTGTTTATCCAGCCCGGGGTTATTAAAAATCCTTTACCACAAAACAACAAGACTATATAACATTGTGTTAAAGAAAAGCCATTACTATTAGCGTATTAAATAGCCCGAGGTAAAATGTGTGTGCGACACGAAAAACAGTTTCTAGATCACCTCAGTGTAGCTATTTTCAGAAACAAACATTTATAAAAATTGCGTGAGAGTCATAATAAACATATTTGAATTTAAAGAATAACAGAAAAATTATTATTTATATAATTCAGAAGTTAAAAAATTCGGTCGGGATGGATTTTTTCACTTCTGAATGGTATTAAATATTAACAATTCCACCTACTGGAGTGTTTCCCGACTAACCAAATCGAGAAATAACCAAATCGAGAAACGAACAAATTATTGGGTCCACCATAACATGAAACAATCGAGCTAGGTCCCATCGGCAAAAATCTCTCATAAAAAATAACACGGGGCCCATCTTTATGCATTTGACCTTGGAGGAATTTGACCCCAAAAAATATTGGCCATTATTGACGTAATCGTCAACCTTTTCTCCAAAGTCGTTGTTAGACGAGTGAGCAAGCTATGTGTTGGGTACTTGGTAACACTAGGGAAACGCCAAAGTCGTTGTTAGACGAGTGAGCAAGCCATGTGTTGAGTACCCGGGAACATCCCCTTTCCTCCCCAAAACTTAAGGCTGAATCTAGCGAGCATGGACATTTTCTCCACAGTATATTAGGCTAGAGTGGCGCATTGGGCCTTACAGTGTTGACGCGCCCTTATAACAACTAATCTCAAACCCCTCTTATTTATACTCATAATATACTAGGAAAACGCCAAAGTCATTGTTAGACGAGTGAGCAAGCCATGTGTTGAATACTCCGTAACATTAATATATCATGAGAATAAATGAGAGGGGTTTGAGATTAGTTGTAGTAAGGGCGCGTCAACACTGTAAGGCCTAATGCACCACTCTAGCCTAATTAACTGTGGAGGAGAAATGCCCATGCAAGCTAGATTCAACCTTAGGTTTTGGGGAGGAAAAGGGGATGTTTCCGGGTACTCAACACATGGCTTGCTCACTCGTCTAACAACGACTTTGGCGTTTCCCTAGTATCTATATGAAACAAAAAATAAGCAGGTGAATGTAGAAATTCGCCAAAAAGCAAATTTTCGCAAATTTCTGGATCAAAAAGATTTAAAAAAACGTGTAAAATCACAGTTACAAGCTAGATTTTTTTAAGCAGTAATTATTGTTAGTGAAGTAATATGCAATAGATTATAGAATATCGTCGTTGGAACTGCAAAACCTCCTATCAGCACTTTTTCTGGAAACATGTATTTTTATCTCGTTGGCAGTATGTTATTCCTAGGCATCTATGTGTGATCACATGATCTATTCTGACCAATGGAAATGCGTTTGAATAGTGGTTTATTAAACCTCCTATCAGAGTGGGCTTGAAAAGTGACTGCAAAACCTCCTACGAGTAAAAGGAATGAAGGACGCTGTTTCTGTAGGCAGAGTTTTGTCCAGATATGTTTTATATCAATTACTGATTTAATTAGACGAAGTGAGCGCAGCGTAACTTAAGTACTTCCCTAAACACTATACTCGATCGAGAGCTTGGCCTTGTAGCATTGTCAATGTATGTATGTTAAATGTCTGTCTGTCTGTCTGTCTGCTGTCTGTCGTGTGTGTCTGTCTTCTGTCTGTCTGTCTGTCTGTCTGTCTGTCTGTCTGTCAGTTCCAGCATACGGCCGAACGGCCAAATAGACTGGGCTGAAATTTAAACACTCCGTGACCAGGTAACTGAGAACTGCTAAACAAAATGAGCAGATCCTTCATTCAAACTACAATAAATAAAATGGGATTTTTAAAAATATCGGTAGCTTTGTTTAGATTTTCCATATGAAAATATGCCACGCCTACGATATAAAAACAATTCAGATATAGTCGCTATCAGTCGGTGATTTTTCGTATGTTTTAGTTGTCAATACGGTATGTCATTCTCTAAAGGTAATGTCATTATTCTTGTTTAAATTCATCAACAATTAATGATGATGACCAATTGACCATCCACAAGAAACAGTGCAATACCGCAGTAGACCCTATACAGTATACACGCAGTACTACGCCATATAAAGGTATAATTAAAATCGGAGACTAGACCACCTACTTTATTCTAACCTACGTCATGAATGTTAGATATGTGTACGCTTTACGTAGGCCTAAACCATATGGTCGTGTATTTGGCACAGAGCATTGCTCTGCATATGGTAAAAGACGATCGAATTAGACTAAGTCCATCTCGCAAACATCAGCTGAAAGTGAAGTGTATATACTCCACGAAAAGATGCGACCTCTGGCAGTCGTCGTCGGGGACCTCTACCCCTTCCCTGACAACCCCCTTGACGACGATGACCATAACTAGGGAAACGCCAAAGTCGTTGTTAGATGAGTGAGCAAGAGTGCAAATAAGAGGGGTTTGAGATTAGTTGTTATAAGGGCGCGTCAACACTGTAAGGCCTAATGCGCCACTCTAGCCTAATATACTGTGGAGAAAATGCCCATGCTAGCTAGATTCAGCCTTAAGTTTTGGGGAGGAAAGGGGATGTTCCCGGGTACTCAACACATGGCTTGCTCACTCGTCTAACAACGACTTTGGCGTTTCCCTAGTCATACTCTCATAGCAATTATAGAAAGCCAAAATAAAGCAGTTGTTATCTAATATAAAGATGAGTCGAATAAACAACAAAATATTAAAGCAAAATCTATGTTTATCTTGGCATTCTGATAGGTGTTTTTGCAGTGTCTGAAATTTTGTAATGTTTTTGCAGACATTTGCAGACAGGAGGTATCGTTTTTTGTTGCTCCTGAACAATTTCAGAAAACACTGACAGTAGGTTATGCAAGTCAACGACGATATGTGAATATCTTTTAAAAGTATTCTTCTATTCAATGATCTAAGGCGGTCACACTATCCGTTCTGACGGTCCGCGAAAGCGAGCGCTTTTGCGGAGATGGCCTCTACATGTCACACCAATCCGGTTAATGGTTTTGGGAAGGGACATAAACTGGTCAGTTCTCCTCGGTAGTGAACGTGGTGAGTCGACACTCATGGATCCAGATGCGAAAACAATTGAAAAAACTTGAAAAACGGTCGTTTCAATCGGGACAGTGTGACACCTTGCATTTAATGCGTGTGTTGTCGCTCACATCCGCTTCCGTTATCTTTTCGCGGCAGCATGTTGGGTAGTGCGTTTAGAAACGGACAGGTGTGACACGTCGCATTTAAACCATGTACAGATCACCATCCCGCAATAGCGCATCCGCTTTCGCGGGACGTCGAACGGGATAGTGTGACACGGATCTAAGTTTATACTGTAAATTATTGTACCTATCATATATTCTTATTATCTGTCTGACGTGCAACCTCCCTGCGTGTTGCAGGTACGTGATAACCACGCTCTGCGGCGACCATTGCCCCGAGTGCCCCCCCATCGTGGTCGCCCTCCTCTTCTGGATCGGCTACTTCAACTCGACCTTGAACCCACTCATCTACGCCTACTTCAACCGGGACTTCCGAGAGGCGTTCAAGAACACCCTACAATGCGCGTTCTGCAGTCTTTGTCGGCGTCCTCCCTCCGACTTGGACGCGCTAGACGTGCGTAGACACTCGTTGCGATACGACGAGCGTACCAAGAGTATTTACTCGGAGACTTATCTCAAACATATCGATAGGCGGCGTTCGAGCGAGTTTGGGAGCAGTCTGTGATCCAAGACTCATCTAGAGGTAAATTTCTAAACTAATACGCTTCATAGTACCTTAATTAACGACGAGAAAACACTCATGTGATTTCATTTTTTAAATAAAGAAATTTGTTCTATTTTGTTCGAGCACACAAAACATTGGTGTGATATGTTAAAAAAAGTTAAGATTTGTGTTTTCTTTTCTTCGTCGGCGAGCCAGTATTTTCCGAAACGTTGAGCTATTCACAATGTCAACCGTGCTTCGAACATGTACCTTATCGACTTGTTGTGATCACTTCATGACAGCTGTCTACAGACACCGAGAAGGGCATCGTGAAACGTATAAACTCTGTGTTTTTGTCTGACTTTGTCTTTTACGTTGAGTAAATTTTAAAGTGATGAGAAATAGTTTGCAGTCTTAAAGGTAAACATCTTGTGTTTTTGTGTCATATTGTGTCATAAGATGATAACTTTTGAATTTTAACATAAGGTGAATACAATTTCTTCGAACATTTTCATGTCATCTTATTTGTATTTGATGATATTAAAACTTACTTCGTCTACTGTTTGGAATAAAATAAAAAATCTATGTACACAACAAATAATTATTGTATTAAAAATACCGTATTGTAAACAATGATAAAAACATGAAATTCAAAATCACTCAAATATAATATAATACGCTTATCAATGGTACTTGATAACGCAGCGTTAACTCAAAATATGTATACATTGTTTCAATCAATTCTCAACAAAACAATTATTTAATGTTCTGAAAGTATTTAGGTTTAAAATTGACTATTTTAAACACAATTTCAGTCAAGTTTTCATGAAAGTTGAATTTATTTATAATATTCTATAAACCTGTTCACTGCAACCCGTGTTAATTGTGAACAATATTTTCTCTCGATTTATCGTGACAGTCAAACTAACTTTAAAAGAAATTATAAGATTGTGTGTTACTAGTAAAATGAGATTATACGTTACCGTTTGTAGAAAAATGATGTTGAATTGTGGTACTGTGCTAACGAATGAACGCTCGAAATGCGTTCAGTTACCCTTGTTACAGAGTATTTACGTTTATTCGTAGTTGAAATTAAGTAGTAACAGATACGAAGAATACACGAACACAAATTATCTATTATTTCGCAAAAAAATACACATTTTTATATTTTTCATATTTGAGTTTTATATTTGCGTTACTAAATAAAATTATAACCGATTTTTTCACTAATTTTCTTATTTGTTTACTTAAGGAATTGATTTTGTTTTACAAATCGGCTATGATTTATACACAATTATTTCTTAGTTATTCCGCATTGTTATATCAAAGTTATCGTTTTACTATACAATTGATATAAATGGTTGAAAAAACTGTGAATGAAAAGGAAAAATAGACTTAAGTAGGGAATATCTTGAAATTAATATCTAAATTTTTACCACTTTTTTTAGATTATATTTCATCTATTTAATTTAAAAAATATTTAAGTTGATAACTTTTGATTGATACAAACAACAATCATGCGAAAATGAAATATCACGTTTTCCAAAACTCAAACAAATACGCACAAAAGTAAACAATATGGAAACATCATCTTAAATACGGCTTGACGTACAAGACAGTAGCTAGACTTTCCGTCAAGTCCGTGGGACAAATATTGATGATCAATGTTTGTAATTTTAAAGCATTGGTTAAATGAATGCAAATACGCTCTTTAAAAAGTATATTGGTAGTCTACTTTAAAGTAGCCATCCGCTTTACAATAGCAACATGCATCCAAAACTTACGACGAAATATAATGTGGCATTAAAAACCAAATACATTGGAGAGCAATGACGGATATTAGTTCATTTTTTTAAGAATATAAAAGAACAACTTATTTTTAACATAACAAGGAATTAAATTGTGCATCAAAAATGTAATTGCTTAAAAATATGCATACCGATATGTATGCAAATTAAAAAATGTTTCAAATATATGAAAATTACATCAGCAACATTTATAATGAGTATTACTATAATCATTGGCTCTGGTTTGACTAAAAACAATGTGATAGGCTGACACCGTTCGGTATCCATGACTACAAGTGTTTTATAAGATGGCGCCCAACGAGTAACTCGGAACTATACATGGCGAGCTTACAACTACTCTGGCGGGATATTTTAAAGAGTGAAATATTTTAATAGAAGGTAGATGTGCTACGAAAAGTTCGAGGTTACCTTAAGTTACGGGTAACTTACAAGAATATCGGTTATGATTGTTCATAAGCATGAAATGTGCATTTCAGGTAATCAACATTGCATGAAAGTGAGATAATTTACGAAAGGAAATATGTATATTTGTCAGTGTGTTTATTCAGAAAATAGACAGTCTAGAATAAAGGTAGCTATTTAACATGACAGTTTTTATGTGCTTGTTTTTTACGAGAATATTAATAAAATATAGAGATTGGCATAGGCAACTTTGTGAGTGTGCATTTATTAAAAATGACGTCAATAAACATATATATGCGCTTAAAAGAAAAATGTGTACATTTTTATGGAGTGATTTTACATATTTAAATAATTAAATGTAATTTTCATACAAGAACCTCTAAAGTCACACTTTCAAATAAATTACTTATTTTAATTTTTGTATTGTGAGATTGTTTTGTATTTTCAAACAGTTTGTTTGTTTTATGAAAGTAAGCAGAGTATTAACAGCACCAGATGGTGCGTAGAGTAATATGTCAACAGCGCAAGCGCAGGACAATCAAAGAGAGCGGCTAGATGGAAAATAATATAGTGTAACAGTAAAGTTAAATTTATATTTATAATTAAGATTTTTACTCGAAAGAACCAAAGAAAGTAGTTATTTATAAGCGTAATGATATTAAATTAACAATGTTTTGGTTTTCAATATTAACTCTGTGTTTTCTTCAGTAGCGAACCTAAACAATGTCTATACTTGGCTTGCGCTTTTGTCCATGAAATTGCTTAAAAATGTTAAATGGTGTTAAGCTCCTCTCTACAATCTCTCCACATGGCTGGACATTCGTTTACACCACATCACAGCTGCAGTGATTACATTTTCGTTTACTAGTTATATAAGAGCCATTTTGTTACAGTTATTTTGATTATTTCTAATTTTTAGTAATACAAGGTGGTATGCTATTGTATACAACTTAATTGTGTGCGTTAACATAGCTGTACAACAATTTAATCAAACGTGCGCCAATGCTGACTCGCCTATGTTTATCTTCTTACAATATATATTAAAGTGGAAATGATATAAATTTTATTTGTCGATATTATTTTGAGGTTTATTTTTTATTTACTATTAGACAGGTACTTACATTTAAAAAGTCCAGAAACTAGGGATAAAACGTTAAAAGATTAATCGTATTACACAATTGTATTTTCATGATTTCATGCTGTAAAACGGCTACGCAATTTTCTTTAGATAGCCTCAGATTTATTTGTGTACAGAAGCCGATTTTGCAGAGTACGTCATTGAATTGAACACTTATGCTGCAGATGGCAAATTTGCCATGGGTAAACTGAAAATATGAAATTAATTGTTACTGGGTTCAAATAGTGTGTAATATTATTTTTTACTTTTTGAGAATTCGTTTAGCCGTAATATAATATTATAGTTTTAGTGTACGTGGAAGCAAATTATTTTCATGGAGTTAATATCGATATAATGAAGTTAAATCAGGGCTTCTATGAAAGCTAAAATGTATTTTTTATTTATAAATTAGCACACTTTGAAAGTCAGATTAATGAGCGCCATGTTTGCACAAGGTCAACATGAAAATAAAATTTTGTACACAAAGTGAGCTGACGGAAAAAACTTAACTTGAAATGTTGACATTTTTTAAATATCAAATATCGAAAGTTTTTATAAGTGAATCAATGTAAAACAACAATGTAACGAATTTAAATTTGATTTTGAAGTAATAACATTTTCTTAACAATGAATATGAATAGTATTATTGGAAATTATTACAGCATTATATCAAATAAAAAACTGTGTCAGGCATTTATACTCAATCGAATTTCATAATAAATCAGCATAATTATTTTTACAAAATTAAATAAAATTAATTCACATTATTATATAACTAAATTTGTCACATGAGCTCATAATCTGTCCAAGAAATAAATTGATATTTGAAAAGGAAGATAATATTATGCCCAAATAGTTTTTGAAGGTATTAATTTTGTTTAAAATAATTGTTTTTCCACTGCCTCCTAGATGCTACTCGTGACTCCTCGTTGAAGCCACGAGTAGCATTTAGGAGGCAGTGTTTTAATTTGTCCCAGGCAGCTTACGTAGAAGTATAACCCAAAGATTTTGGAATAGTATTTCCAAATAAATGATCTCAAATATCATTTAAAATTAAATAACCGTAATTGTAGTAATGACGGGGAACATCCAAGTTACCAAATGATAATTGATTTAATATAATGTAAAATTAAATGCCGTGTAGCTGAAAGTTTTATTCTTAATCGTATTACACAAACTTAAAATGTCATCGTGTCTTCAATATGAAGATCGATTTCAATATTGATGTATTTACTTATAATGTTCTGCCCTTATTATGCAAAACCTTAATTTCAAATCAAATATCTTCCGTAACAAACATTTATTCTTTGTAAAACCGTATTTAACCACCATTACACTTTACTAACATAACAAGTCTTCAAGTAAATAAAATACAAATTTTACCGTTTCCTTAAAAGGCAAAATGTCGAGTAGAGGTTGCGGTAAAGTAATAATTACTGCTATTTTTTGTATTTCCAGTCACTGAGAACAAACGTACTCGATCATGTTGAATTTTTAATTTTTATGATTGAATTATGGATGTGATTGCGTTGTTCGTTTAAGCAAACATATTATTTTACATTCAAATCAAAAGAAGTTCATCACATTTCTTATTTTGTGTCATAGTTTATTTTAAACCACTAACCGGAAGGAAAATTTAAGAGGTTATCTGAAGAACGCACAAATTAAAGCAAATGTAAATTCGTTTCAAGCGCTGTTAATTATTGCATGATGAAAACAATAATCAATAAAATAAATACATTAAAATTGTATGGAACGATATTAAGCGAATTACTACACAAACTTGATTTTAATGCTCGAAATCTCCCCTTTACTATATGACAATGAAGAAAGAATCAACTACCATTCATACATGGAACACTCAAATTTTTAAATTTATATCATGTTTGGCCTTTTAGTTTCCACAATTTGCTGAGAATGATGGTTCTTGGTTGGAGACTGACCTTTAACTAACTCATTGGTAAAGAACGGTGAACGTGAAATGCCCTTTGGTGATATTTCATATCTAAAGGCTACACTTTAGAACGCGTAGCAGATTTCTTTCTCATGAAAGTCGTGTGAGTTAACTGAATTTTGTAAACTTTAAGATTAGAGTCATTTTTTAACAAAGATAATGATATTGGCAATGTAAATGTGTATCAAGAAGGTTTGATTTAGATACCCACACTTTTCTTTTATGTTTTTCCTACAAATTTAATTAATTTTTAATCAAAATTTAAATTACATTTAAAGTGAAGAAAATTAGATAAGGGTAAAAGATATCCCTATCTCTAAGTAGCAGGTGGAAATAGATTACATCCGAGAAACTTAATTAGAGACGTGAGGTAAAGTTAGCAATATCGTGTTAGTAAAGGACAATTTAATGGGAAAAAAATACGTCTTACAATTTAACTAGAAGGAAAAGATCGTCATTGTTAAATTCGGATATTTAATTTAAATCGACATAAAACTTTAAAATATTACATTCGTCTCAGAGAACGTCAATTGAAATGTGTATTATGAACTAGTTTTAAACGCTGACTATTCTAGGATAGATTTACAACCTAAAATTTTATTTTCACATTAAGTGATATTTTTGAAGAGGACTCGTTAGGAAAGTCATAACTATGACTCAAAGTTTTGGTTAAACGCACGTTGATAATAAAAATAATGATGATGTAAAATAGGGGCGAATATCGAGATAAAGATTTACATTTTGGAAATTGAAGATTCCCATCAATTTTATTGTTTTCAATTCGTTACTGGAAAAAAGGGAGTGACTGAATTTAGTCACAAAATTATTTTACGCACGCCATTTGATTTTGTAAGTGTGAAAATGTTGCCACACATTTCCATATTGCATGGTGTGCTCTACGTTACATATCTTGCCATTCGTAATTTACCACATTGCAGCTGAATGATTTTAGAATAGGTAGTACATTTCTGAATTTCTGAATTAATTGATCATGGTTGTCAATATGAGAGATACAGATCAACTAATATTAATTCGTACTTTAGCTGATAATTCAATTTGCTTTATTTTTATAATCGGTATTATTATTTTACTAGTACTGGGATATTGTCAGAATAATTTGGCTCATTTGCCCAAGTCTTAAATATAATGTTGCTTGTAAAGCAATCGAGAGTTATTAAAAATTCTCGAAAATGCGCATTTAATTTATTAAACATTTATATTTATGACGAAGAAGTTTTATTCAAACTTAATAGCCGTATTCTACTGGGCAAAAGAATCAAAAACAAAAATAAATGTTTCAGTCGTCAAGATTAGATAATAAATATCAAACTAATATTTTTGAACATAACAGTAACCCCGTATTAATACTACGTCACAAATTGTATGTTATCCTGTCGTCTTCCCGCCAATTAAACATTAGCTAACTTAGTGAAGGTCATGAAAGTGAAATGTCCTAGTATAATAAATGTTACCATGTAAATAATATCTAACAAACGTGTATTATAAAAACAAATCTACTTTAAGTTAAATCACAAGTAGTGTATCGCTGAGCGAACAACATGAATGTGACTTCATCCTAAAAAAATACTCATTCACAAACTTTTATTTATTAAATAAATTTTAAATAATTTGTTGATGTTTTTGTTGTCGTTTGTCTGTAACATATTTACTTATAGAATATATTATAACAAATATATAATAATGGTGTGATTATAATTGTTTTGTATAAAGCATGATGATGTGCATATTTGTGTATATAATTGAAATGGTTTGTAAATGAAATGAACTGTTTTATGAGATCGAAATTATGTGTAATTATTTAAACCTGACTCCTATCCTGGTATCTGTGAAATATGATAAAATAAATAAAAACATATATTCGTATTAGAGTCTACCCACTCAGACCCTTACATGATTTTCAGTTTGGAACATTAAATTTAAAGCAGACCAAACCTACCCTGTAGGCACTGACACCACCGACGAGCGAAGAAAAGCCCACTTGGAAACACCGATCAATCAAGTTTGACACGATTCCAGATCCACCAACAGACAGCACTAGAAACCAGGCTGATTCGGAATTGCCTTAGACTTTATTATTTCCCTCGTTGCTAACTTTGCTAGGACGGCTCCAAAGTCACTATTTACACAATACCCAAGCCAAGAGTTGATGCACATAAGTCCACATCAGAATTTCAACCTTCTTCGCAGGTTTCAACCCTTATTGGACCTTCTGCATTGGAAGCAGATACTCTAACCACAAGACTACAATACACTGTCTTATCGTTATTAAAAGATAATGTTTAAATACCACTTTGAGATTTAAATCGTTTCTATGACATGAAAATATGTTCTCAATAAGAAAATTGCATTTTTTTTATAGAATCTATAAAATCGCAACTATGTTGAAAAACAAATTAATATTTATGCAACATATTTTGATTGGACGAGTTGCTAATTGCATATGGCAGAACCGTGTCTGCATTTTCTTAAAAATTGTTATGCAACATTCCAAAGCTTGTTAAAATGGCTCTAATGATCAAATAAGCAGAATTTTCTCTTATCGATCATGAGAGCCATTTTAACACGCTTCATTGCAATTTTTTTTTTAGAAAATGCTGATACGAGGATTTGCCACATCACTGAAGTATCGATATATTATAATGCATCTTACAGTCAACTTTTATTTTTTATTCCCATTGCTAATGTTATTCTATTGTTAATACTGGATTGAAAGTGTTACAACCTAACGGATTATGTATTTGCTTAGGGGTATACAAAACATTGCCTCAATACACGAGTTGCAATAATTAAGCTGAATATAAATCTTAGAACAGTATTTAATATTAATAAGTATAGTGTTACTTCATTTATAACATGGGACGGTCGTAAAGCCGGTATGTTGTACATATCTAAAGAAAGAAAATTATGTTGTTAATGTAGATCTTACGTTGAAAACTCGACTTAGGAAAATCTCCAAATTTGAACATGTTTCACATTTTTAGATACTTCTGTGTTGAAATCAAAATTGAACAATTTTAATCCCTTTACTGTCAATCATCTGCCATTTTTTCATTTATTTATACATAACTATGGTCTTATTATGGCAAAGATACCGCCATGTTTAGTATTTTTTCAAGTACATTTATCAAAAAGTAATATATTTACTGTTAATAAATATTTAACGAACGAACGAACGAATGAACAAACCTATTTATTTTTTATTTACTTTACGTCTATTCTATTCAGTTAAAAAATCTTATTTACAAATGAGGGCAACACTATTTTATGCACGATGTGCTATATCACCTCTCATTCCTTGCGCAAGTATATCAAGTAAAATGTTTACAACTTACACGCAGCTCTTTGAGTAGTTACGCCCAAGAAAATGCTTCGTTTTCCCCTTGGAAGTGTATTGGTCCATGAAAGACGCAATTTATTAAACTGATTGATCAAAAGGTAAATGAAATCTAAGATCAAAAGAAAACTTATCTTTCAAACACTGAAACTCAATGTCGTTAGGTTTGTCACATAAAATGTAGACTCTTTGCCCTTTGGTCTTTATTAAGAATGAAAACACTTTCATATGAAAGCTGTCCAGGGAATACTTCCCCTGTTACGTAGGAATCTGATGTGAGACTGTTGGTTCGAGCGTTAAGAGCGAGAATGTGATTCGGGAGGTCCCGGGTTCAAATCCCGCCGCGACCAGCAATCGTAACTGAAGATTTACCGAGATTTTCCTCATTCGTAAATTCTTGGATAGAGTCCTATTAAAACAGTCCTCGGACATTCAACTCTAATATGCCTAGTTATACACATGATGAGGGGCATACATTGCTCCCTCTCTATACTAGGTTTCCCTTTGCTTTAAATAAGTGTTTATTGGAGATTACACTGCTCTTAATCAATATTTATTTGTGATATTTCGACTTTAATTCAAAAATCTTTTTCAAACTAAAGGTTGACCAAGGAAAATTAACAACTATCCATATAAAAGAAGAAATAAACAAAATGACCATGAAACATATCTGTCAATATGGATATGGATATGGAATATGGAACATTCGGTTTGAAAAAGATTTTTGATTAAAAGACGAAATATCACAAATAAATATTGATAAGAGACCAGTGTTATGTCCAATATACACCAATATACAATAAATACATGTCCTACTTAATTATTTTATCTTATCTTAGGTTTCCCTTGGTTAAAATTTAAATTTAACTGCACAAGCGCAGTACAGGTATACCGCATATTGGACCCCGGGCATGTAAGACAACCCAGCTGGTTGATGGAATCAAGTCTGCGAGTCTAGCGGTGTTCCTGTACGATGACGTGGCGGGGATCTGCCCGCAGTGTGGCGAGGCCGTCGCTATACTCACTTCGTTCTCGAGTGTGGCCGGTTAGTATAGAAACGTTATCACCAGCTGACAGTCGTATCGCAACGGTGGAGGTTATGCAAGCACAGAGTGCAACAGTTTGTGTGTTGAGTAGCCCTAGCCGAATGAAATTGTGTGTTTCTTGTGTTGTGAAGTTTATTAATTGTGAAAGTGTAGCGTGTAACGTCCTCATAGAAACTGCCACTGGCCAGCTCCGCGTGCTTTACAACAATACGCAGCTAAGGTAAGTGAATGCAAATGGTGATAAAGTGCTTTATTCATTAATACCTCCGTATATCAGGGCACTTGTTCGCCGCCTTGCTCGACCCGCTTTCAGAAGTATCAACCACAGGCCTACTTCACAATCTAACCAACATTTAGGTTATCTACCTTCTTACCGCGCCAGCACTAGGAATTTATTTAAGAGCGCACTCGAAATTTTTCAGCTTCCTTTGTAGGGGGTGCGATGCACGTTGGTTTCGTGTAGTCAAGGCCGGTACTGGGATACTTTCGTTTATCAAACGTTGGTTTTACGCGCTAAAAGTGAGCGAGAAATCGGTCCCCAGTATACGGAAGTTTTATCCTTTATTCTTATTGTTTAGGCGGTACTTGTTCATTAACGGGACCCCCCCCCCCAAAAAAAAAAAAAATGTAAAAATTCATCGAAAACATGTCATTAGACAATTACAACTACTACATCTACCTATCACTACTACATCTGAGTTTCGGGAGGCCAGGAAAACACAATTATTTCGAAGTCTAGAAAACATCTTTTCCGGCTACATACTTGCGCCAGGAGTGACACGGTCTACGTCACATGGCGGACCAGTACCAACCTTTTTCACTAAAATAGTCCACCTACAAAACCTTTAACGTCTCTATTTTAAATTTCAATGACTTTCAACGGAAAAGTACCACGGCGACGACTGCTCTATGTATAGGCCTACGCGTTCCAATGGACTGTACTCGCCAGGAGTAATGTTGAACGTGTGAGTCAAGTTCACTGTCTTGAGCAATATTCAAGTCCTCGCAAGTTGTAATTATTCATCAGTGGCGGATACAGGGGGGGGGGGCGGTGGGGCGATCGCCCCCCCCCTCATGATTCTTTAAATTTTAAAAAAAATGATTTTATTATTTTATTGTGCACGCACCAAATGCTCTCTAAAAACCTGATTTCAAAATTTTCGCTTGCGGCGCTATTTATTTAAAACTCCCAATAAAAATCAACTTTCCGTTTTGTTGTCAGAAATAATCAGTTTGCCGCTGAAATGTGTCTGCATGAGTGTACTTCGATTAATTAAGTTGTCCTCCTATGTGAATCGTTTTTTAACTAAATAGGATAGACGTTTAATAAATAAATAAAATGATGAATTGAAAATAAGATTAAACGTTTATAATAATGTTGCAAGCTAGGCCAAGGCTGTAAATGGTAAGCTCGACATGACGACAAGACAAATTGGTGCACACAAACCACATTGTTGCCGTATTGCATTTCGCCCACCTTTTTTTTCTAAAACGCACCAAATGCACTCTTTCAAAATTTTCGCCTGCGGCGCAATTAATGGGGGGCTCCGCCCCCCATACCCCTCGTGCGTCCGCGCTTAGTCCCTTTCCCACGACTGTACATGCACACGCAAATCGCCCCCCCCATGATTATGTCCTAGATCCGCCACTGTTATTCATTGTGAACTGAAATAATTTAAAAAATAACGACGACGGGGGGTAACAATTAACAAATTTTTGAAGTGGGTCCCGTTAATCAACAAGTACCGTTTAGCCTTTTTTTTTAAACAAAAAACGAAACAACACTGAGCAAAGGTTTCAATCTCGTTGCATGGAGGCAGGCGCGTAGGAACGTTTTGAAAGTTGGTACTTTTTCGGTTGAGGCAGACCAGCGGTCCAACTATCTTCTATTCGTCACTCCTCGTTTCTTAAAATACTCTACCTACAAAACCTTTAACGTTGCTATTTTAAATATAAGTACTTTCAACGCTAAAGGATCTTCGTTTGAAATCGTGACGCGTTAAAGGTTTTGAAGGTTATGTTTGTGTTGTTGCTGGTTGTTGTGTAGATAGTTGGACCGCCCCAACCGAAAGAGTGCCTGAAAGTTGGGGGGGGGGGGGGGAATTTATTAGAAGATTTTGTGAGCGGAAGCTGGGGTCTGGGGCATCGCCTCAGCCGCCGAAGGTCCTTTCGCCGAAGGTGAAAATCTTTTTCTCCATACTACAGTTATTTCGTCATGTTTTAACTGTACTCGGACTCTGTAAATATTGTTTTACAGCAACTATTAGCGGTCTTAAAAACCCAAATAATGAACGTGAAGTGACCCATTTTAGTAAACTATAACGTAATTTTTTATGTATAGACGACGAAGCCTACAGGCAAACATATTCGTTTTACCAAGATGACTGTCGAATTGTAGAAGTGTATGTGCCCATGTACTACGGAAATTCTGGGATGAATATTTAACTCGCGTTAGTTTTGCCTCTCCTCCCCCTTCGTTTCCTACCCTCTGCATGGAGGGTACCGACAACGGCACTGAACTCAAATGTAGGTTATTGTTTTCGATCTGGTGGTTTTCTGGGTAATTATAGAGGAAAGAATAAATACATAAATAAATAAATTGTATTTAGAGTCTACCCACTCAGTCACACAACTGATTTTCAGTGGGGGACTTTAAATCAAAGCGACTAAGCCAACCCTGTAGGCTCCGACGCAATCGGCGAGTGAGCGATAACCAACCAAAGATCGTTATTTTTTAATAGGAAATATAGCAATCAGTGGTATGGACAGTGCGAACACCCGCGAATCAACGCCAGAATCAACAAGGCCGATTCAGCACAACTCTGAATTTATTATGTGCTTCGTTGCTAGGACGGCTCCAAAGTCACCGTTTACAAACTCCTAAGACAAGAACTGATGGACTTAAGTCCAAATCAGAAGTTAAAAAACTTCTGACTATGGCGGGAATCGAACCCTGGACCTTCTGCATTGGAAGCAGATACGCTAACCACAAGACCAACGAGCCACACACACGGCGGCGGGTAAACTTGAAAAAAATCATAACATAGGTGGTCTACTTTTCATGTATATAATAGTAGACACTTGTTTTGACATACCGAATGTAGAAGTAAATGAGAGTAAGCAATTTTTACGTACCTTTTGAGCACGTCAATGTGTACGCAAAACGCTCCCATGTTGGTATTAGGTAGATCTAGGCGACGTTTTGTTATGACACAACAGCTGACTGGTCACCGCTGCATGATGTGGATGCAGACAGCCACATAGAAGGCTGTGTTTGGTCATGTGACCTAGGCCTGGTGACTTCCGACGCCTGTTGGTTGTAAGCCATGACATAGAGGTTTCACTTATGTATCGTATTACCTGTTTCTATTAATTAAAGAACCCAATCTAAGTTCAACAACGTGTTATTAATGTAACTAATAACAACCCTAATATCATCTCATGGTGTCAGAAGTACGCAGCAGAAATACAGGTTAGGATTCAGACGATAATAAAAGATAAGTGAACGCATAACCTCACATTCGCCGACCACATGGTAAGTGATAGCCTAGAATCACTTACAATTAGCATTTTCAGTTGTAAAAGCATAGTAACTGCCAAAATAACTTGAGAAGAAAATGTCTAAAGAATATAGGAAGCCCCCCGAATTGGAATTGTCGGGAAATGTCCATCAAAATTGGAAATTCTGGAAGCAGAAATTCGAAATATACATGAGGGCGTCACAGGGCTACAAAGAAGACCCTGAAGACCAAGTCGCAATATTTCTCAATCTAATTGGGGACGAAGCGTTACGGACGTATAATACGTTTGATTTGAGCAATCAAGAAAGGAAATCGCTCGAGGCCGTGATGAGCAGATTCGAAGCGTACTGTTCGCCAAAGAAGAACATAGTGTTTGAACAATACATGTTTTTCAATCGTTCTCAAAGCGAGAGCGAAACATTTGACCAGTTCCTAACGCAGTTGAAGATCCTTGCTAACTCGTGCGAGTTTGGTGAAAACCTAAAACCGCTACTACTCCTACGTATAGTGGTTGGGGTTAGGTATCCAGGGATGAAGGAGAAACTACTACGAATTCCGGATCTCACCCTAGAGAAGGCATCAGAATTCTGCAGAGCTGCCGAAGTGAGTCGAGAGCAAGCACAGGTCCTGGAGGAGAAGACCGCCATCGACTACGTGAAGAAACAGCCCGGGAGAAAAGCAGAAGACCGTAGGCCTACCGAAACCGCCTAGGCCTATGAATGATGGCAACAGTAGTGCTACAAAAATCAAGTGTTCAAAATGTGGGTACAACCATGTGCCAAAATCGTGTCCTGCTTACAATAAGCAGTGTAATAAATGTAAAGGATTCAATCATTTTGCGAAAATGTGCTCGAAGAAGAATGTACACGCCTGTGAGTGTGTAGAATCTGAAGAAAAACAATCTAACACCTCTGATAAAGATGAACTTTATGTGGAAATGGTGTCTGAACAGTATAAAATGCACAGTGTGCTAGGCCTAGAGGGACGTGAGTGGACATCAATAATTGATGTGGGCCTAGGCCTAGGAGGGCCCGCTGGTAAGGTAAAATTCAAACTAGACACAGGGGCTCAGGTGAGTTTCATACCTGTCAAGCTGTTCAAACAGCTAAACTGTAGTCAAAATGCAAAGGTTGTTAAACCAATACCACTTTAATAACTTTTGGCAACCACAAGGTTAAACCGGTAGGTAAAGTGGAACTAATGTGTTCTAAAGGACAAAATGAGCCAGTGAAAATTAGTTTCATGCTAGCAGACCTTGAATGTAGGCCATTGTTAGGTCTAAGTGCATGTGTACAACTCAACCTTGTGCAAAGAATCAATGTGCTTGAGGAAAGTAAGCCTAGTACGGGCCTAACCAAGGAAAAATGTACTTCAGAGTACAATGAGGTATTTTATGGTGAGTTAGGTTGCATGCCAGGTACGCATAAAATAATTCTTAAGACAGATTGTGTGCCAGTTATCCACCCACCTAGGAAGGTACCAGTGTCACTGAGGGGGAAACAAAAAAGATACACTGGACTCATTGGAGTCGAGGCAAATAATTGAAAAAGTCAGTGGACCTACTGACTGGGTGAGTAACCTGGTAATAGTGGAGAAAGCAAATGGTTCTCTACGAGTGTGCCTAGATCCTAAAGACTTAAACAAAGCAATTAAGAGGGAACACTACCCGATCCCTACAACTGATGACATTCTGACTAATCTATCAGGAATGTCCTATTTCTCAGTCGTTGACATGTCTGAGGGATTCATGCAAGTACTTTTAGATTCTAGTTGTACAGACTACTGTACATTCAATAGTCCATTCGGCCGGTACAAATTCCTCAGAATGCCGTATGGTATCTCGTCTGCCGCTGAGGTATTTCAGAAAAAGAATTTTGAAAACTTTGGTGATCTCGCTAATGTCCAAGTAATATTCGATGATTTAATCGTGGCAGGTCGAACGCTAGAAGAGCATGACAAGGCTCTCGTGTCGGTATTTGAGCGTGCTAAAAGCTTAGGTATCAAGTTCAATCCTGATAAGTTTCAGTTCAGGGTGAACGAGGTAAAGTATATGGGACACATAATTTCAGCTGATGGTTTGAAAGCTGATCCGGAAAGAGTGAAAGCAATTCGTGAATTGCCCTCTCCTGTAAATGTAACCGAGTTACGGAGATTTCTAGGGATGGTAAATTATGTGGGTCAATTCATTCCCAACTTGTCGAGTATTTCGGAACCACTTCGACAACTGTTAAAATATACCGTTCAATGGGAGTGGGGACCAGAACAGGTTAAAGCCGAGCTAGAAATAAAAAGGATGCTATGCTCAGCACCTACGTTACCCTACTATGACGAAAAGAAACCGTTGTGTCTGCAGACAGACGCATCGAAATCGGGCTTGGGTGCCTGTTTGTTGCAAGATGGTAGACCAATTGCCTACGCTTCTCGTAGCATGACCCCAACAGAATTTTCGTATCCTCAAATAGAAAAGGAAATGCTCGGGATTTGCTATGGTGTTCAAAAGTTCCACCAATATATTTACGGTAGGCAAACGCGTGTCCAAACCGATCATAAACCCCTAATTCCGATTGTGACTAAAAACATAAATCAAATTTCGCCTAGACTTCAGCGAATGCAACTTAAGATACTAAAGTATGACCTGGAAGTTGAATATTTACCCGGTAAATTCATGTATATGGCAGACACATTGTCTCGTGCCTATCTGCCATACACAGTCAACGATGACCCGGAATTCAACCAAGTTATCCATTCAATCTCTAAACATCTACCGATGTCTGACGATAGGAGGGTTGAATTTCAGGTAGAGACAAAGAAGTGTGAAGAGGCAAACATTTTGCATGATTTACACTACAATGGTTGGCCACAACACATTCATCAAGTCCCTTCCTCGGTTAAATATTTTTGGAACCTAAAGGATGAGTTATCCTTTGATGAAGGACTAATGTTTGTGGGTGACAGACTCTTTGTTCCTCCTACACTACGTAAACGCATGCTTGATCTCTTGCATCAAGGCCACTTTGGCATGGGAAAAACTAAAGCCAGGGCTAGACAAACATTTTGTTGGCAGGGTATGACTAGGGACATAAACAATCTTGTAGCAAGTTGTGCTACTTGCGAAAGGTTCCTCCCTAAAAACACTAAAGAACCTCTCTTGCCACATCCTGTCCCTAATCGAGCTTGGGAAACTATCGCAGCTGATATCCTTGAATATAAAGGAAACTCGTATTTGGTAATCAAAGACTTCTATTCTAAATGGATAGAGTTAATTCAGATAAAGAACAAAACCGCCAAGGAACTTATTGGCAAATTCAAAGCGGTATTCTCTCGGCTGGGCGTTTGCGATACGTTAATGTCGGACAACATGCCTTTTTCCAGTGCGGAATTTAAGGCATTTGCAAAGGCATGGCAATTTGAAACGAAAACATCAAGCCCGCGGTATCCAAAATCGAATGGCATGTCAGAAAATGCGGTTAAAATTGCTAAAAAACATGCTCAAGAAGGCAAATCATACTAACGGTGACTTGTACATGTTTCTGCTTGAGTATCGAAACATGCCTATCACGGGAATGCAGGTTTCGCCAGCGCAACTACTGATGTCGCGAAAGCTGAAAACACGCATTCCAGTGGTAGCTTCTCAGTTAGATCCTTGTGTACAGACAAATGTAGTCCCTACCCTTCAGGTACTTCAAAATAAACAAAAGTTGTTTCATGACAGAAATGCTAAACCACTCATACCTTTGGAAAAGGATGAAAATGTTGTTTGGAGGAGAGATGGTGTTTGGGAACCAGCTAAAATTATTGAGAAACATAATTTGCCTCGATCATATGTAATTAGTACTGAAGATGGGCAGGTGCTCCGTAGGAATAGGCATGACTTGAGGAAGTCAGCAGTTGTCAATAGACCTAGGCCTACTGATGCATTCAATCCAGCAGAGGAGGCTCAGCTGATTCCACCCAATTTCAATCCTGATATCTTGCCACGGGTGCAAATGTCAACCAGTAATGGTAATGCTAATGCTTCAAGCTCACAGGTACTTTCACCTGGTAAAGCTGTTCCCACTGGTAATAAAAATAATAATCAAACCCGGAGTGGGCGCATTATCAAACCACCTTCTCGATTTAATGATTATGTTTAATTTAAGTGATCACTATTTGCAATACTGTACATGTTAATATAGTGGTACATTTAGTAGTAAAGAACATTATGTATCCTCTCCTTATGGTTCATCAAACATGTGTATTGTCTATTAATTATTGTAACTGGAAATTTGGTTGTATTTTTCCAACTCCCTTGTTTCAGTATTGAACTTTTAAAAATAAAAAGGGAGATGTGATGTTTTGTTATGACACAACAGCTGACTGGTCACCGCTGCATGATGTGGATGCAGACAGCCACATAGAAGGCTGTGTTTGGTCATGTGACCTAGGCCTGGTGACTTCCGTCGCGGGTTGGTTGTAAGCCATGACATAGAGGTTTCACTTATGTATCGTATTACCTGTTTCTATTAATTAAAGAACCCAATCTAAGTTCAACAACGTGTTATTAATGTAACTAATAACAAACCCTAATATCATCTCAATCTAGGCCTATGAATCATGCTGTTTGTGGTAGATGGGGAATAGTAGTTGGGGTGGGGGAATACGCAGATATTTTAAAAGTGATTTTGAGCAATATGTGTTACACATGAATGAAGTGATTGTGTACGCATAGAGAAGCGTTTGGGAATGATATATCGAGATTTTGAAGTGACGTTACTTTTCAACTTCTCACTATTCGAGACAGCATTCCTAAATTATATTAATTCTAACATTGTATTGTAATAATAATTGAAATGACTTTGCTCACCTTTAGGCATATTATCGTTAATATCAATTCGTATAGCAATAAGGCTGAAGCAAGCTTACACATTGTACATTGTTGTGCATTGAAGCCTGCAGTATAAATTATTGTTCCCTCACTACAATAGGGACTAAATTGTTCACCCAAAACGTTCGTTAATGCGGGTATACCTCACATCGCGTTTTGACCGGTGCGGTTTAGAGGGTCTGTTTTGAAGTACAAATTATTACAAAATTATGGCAGCTGCGTTTAAACCGAAATTTATGGCCGCCACGAGCTAAATCAATGTTCAACCCTCGTCCATTGAACCAGTGACGTAGGAATGAAAGTGGAAAAATTGTACCCCCTTCATTTTCAAGGTCATTTTGCGAAAATATGTGCGTTTTAAAGCATCACATTGATCAAAAATAGTTTAAACTAGAAGCTTCTTTAAATCTTAATTCACCAAAAATAAGTAACACATATAATTATTATATTTGGATTTTATCACATGAATATTATAGCATATATTTATACCGTTGACCTTACCAAAAATATGAATAACACTTTTTTTGTAAAGGGAATTGCAGGGTGATTATTTTCGCCGCTTAAAACTTTTTGTCTATCTCCAACCATTTTGGATTTATAATGAAAGAAACACCTGACAAACACTGTGTGGCGGACATTTTTCAAGATGGAGGTTAAACGCTAAATTTAGAATAATAGCTCCCAGGCTAAAATTCCTCCTTAAAATCCTGGTAATGCATTTCATCATAAAAAAAGAGCCTCTCACGATAAAACCACACTGACTTACTTCTCTCGACCGGACTATGAATTTTACATTTTTATTGTCACATCATTACCCTACCATTTTTACCGAATAATTGTCTCGTGTGCTAGAAAATCTCTAGGAGTGTAAAATCTTTACTTTTTTTAACAATGTCGTAAATAGGCCTTATATCATGAAAGATGACATATTGCACATTTCTTTAGAACATGTTCACTTTGAGAAGAATATGGGATGAGAAAAATTTCTAGATGAAGATCTATAATGTTATCAATTTTTATGGAGTGGGCGATTTGATTTCCTCACAAAATCAAAATGCAATTACACAATTCGATATTCTCGGATATGTAATAAGAATCCTCTTATTTCAGTAGCGCAGCAATCTTTTACGAATTTGTTCAATATTCCACTTGAATCGCAAACAGTAGCCAAGGACTTAAAAGATTACACGCCATCTTGCAGGAAATAAATTGAAAAATTGGATGAAAGAGGAGGGACGTCGGATAAGGAGAATAAAGTAGACTTTCCGAAAAGAAAATCGATGTCTTATACCGAAGAGAAAAGAAATGAAACAAAGCCGTTCTACGGTGTTCGTATCGTGCCTGCAGCTAACATGGAACAGATTCTACGGCGAGCTGGTAATATTCACGTCTAGACCAATCAGAACGCAGGGATTATCCCAGGCGGGCAGAGTGTGGCCTACAAAGGGATCTAGGAATACTTTAAATCCTAGTTAGACTGGTGCAACCCTGAAAAAGGTTAGTTGAACCTTTTAGTAAAGGGCAAAACCGTATTCACGCTAATGTTTGTTAAAAAGTGTATTTAATGAAAACATGTTCACAATACTATATGCAACACATTAAATGTTTTATTAGTTAGACTGTAACAGTTTGTTGCTTTAGGACGAGTCCAATTATTATAGTTTCTAATTTTGTAGAAAGAAGTGAAACTGAAGTATATTATCTAGATGGATTTTGTGATGAATGAAAAGCACTACACACTATAGGGTATCGAATGAAGTTTTTATATGTTTTAGGTTTTGATCCAACGAATTTGCCCAATATTTTTTACATAACTGATAAACAATGACTTAAGGGGGATCCATGGACCCAACTCAAAATGTTCTAAATATTATTTTAACGAAACATCGGACATAGGTCATCGATATGATCTTCTGAAACTGTCCAAAACTATTTTTGATTTATTTTTCGGTTAAGCGGTACGTCCAATATTGACGATTATAGTGAAATTTATGACGTATAGGCCTACTCGGCACTGATTCCTGATCATGATTTTAAGGAACCGGCGGAAGAAAAAAATCGTACCGTGCAAGATATTAACGGGAAACAAATGTCAATTATATGAGTTTATAGCCAGGAGTATATGTTTCAAATAGAAACAAAAATTAGCCTTTTTACCTAAAAATTATGAGCAGGAATCTGTGCCGTGTATACGTCACAAATTTCACTATAATCGTCTATATTAGGCGTACCGCTCAACCGAAAAATAAATCAAAAATAGTTTTGGCAATGTCAGATGATCATATTGATGACCAATGTCCGATGTTTTGTTAAACCATGGATTTATGGAAATGCATCTCGTGGTTAATTGGTGTACTGTGAAACTAGCCCCGAAAAACAAAAACTTGTCAAACATTGTCGCCATTTTTGCCTGTTTACACAATTATTTACATTTTGAAGTGCAAAAATAGCCGCCAATTTTATTGTTGCTATAAGTTTAGGCCTAAACAGGAAACGAGAATCTCAGACGCACCGCCCCATAATGTTGCAGGTCCAGTAACGCCAGTTACTATTCTAAGTCCATGGTTAAACTAATATTTGGATGTGCGTAGTGAGCGTAACGAGCGAAGCGAAGATTCCATTCTACTACACTGGTGAAAAAATCCGGAATGTTTTTCTTTTTTTCTGTTTGTATTATTAAGTGTTTGTTAACACGATTCCGGCTAAACCGATACTCCAATTGCAAAGAAATATTCTAAAGGCCTTCGAAATCTCTGAACTTAGATCTGCCACGTTTTTGAGCTCAATCGAACAATTATTTCTCATGAAAATCGCAATTTTTCGATTTTTTTTTCGATTTTTAAAACAATTCTTCGACTTATAACACCTGCATGCTTTATCCGATTAAAATAATTTTTCACAGAACCTTAACTTTATGAATTAATATATTCGCGTGAAATTTGAGCGCAATCTAAAAATTATTTCTCGTGAAAATCGCAGTTTTACGATTTTTTTCATTTAAAAAACCTTTCTTGACTTTTAACACCAGTATGCTTTATCCGATAGTAATGGTTTTTTCACAGAACCTTAATTTTATTAATTGATATATTCTTTTGAAATTTGAGCGCAATCAAAAACTTATTTTTCTCATGAAAATCGCAATTTTACGATTTTTTTCTTTTTTAAATTACGATTTTTTTCGTTTATTTTAAATTTCTTCGTCTTAGTAATGATTTATTCACAGAACAACAGAAAATTTGCATAACAACTGGCTTCTCAATGCATTAATTACGCTCATCCAACAACGCGCCTGAAAAAGCGTTTGCGAAGCTTCCTAGTTAGGACAAATTTTAATTGGGTCCATGGATCCCTCCTCTATAATAATGACTTCACAGTAGCAATCATGAATGTCCATAGGATAATTTATTTGTACTAGGAAGCTTCGCAAACGCTTTTTTAGTCGCGTTGTTGGATGAGCGTAATTGGTGCACCGAGCTGCCATGTGTTATGCAGATTTTCTGAATTGTTCTGTGAAAAAATCAGTTCTTAGTCAAAGAATTTTTTTTTAAACGAAAAAAAAAACGTAATTTAAAAAAAGGAATAAAATCGTAAAATAGCGATACTAATTTTGCGATTGCGCTCAAATTTCACACGAATATATTAACTCTTAAAATTAAGGTTCTGTGAAAAAATCATTTTAATCGGATAAATCATGTAGTTGTTATAAGCCAAAGAAATGTTTAAAAAAAAACAAAACATAAAATTGCGATTTTTATGGAAACAATTATTTGATTGCGTTCAAAATTTACAAAAATATATATATTCATAAAATTAAGGTTCTGTAAAAAAATGATTACAATCGGATATAGCATGTAGGTGTTATAAGTCGAAGAGAGTTTTTAAAAATCGAAAAATAATCGTAAAATTCTCCAGTGTAGTGAAATGGAATCTTCGCTTCGCTCGCTACGCTCATCCAACTAATTTTGTCAATGTAACGCAAACATGTGTTTGCATTAGTGGTCTTGGAAGTCAATAATTGTTTGCAAGCATTGTACACTTAAATAATATGTTTTACAGAAAACATATTTTACCGCGATTGATTTCTTCGGTTAAATTTGGTTCGTTAACAATCTCGTTAAAATCTTTAAATCGTTTCGGTAACCGTGGTGATTATCTGGCGGTACTTCGTTTTAGTTGTGAGCTGTAACGAGCCATGATATTGGTGCAGAAGGTTAGTTCCTTGGGTGTTCGGGAGGGGGAGGGGAGAGGAGGGAGAACTACTTTCTTAATTGCGTATTCCAAGCACACTGTTTGATAACCAAACTGTTCAAACGAACAAAAAATAACCGCGGAGTTTTAAAAAGATTTACTCTTCAGGTCGTGGGTGCAATAAATTTATATTTTGTCTAGGGGAAAATAATTACAATTCGAGACTAACAATGACTGTACAAGACATAAGTGGTCAATGTAAACACACAAAACAAAAACTTGTAGAAATACAGCCAAACCTTACACACTCAAAAGAAATGAGATCCAAAAAAAGGGCCAAGCTCATCTACCCTTCCACATTTGCGCATTCTTAATTCATAAACGTACAGTGTCCCATGACAGCATCCTCGAAAAGCTTAGCAAAATAGAATTTGCAACTATTAATTTAAACGTAAAAGGTTATCCAAGTTATTTTTTCTAATTGATTTAAACGTAATTACATGAAAATTTTATTTTGACAAGCTTTTCGAGGATGCTGTAATGGGACACTGTACGTTTATGAATTAAGAATGCGCAAATGTAGAAGGGTAGATGAGCTTGGCCCTTTTTTTAGATCTCATTTCTTTTGAGTGTGTAAGGTTTGGCTGTATTTCTACAAGATTTTGTTATGTGTGTGATCTCATTACTTTTTCAAGTTCCATTGCAAAATTATTTGTTAAAATATAATAATTTTATCAAAGTTGATTGAATATTTATGGTATTAGCAATAACAATAGGATGTAAAATATCTAGACCCGGATTCATGTACATCCTGGGTATAGGTGGTATAACCATGGTATAACGGCGGTATAAGGACTGGTTAAGTCTAGGCAACTCACATCCAATTAAAACTTTCCCATGCAACAACAAACGCACAACTAATGTTATTTTACACCTATTTCACTCAGTGGCGCCGGAAGTACCTTTTAGTAGGGGGGGCAAACTTTATTTCAAAATAAATCGTAATGTCGACATAGTACAGGGATTACGTGAATGGGGGGTCTGGGGGGGTAGCCCCCCAGCATATGCGGGTCCGGGGCGCATAGCCCCGGGAAAAAATCGATTCTTAGAGTGTGTTTGGTGCATTTTAACGAGTTTTAGGCACTCTAAAGTATCAATTTTGTTCCTAGAAAAGTGCCTATTTTATACAAGTATTATACTTAAATAGATAAATTCGTATTTAATGTCAAACCAACCACTCAGTCACAACTAATTTTCAGTGTAGGACTTTAATTTAAAGCGACCAAGCCAACCCTGTAAGCCGTATTGATTCGATGCCTAAGAAGAAGAGTAAAACAAGCACGTGTTAGTCTACGTCGGTCTTGTTCAAACCCTGTTATAATTTATGAATATATTTTACTTACAAGTGGTCTCCGAGTCGGGAAATTTCTCCGCAGATGCACAGGAAGTCGTAGCTGTTGACCTAGACGCAGTTACACTATTCACAGGCTTTTTGTTCATAAATAATTGAAGCAGAGTTGGCTGTTTGCGTTTGGACATTTTAATAAAACAGAAAATCCAAAAAGTAATTACACACGTACATAAAATAGCATAATATCACTGATCAGGTATACATTAAACTAGCACATCTACACTTTACTCCAATAGAACGAACACAACACAGTCACAGTGACACTAGGACTTCTTGACTGGACCAGAGGTAAAGTGAAACTGAAAATGCTTACTGATCAGTAGTCAACACACTTCACAAAAAAAGTTCTGAGGGAGTTCCTTGCATATACTGGGCAATGGAACATAAGAATGGATGGATTATAACGGAACATCTATTTGCAAATGTTCTGTAATCTGTAATGTAATGTTCTGTGACATTTCGCCCATTAAAGATGAAGTAATTTACAATTTCCGTCTCCACGTAAAGCCCGACATAGAAGTTGACAACCTAGTGACAAGGTTTTCTTATTTTAATCTTTCCAACCATTGCCTGAGCACGACCGCTACCCGTCGTGCCGCCTTTACAGCTTTCCGAGAAAACCGAAAAGTGATGTTTACCTCAACCCCCACCTTCCAGGGGCCTGGCCTGGCCGCCACATGTAACCTCTTTTGTTAGTGTTTTCAAAGAACTACTATGATAAAATAATGATTATCTCTTACAATAAAGTTTTGCTACTTTTATAGTTGAAACTTGTTATAATCAACCGTTATATATTTCTCATGCATAATTAAACGATACTCATGTTTGATATTAAGGGGGGGCAAAATGATAGTCTTGCCCCCCTTGATTTCGTAGGGGGGGCAAGTGCCCCCTCTGCCCCCCCGGTTCCGGCGCCACTGATTTCACTGCATCCACAGCCATGTAAATCAACAGATTATCAAAAGAACATTGAAAATTTGCACAGTTTTTGTTTTCGTTTTTATATAGTGACAGGAGTTTTGCGTGAGATCATTGAAAGAAAAGAATAAGTGTATTATTTCCGTACATTTTTGTATAGCCTAGGTGGACAATCATACTATTGTTTATCTGCATTAGGCTTTTAGTAATCAAAACTAGTTATTTGTGCGGGAAGTGTGTCAGAACAAGGTTGTGCTGGCCTAGGGTTGGCTAGGCTTGTCAAACATGTAATGTAAGTATTAATTTTATCTAGTCCTATAGCCTAATGGAACTTTAGACCTTCACTGTTGTATTATAAATAATTTTCTACATCTGGGCCTAGGCCAGGGACGGTTTCTGATTTGTTTTATGAGAGTATAATGACAACTTTTCTCGTTTCACACATAGAAGCAAAATTTAAATGTCCGCCATTTGTTTACGTATCGCACTTTCCCGCCTTACTCTGCTTATACCGTCAACAAGTGTCAAGTAACTATAGTAACTTGTTGATTGTATGCCTAGTGTATAAGGCTTATTTTAAAACCTTTATTTGGAAGCCTTCCAGCAAACTTTTTCAACTTTTTCTTTCAAAAGAGACTATATTACTATAACCTTAATTTCCATGTAAAATATGAACATTGTAGCCCCACCCGTCTGGTCAGAATCGCGGGCCGATTGAAACTGACGAATTAGATAGTAGTAGTAGTAGCAGTAGCAGTAGTAGCTAACATCCTTAAAGTGATTTTGAGCATGTTTCAAGCCATTTTTTCACCAAGAAGGAATGGTCGTACCCCAATAAAATTTGGCATGTGTAGTCAGGTACCTAAATCCTCAAACTTTGATAGTTTTCAAGTCCACATCACGTTACATGACGGCTGGGTAACACCTCGAAATCAATCCAACTCTGCTTGCTGTATAAGGTGCTTGAGTGTGTAGCGCGCCACGGCTTGGCTGCGGCGCCCTAACGGGCACCTAGATATCGCTCCCAATACACCGTTAACTATGACCTATTTTTGTTTATATGATAATTTTTTAAAGCAGTTTAACGAATTATTGAAGTAGTACATGAAATTGCTTGTACGGTATGAAATAAATTAATATAGATGACACTATCTGGAATTAAACTAGGATAAGTTATCGACCTACCTTTACGTGGTTTCTTGAGAGGAACCATACACAACAAATGATTTATACAAGTGGCATGACTCATTTATCACTCGTCACATTATCACCTTTTCACCACTTTTGTATTTTATAATCTCAGCTTTTTTTCTTCGTTCATCTTGGGCTTTCAGCCGTTTTATACATTTATAGTTTTGTTATTCAAGTTTTGCTTGTTGTATATTGTTGTATAATTTTAATTTTATAGTACTTGTTCATGTATTTAATGTTTTGTTCATCGTATTTGTATGGTTTTGAATTGATGTCTTAATTGTTAAGTTTTAGTAACCTAACACTTGTGGGTTTTATACCTGTTGTTAGTGACCAATAAATATTAATTACTTATATAGGTAGTGGATATTTACAATTTGTATTATAGCTGATTTTTTAAAACATTTATCATAAATCGGTCAGAAAATACAGATGTTAGTATTTTTAACCTTAAGGATAGATTTTGAAAAACTTTATTTTTTGTGATCAATCGTGGAAAGGGCATAAAATGTTCCTTTTTGTTTCATTTTTACGTATTTATGTAAAGTATCAAACATATTTGACTGAAATCGGATGGTAAAATTAGTTTCAGAATGCCTGCCGCTACTTAAGTTACACCACCTTCATCCACGTCAACGCCAATATTCTCCAACAATCACTTTTTACCTATTTGAAATTGTAGTCGTCTCATTGGTCCAGTGGTTTCAGAGTTCCTATTCAGAAGGTCCCGGGTTCAAAACCCGCTTCACTCAGAAGCTATTAGACTTCTGATAAGGACTTTTATTCATCTATTCTTGGGTTTTGTACATGTTTAATCTGTGCCCCGTGCCCCGTCCTAGCAACGCAGGACAATAGATTATTAAGTTGTACGATTATTTATGGTTATGCTACAGAATGCATGGAATAATTTCACCTAATCAATGGGTAATTCTATGTATTTGTTAAATAACCTTTGAGTGAGTTTGTTGAAAAGGAGTGTCCATTTGGTAGTTGTTGGCTTTGATAAATAATGAAGTCGTCTGCGGGCATTTATGTGGCGCTTAAAAAATAAAATAAATCACAATTTTAAGTTTTATTAATTTAAGGTTGCATTTATAGTTTTTATTTATATAAGTTTATTTTACTGTCCTTAATTGGACGTAAAAGAAAAGAAAAAATGTTGCGTACTAGCTCTGTTGAACTAAAAAATAAACAATACACGTTTACAATTAGCCGATATTGATTCTGGCGTCGTTCACAGTGGATCGTAACCAACCAGTTTAGTTGGCGTGTCCTATTTTAAATCCAAATCTCTGGTTGGCCATTGTTCGCGCGTCAGTTGCGCCGATGCCGACATGGTTGGCTTGGTCAACTTTAAGTGAAAGCTCCCCCAGAAAATCAGTTATGAGAAAGGGTAGCATGTAAACACGAATTTGAAAATTAACTAATTAAACCATCTCAGCAGCTCATGCCATTATTCCTTGTTAAAACTTCGAAACCAAATGTTTTCTTTCTTTCCTTGTTCTTTGTTAATGCTTCCTTGCGGTATTGTGTATTTCTCCCGTGTCTTCCGACCTCATTTCGGCTTTCTTTTTGTTCTCATTACTCCACCTCGTGTGTCTAAACTTCAAACCTCTTCAATCGTCGGCGTGCGCTTCTGTACGCTCAGCACTTCAACAATGACTGGTTCCAAATCCTTTATCATCTTCCACAGTGTTTCTAAAAGTCTTGGTTTGTATTTGTTCTCTCTCCTACCTACCAATATCTTTCTTATCTAGTTTACACATAAAATGTAGGTTGTTGATGTACCAAAAGTTTAGTCATCGGTGATTGAAATGAAATTGGACCATTTGAATAACATTATTTGTCTTTAGTAGAGACGATTAAGAATAATTAAAATAAATATTATGTAAATAATTTTGAAAAAAAGTTTATAAACACACGATAAACATAATACGACATCCGTTTAGAGTGACTATTACCTACAAAATTAATTATAGATCTCACTTCTCATGTGAATGTTCATATAACAACACTTAACATATTTATGGGCATTGTGCGTCATATATCGAGGAATAAACATTAATTATTAGGTTTAATACAATAATTTGCAAGTATATGAGCTAACATAAACAAAATTGATAATTTTGTCATGATCCCATTACGTAACAACTCAACGATAACTTCGGCAGCCACAAATCTACATTTATTTGAATTGAATATAATATGTATAAAGTACAAAAGAGTTACACCTTAAATATATATTTTTGTGTTGACACACTTTCTTATTATAATTGAAGGATAATGTGACGGTATTTCTGGCAAAATGAATGCCAAAAAAGCGATAAAATTCGCAAGAAACCATAATATTTTCCAAAGCTCATTACAAAAGGGCTTAATGTTATTGGATCGCAAGCCATGAAAATTTAGCTGTCACTCAATATGCACGACAGCATTAGTTTTGAAGTGATTGCTTTCTATGTATAGAAGCGTTATTGCCTGGGTTACATTGTATGAATCTGGCTGGAACGTCCAGGAAAACTCTTGTAGCCACAGGTTGCCTCACATAACTTTCTGCCTGACATTAATGGTATCTTGTAGGGCTATAAATAAAACCTCCTCTTCTTTTATGAACACACGAGTTTATAAAAACAAAATCATGGCGCCTGTATCACAAACATGGGTCATGGAATGTTCTGCGTCTAGAAAAATGTTTCAATCTTGTTGTGTTTTTTCTATATTATTTTATTTATTTTATATTTATGTGCCATTTAGCAGTTCCATAAATATTGTTTAACTTTTAGAATATATTTGAACGAGTGAGCGTAGCTAACGGAGTGATCTCCATTCGACTTAAACGGCCCTTATTGTTTTTCTGCGTGCGTGCGTGGTGTGTGTACGTTGAAAATCAGCCGAATCGCTGAACAGATTGCGCTGAAATTTTAAACAGACATCCGGTATGAGTTTATTGAGAACTACTAACAAAATCAGCAAGATTCATTGCGATTTAAACCTACAAGAAATAATAAACTGAAAAATAGACTTCCAATGTTTAGAAATTATTTTTACGACAATGTTTTAGATTTTGAAAATATATTTTTTATTTGTTATTCGCCTGGCCGTGAAATGCCGTGCCCATGCAAGGTCTGTCGAATGTTGGACGCAAGGTACCCCCAAATTCTGCTCGTAGATTGAGTAAATCTTGCAATATTTTCACGTATTTCGTACTGGCCGTGTTTACCATAGTAGGCCCTATTGCCACAGATGATGGACTACACTGCGTTATATGCATTTGAAAACATGATTAATTATTTTTGAAATACAATCTAGAAATTACAAAATCTTTCCCGACCAGGGGATTGAACCCACTTCTTTCACATTTCGGCTACAAGGGCGCCTTAGCCAACTAAACTAGGGAAACGCCAAAGTCGTTGTTAGACGAGTGAGCGAGTCATGTGGTGAGTACCCGGGAACATTTGCATTTAAGTTTGATAATTATATTGGTATAAATAATAGTTTTTTTAAAGTTTAATTGGTATACGGAGACGGGCGCGTTAACTGTAAGGTCATAATGCTCCTCTCTAGCCTATGATAGGCTAGGTAGGCCTAAGGTAGGGGGAAGAAAAGTAATGTAACCGGGTACTCAACACATGGCTCACTCACTCGTTTAACAACGACTTTGGCGTTTCCCTAGTTTTACATTCAGTCTTATAGGAAAGGAAAAAACGTTGAAATTCAATCATAATAATTATTTTGTTCCCCACTTGATGAATATGCTTTGATTAAAATAAGATTTGAATGTTGTTCGATTCTATACCAATCCTATCTAAAAAGGATATTATTCCCAATTCTTGTTTTAAAACTCTTAATATCGTGCTGTTAAATATAAAATCAGTACAATTTTGCATTTGTGTAATCAGGGGTGCCCAAACTACGTGTCTCTGATTGGATATTGAACAAATAAAATGACAGGAAAAATCATTTTGAGTTGTCAAATTTGTTCAATATCGATTAAAATGTGAAAAATAATAACTTAAGAACCTGTTTCTTCAATAGACCATTTTAACTTTTTAATACGAGGTAATATTGTGTTTAATAGACCATCTCATAATTCCAGCCAATGTTAGTTTGTTCAATATCCCACATCGTATCATACAAAGTAGGGACATTGAACAAAACAAACACAGACAGAAACTATCAGTCTGGTCTATTTAACCAACCTGTCTCTCGTTTACTGTAGCAAGCCAGCGGTTTAGCCGAGCTCGTTTAACCGGTTCCCACTCGAACACCGAAGTTAAGCAGAATCGAGCGTGGTCGGGGGTAGAGTGGGTGACCGCTCTGCTCTGAAACTCACGTATACCGCTGGTTAGAGCAGATGGAGGGTTCGAAAGCTAGTGTAACGGCTTAGTTCTCCTTAACGTCTGCTCGGCAGTCCGGGTTAGTGGAGGAACCTATATGACTGTCAAAGTTACACCGTCCTGTCGGATTGGACGTAAAGCCGTTGGTCCCCTTGGTACTTTTCGAAACGAGTAGGCTACGTGCCGGTACCGGGTTTCCCCTCCTCCCTTCTATCATACTTATCCTCATCTATCACCACTCATCGTCTCGATAGCAAAGTGCATAAATATGAGACGTAAGCATAATCAATCAATCAATCAATCAATCAGTTTACTGTAGCAACGGCAGGTAAATATGGACCTAACGCAGTGGATATAGAAGAAACAACCACCAATTAGCAAATTTTCACATCTAACTAAACTATGCTAACTTGTCAATTAATAATTAATAAGTTCTGAGGCGACTATCAACGTGAAAAATGACACAATGTATTTTAGAAATTGTTCTGTCTAGATTTGAACAATGTTTTTATCTCTGGCATGAAGCTGGCGCGCCCAATGACTTTCGTTTAATTTCCCAATAGTCCTAATTACTCGTTTTTTATCGTCTCTTTCTATTTCATAAGTCGAATCAAACCTCTGGGGTATCTAGGAGGCTGGCTGTTGATCCACTGATGTATTGGACCCAGCTCTTGACAATACTCAGTCTGCAATAACCGAGTTAAGCTGCTTGTAGCGTCTAGACGTTCAATTACCAATCAGAGATCGAAGTGGCTGTTCTTTATCGGGGAAAAACAACCTTTTATTGCTACCTTTGCTAAATGTTGTGACCTATCACTTCATTTATACCGTGGAGTTAATGATTTAAGAATTAATTACTTAGTTACTCTGAGTTTGTTGGTACATTATATCCTCTTCGCCTGTATTTAGTATTTGATTAACGTATTTAGATTAAGTTTACCATTAAGTTTAACATCAGTTAGCACTTAGCAGCTACTGCAACATCTTCACCTAGCTATTTGTATTACAATGTAGTATTTCCATAAGTTAGACCAATTATTTATGTGTTGTCATATACTGTTGTACGTTTTGTTTACTTATATCGATTAAACTTTGCTACCAAGTTGAAAGAACAATTACCAACACAAGCTTGGTGCAATAACGTAAATGCATTAATTATTGTTATGTATGAACACACTCAGGCTAAACCAAAGTGCCATCAGCTTGTATGTAAAACGCTTTTTCTAGTCGCGTTGATGGATGGTCTTTTTTGTAAGTTTTAAGTATGCCTGGGATCTCTTTACTTTTTCAGGTCCCATTGCAAAATTACTTTTGTTAAAATCAGGATATTTGTTATAAATTAGTATTAATTGCTATGGCAATACCAATTAATAGATTGTAAAATATCTGGAGAACCGAAGATTTGCTTTTTGAACGCATGTAGGTGATTGTTGTCAAGTTTAAAAACCGCATTAAAAATCGAAAAAAATCGTAAAAGTACGATTTCTATGAGAAATATTTCTTCGATTGAACCCAAACACGTTTCAGGTCTAAGTTCAAAGATTTCGAAGGTCCCCTCCAATTTTCATCAAGATAGCATATGCCGTTTGCCCGTTAGAGCGTGAACAAACAGACAAAATACTAACAAACTAAACACCCGAGCTATTTTTCTTGGGGTAACGTAAGTGAAAAAACAAACAAAAAGAAACGTAAGTGAAATTGAAGTCTTCGTTTCGCTCATCCAATAAAAAAAATTATAAAAAATCATTGATCTATTGCGTGTGCGTATATAGGCTTCAAATTGAAATTGTCTGGACCGCCACCTTCACCATTCCACTAAAAATATGTTTGTTCGATACCTGAATATCTTGTTACTTTTTGACTATCGGGCTGGCTCCCAAACACCCAACCGAAATTTTGGGTACCTCACACTTGTTATTGTATTTATTGTAATTTGTAAACGAGGACTGCTAGGTTAACCATGGCCGAAAATCAATTCCTCTTATCCTTTGACAGCTGGATGCCTGGACACAATTCCACTGTTCTTATATCTAGGCTATAACCACTGTTATATTACTGTTTTGTTCTATTGATCCAATATCACGCATGTTGTACGATAATATAAAACAATCTTTCTGTTACGTCAAAAACGCAACCACTTTATTTGATTTATTTATTTATTTTTATTTATTTATTTAACGTTCATCATATTCAGTTATATGAACTGATTTACAAAGCAGCTATCAGTAAGTTGTGCATTTTATTGTTCCAGTAACGCTAGAAATTTTTGTACGTTTACGTTCTTTTTACTGCGATGACAACGCGTCCAGTTTGAAGGTCATTCATTCTTATATTTCACAGCTTTTAGAGAGAAAACCAACAATAGGCTGATAAACAACCATCTTTGGGGTTCCATGTGAATCCGAGAAAAACAAAGATACAATTTGAATTACTTAAATCAGTTATCTAATTCAAGTGATTGTATGTATCCTTAAAAACATTTAACAAAATTGTAACTTGTCATTGTTACATGCTCTAACATATCTCGATTTGGTCAGTCGGAAAACACTCCCGTAGGTGTAATTGTTATTATTTACTACAATTCAGAAATTAAAAATTTAAGTTTAATTTAATTAAATAAAAAAAAACGTTAATTTAAGACGCCTGCCTGGAATGCGGGAGACCCGTGGTTCGAATTCTGGTTAGGGCGGACTTTTTTAATTTCTGAATTGCAGTAAATATTGCTCTAACATGCTGTTATTTTTAATATATAAGTTTTTTTACCGTGTAAATTAGGAAATAGTTAACATGTAGCTATTTGATGTTTAAATATCGAGTACAAGAAAGTTCTCGATTAAAATAAAACGCACAGGTCTAAAATAAAAAGGGACAAAATGATGTCCCGTCGAATACGAAAACCAACCAACTCAACGAAATTCATTAGTGAAATTCCAATATCGCCCATTTTGTCAATAATTTCCAATGCCTACGCTTGCGTAACCTTTAGACAGCAATCGAACCGTTTTGAATAACATCCATCTTTTCGTTTGTGTACGTTATTGGTTGTGCTTGGATTTCATTAAAACCACAAAACAGATAAGCTTCCGTTTCTTTGTGATGGAACAATTAGGAAAGTAAGAAAGGCGATCGAATGAGGGGGTGGAAGATGAGAGGAAAGTAGAGGTGCAATTAACTTCCTTGGGAATTCGGCGCTCAAGCCGCCGAGGCGCGCCGGGACGTCGGTTTAGAGCGCGCGGGGGGGGGGGAATCTCGAGGGGGCCCTCAACCCCCCACCCCACCCCCCTCCCACACGGCGAGGCAATCAGACCAAAAAGAGCGATTTGAATCCCGCAGCAGTTGGCTATTAGAACGACGCGTCGGGTGAGGACACGAACAGGCCACGAGGAAGTAACCTGTCCGTTTTATTTATATTTTTCACACAAACCATCATTTAAAAGTTCATGTACTTTTATTGGTATATTATTATCTACGTCAATTAAGCAACCTTTTGTAAGCTATTTACCAAGAACACCAATAGAATTTTCACAAATTAAAATCTGCAAAATACGTCATTTAACCATAATTACACGTGCTTGTGGGTTGTGGCTCGTTGGTCTTATGGTTAGAGGCCTGCTTCCAATGTATAAGATCCAGAGTTCGATTCCCGCGTTAAGCAGAAGTTTTGTTACTTCTGATGTAGAAAAAAGTCCATCAGTACTTGGCTTAGGAATGTGTAAATGGTGACTTTGGATCCGTCTTAGCAACGAGACACAATAAATTCTAAAGTTGTTCCGAGTTAGTCTTGTTGTTTCTGGCGCTGACCGAAGGGTGGAATAGTGTCCAGCTTGATTGATAGGTGTTTCCTACTTACGTATGCCGGTATCTAGTTGGTCATTGTTCACTCGTCGATGGTGTCGGCGCCTACCGGGTTGATCTGGTTGGCTTAAAATTTAATGTCCCCAACTGACTTTAGTTATATGTCTGAGAGGGGTGACACAATTCGTGTTTCTTTTTCTTGTCTATTTATAATAACACTCACTTATATACATATAAGCTTTCCGCGGTGGCACGTACGATCAGTGCGCTGGTCCGAAGCTTATTTCTCTTCGAGACCATGGGTTCAAATCTCGCATAAGACATGCGTTTTTAAATCGTCCTTCATCGTCATCCATCACCTCACTATCTCGAATAGCGTTAGTGCATTTAAAAGGGTATTCACCCGCTAAACTAAAAATATTTATTTCATTCGGGCTAACTAGCTTTGAATTTAGAAATGGACAGAAACATTTTTGGGTCCACATTAGCCGAAAAGGAATTGTCAAATTTAGTATTTTTCGAACTAGGTCCCATCGTCAAAAATCTTCCATAAGAAATAACATAAGAACGTTCTTTATGCCCCGTGACCTTGGATAATTTTGATCCGAAAAAATATGGGCCGTTATTGACGTACTCTACAGCCTTTTTTGTAATAAATTCGCTATATTTAGGAATAGGTGTGATTTTGAAATGCATATTTTTGCGTGTTTGAGAGTATATTTGAGCACAGTTTCAATACACGTTGTTGTAAAGGGCCATTTTAGATTAGTACTATGCTCTAGTAGCCTACCTATGTGGAACAAAAAAGAAGCCAATTAAAGCCGAATTAAAAAAATTCCCAAAACGCCTATTTTCGCAAATCTCTGTATAAAAAAAAAATTGGTATAAAATCACAAATACAAGATATAATTTTTTGAACGGTCATTTTGGATTATTTTTATGCTATAGCTTATGTAGTAAAAAATAATGTTTTGGTGTAATACCCCATTTAAAGAGACGTTAAGCAACAAAAATCATCATCATGCTGTAATATTTAATTAGCCTCTACTTTAATTTTAATTTTTTTTTATGTGTATTAGTTTAATTTTGGTGTTCTTTGACTTCGATATTACATTTAGCTGTTTTGGTTCCGTAAATAAATTAATTTGAAATATTTTTATTTAAGGACATGCCTTTGTTTTCTTTTTATTATGTATTGTGTGCTTTGGCGTTGTTTAAATATAATTTTCAAATGTGTGTATATTTGGCACATTTAGGCTCGGAAACACGATGCGCATGGAGATGAGAAGCTGCTACACTATGTATGAGTTAGGTGGCAGCGGTTGCGTGTAACATCTTGTGTTAAAACACTGCGCCGCTTCATTGATCACGCGCAATATGTCACCACGTATTGCTGGAACATGACTTATTCAGCGCTCGAGACTTTCAGAAAACTACTTTCGTAATCATAAGTTTTTTCGTCATGCAGTTAAGATTTATGATACGCGATTCAAAACAAATTATGCAGAGTCTGTGTATTTTCGTTTACTGGCTGACGTGCCCCGTGTTGTAGAGGTGAACTGTTCACGGTCGTATTAATTTTAGTTTTACTTGGTATAAACGAGCAGGAAAATTTGCATGTTCGTAAATATCTATGTCTGACATGTATTATTTATAATGCACATTGCAATCATAAGCGTTAAAGAGGCGTTTACTACAATTTTTTTTTGTAGCAAAAATCGGTATTTTTATGAAATTTATTAATCGGATTTAACCTGCCTATATATTTGTGTATTGCGCAAATCTTAAATGGCCCATAAAGAATTTCTGTCTTGAAACTCAAAGACGCAAAAATGAACGCCCTTAAATTAAACCCCTTCTTGGCAATCAGCAAATTATTAGGACTGAATCGCTTACCAATGTCTGCCAAGGTCACTGGGCTTATGGCATAAACATCGCTTCAATGTTATTGAACGATGTTTTTGATGATAAATTTTGAAATTTTTTCCAAAGGTGAAGCTCTGCAATCCAAAGTGTTTTTCTTTTGCTCTGTAAAATCAAAACTTATTAACCACCTGAATGAAATCTGTATTTTTTTATTCATTTATTTATAATCCTGTCAAATAAGAATTTTTGGAGGAAAAAATTGCGATGTCGCTGAATTTTTTCAGAGACCTTCCTTATATAATATTAATCAACATACTAAAACTCTACTAAAATCGGACTCGAGCTTCGGCCGCCGTATTGGAAAATGGCGGCCAAAATGTGTTGGTTATCGAATATCTCCAAATTGGTTGGAGGTAGACAAAATGTCGCAATGGCAAAAATATTCCTTATTCAATTCCCTACAAAACAGGTGTCTTCTATAGTTTCGGAAGGGGCAAGGGTTACGTCACAAAATCGTGGTTGATGGGTTGCTCATTGGAGTACCAGCTAATTTCCTAATTTTCACGCCCAGCATCAAACAATGCCCGGTAAATCAGTAAGAAATCGATTTAAATACAAAAAAACTTTTGTACGGGGTTCATGAAAGCTTCCATTAGTATTTTAAAAAATCGGGTCTGCGAAATCGGATTTTGCATTTACCCGGAATTTAGGTTTTTCCATTGTTGGCATTTCCTCAAAAATGCCATAATTGACGTCCATTATTAAGCACTAAATAGCATCGGAGGAAAAATTCTTTCTACGTACATTGAAGTGACTTATATAACGATGAGAAAACAACCAAAGATTAAATCCAATATGGCTGCTAATTCCTAATATTCACAGTATGAATACTGTTTTCGTGCTGTTTTTACACTCATTTTGTTACATCATTCACTTTGATGTTGTGGATATTAGGAATTATCAGCCATATTGGATTAAAACTTTGGTGGTTTTCTCATCGTTATGTCACTTCAATGTTCGTAGAAAGAATTTTTCCTTTGATGCTATTTAGTGCTTAATAATGGACAGTCAAATATGCCATTTTTGAGGAAATGCCAACAATGGAAAAACCTAAATTCCGGGTAAATGCCAAATCCGATTTCGCAAACCTGGTTTAAAAAAAATACTTATGGAAGCTTTCATGAACCCCGTACAAAAGTTATTTTGTATTTTAATCGATTTCTTACGGATTTACCGGGCATTGTTTGATGCTGGGCGTGAAAATTAGGAAATAAGCTGGTACTCCAATAAGCAACGTATAAACCACGATTTTGTGACGTAACCTTTGCCCCTACGAAAACTATAGAAGACACCTTTTTTGTAGGGAATTAAATGGGAAATATTCTTGCTATTGCGACATTTTGTCTATCTCCAACCAATTTGGAGATATTCGATAACAAACACTTTTTGGCCGCCATTTTCCAATATGGCGGCCAAAGCTTCAGTCCGATTGTAAGGGAGTTTTAGTATTTTGATAAGTATTATATAAGGAAGGTATCTGCAAAAATTCAGCGACATCGCAATTATTTCCTCCAAACGTCAATATAAGATCTTATTTGACAGGATAGCAATTGTTAATTTTTTTCATTAAGGGCGATAGTATCGCACTCCGACCGACAATTTGAAGGTAAATAATCGTAGCTGAAAAGTTGATCTGAATAAAGATTGTCTATAATATAAATGTAACATTTTGTTAACATTCATTTGGGGCGGGATATAACCTCACTATCATAGAATGAAAAAAAAATTGTATGAAAAAGATTTGACATTAGTGGATTTACTTATCCATTAAAGTTGGAGCATTGCTTTTATTTTGTGTTTTTCTTAAATAAATTTGGTGCACGATTTTTTTCATGTGGTACACATACAAGTTTTGTACCAGCTGATGAAAATTAAACTGTTTTGTAATAGCACCATGTTTGAACTTACTAATTAACTGTTTGTATTTCTCATGAAAAAATCTTAATGTCTATACATTCTTGGTTCAAAATGATCTTTGAACTTAGTTTATACCAAACCGAATTCCTTTCCTTTTAGACGGAGTGATGTCAAAATAAGAAAGTTTTGAATTCAGTGTAGGTGTGAAGTGTACTTTAATTCAAGGTGTTTACCTCGAAAGTTCTTGAGGCTTGTAACAGTTTATCATAACGCCTCTCCGACAGGACGCGTACTTCAACCCCCCAGCTCACCAGCTGTTCACCTTAAATCACACGACATCAGAGGCGAATATAAATAAAATTCAAGGCCAGAGTAATCTAAACAAAAAATGTGAAATAAATAGTCGAGTACCACTACTTTTAGGTTTTAATTTAAACATGTCAGATAATTCGAGAGTATTAAAATTATTTGGCACACAGCAATATTCTATACATAATGTTGTCGTCAGTTTAGATTAGATTTGAAGTTCTTATGACGTTCTAATACTCGCACAAATCTTTTCAGAAAGTTTATTTTGTGTCAGAACTATTCAGGCCCAATTTAAAAACGGGGTACATACAAACGAATGTTCTGCCCACTAAAGCGCTTTGTTAAAACAGTTCTTATTAATACTGATTCGTTTTTGTGACTAAAATGCAATTTATGAAACGTTAGTCCAAAAATGTAGCTAGTTGATTCGATTTATATCCAGAATTCCAATTTCCTGCTAAAAACTATCTAAATATGTACAAGGCTTCTGATTGGTTGTTTTCATAGTGATAACAAGTTACCTGGTAGTTAAATTTACTTGCCACTTTAACTGGACATTGAAATACCGGACCTTACTCAAATAGTTTTAGTAAATTAGACTGTTATTTTAATATTAACTATTAACTAACCCTTTTGAATGTTGTGACTGACAGAGTAAATATTTCCCTTACAGTTAAATATGTCAGTCATGCTTTCGCTTTACTTCAATTATTGTACATCTTACCACTTAAATTGAGCTTTGCTGATACATTGTATGTAGTAGGTATGGAGTAGAACAATGCGCAGAATTCAAGTTGCAAAGCAGCAAAACAATTGAATCAAACAATAAATAAACAAATATGGCAGATAACTTCAAATTTTATTATGTATGATTACATAACTAAATCAGTGGCTCGTTGGTCTTGTGGTTAGCGTCTCTGCTTTCAATTCTGAAGGTCCAGGGTTCGATTCCCGCTAGAGGCTGCATTTTTTTTACTTCTGATTTGGACGTAAGTCCATCAGTTCTTGGCTTAGGAATTTGTAAACGGTGACTTTGGAGCAGTCATAGCAACGAAGCACATAATAAATTTAGAGTTGTTCTGAATCGACATTGTTGATTCTGGCGTTATCCGCGGGTGTTCGCACTGTCCATACCACTGATTGCTATATATTTTCATATTAAAAAAATATCGATCTTTGGTTGGTTATCGCTCACTCGTCGATTGCGTCGGGGCCAACAGGGTTGGCTTGGTCGCTTTGGTTCATGCCCCCCAATGAAAATCAGTTATATGACTGAGTGGGTAGACTCTAAAAGAGAATTTCTTTCTTGCTTTTATTTAAGAAAAGGGCATTTGTCCACAATAAAATAGTTAAGTAGACGTAAAAGAGCTGTCTGTATCTTCAGAACTTACGCCCTTTCTTGAACCGGCTCAGACAAGTACGTGCTAGGCCTATACGTGTGTCCGCACACAATGCAGCCGGCTGCGGGAGTGGAGAGATTGTGTGGACATTGTGATGTACATTATTCAACGTGGTCTTCACCAGTCTCGTGCAGTGCTGTAGCGGACTACAGCTGCTAGCGGCTGTAGTCCACTCACTGTTTTATTTTTATTTATTTTACGTCTATCCTATTCAGTTATAAAAACAGATTTACAAAGAAGGACAACTAAATGAATCTAATTACATAGATACAGACACAACAATGAACTACAAATTAAGTAAATATTTGAAATAGTAATATTACAACAATGCATTAAAACTCAACAAATTTGGTAATAAATAAAAAGGATATTAAATGCAATATTGAATTAATCAAATATAAAAAAGGGTGGTGAATGAAAAGAAAAGAGAAATGAAAAAAAAAAAAGGAAAGGAAAGATAATGAAAAAAAAAGAAACGAAAGAAAAAAGAAAAGGAAAGAAAGAAAGAAAGAGAAAGAAAGAAAGAAAGAAATAAAGAAAGAAAAGTTAATTGCTCATGTTTAGTTATAGAGCATAAAATACCATTACATTATAATTGTCCGACGATTATTTGATTGGGATGAGCGTAGCGAGCGAAGCGAAGATTTCATTTCACTACACCGGAGAAAAAAATCTAGAATGTTTTTTTTCTTTTTTTTTTCTTTTTTTTGTATTTTTGTATGTTTGTTAACACGATTCCGGCTAAACCGATATTCCAATTCCCAAGAAACTTCCTAGAGGCCTTTGAAATCTTTTCACTTAGAACTGCCACCTTATTAAGCGCAATCGAAAAATTATTTCTCATAAAAATTGCAATTTTAAATTTTTTTTCGTTTTTCTTGTTTTTTTCTGATTGTATTTGTGTGTGTTTGTTAACACGATCCCGGCTAAACGAAATTGCAATTAAATATTTTGGAGGCCTTTGAAATCTTTGAACTTAGAACTGCTTCGTTTTTTAGCCCAATCGAAAAATTATTTCTCAAGAAAATCGCAATTTTACGATTTTCTTCGATTTTTTAAAAATGTCGTAAGACTTACAACACCTACATGCTTTATCAAATTGTCATGATTTTTTTACTGAACCTTAATTTTATGAATTTATATATTCGTGTGAAACTTGAGCGTAATCGAAAAATTATTTCTCATGTAAATCACATTTTTCGCTTTTTTTGGTTTAAAAAAAAATCTTTTGCTTATAACATCTACATGCTTTATTCGATTGTAAAGATTTTTTCACAGAACCTTAATTTTGTGAATTAATATATTACTAAAAAATTTGAGCGCAATCGAAAATTATTTCTCATGAAAATCGCAATTTAACGTTTTTTCGTTAAAAAAAATACGCTCATCCAACAACGCGCCGAAAAAAGCGTTTGCGAAGCTTCCTAGTTTATTTAATGTTTATCCTATTCAGAAAAACTGATTTACAAATGAGAATAACTAAATACATGTAATTACCTAGATGCAGAGATCTTTCAGACTGTTTTACAATACGCGAAGTAAAAAAAAGTTGTCTGCCAGTAATATTACTTTGATTAAGCAATTATTATTAAAGAAATAAATACTAGACGTATCTTTCTATACTGCAAGAAACAGTCGTGCCCTGAAGGGATATTTAATCACGGTGTTTTGTTTTTCTATACTCGTATTTACGCCATCTGGCAGAAATCCGAAATCTCATTTTACTTTCGGTCTTAATCTGTGTTTTGTGTTAGAAACAATCGCAACGCAAGGAATAATCTGGATTCAGAAGAAAACGCACAAAAAGTCTTCAATAGATGTTTTAATAAGAGCCGAGTATTGTTCCGTTTTAATGAAAACGTAGAGGGTTTTATTACGAGAATGAAGCAAGAAAATAATGCGATTTTCCAGAATAATTTCTTTCAAATATCTCGGGAGCAAACGCATTGTAAACAAACAGAATATTCACAATACTGAACTAGTAGCATACTTCAAAGTATAGGCCTACCCATTCAGTATACTTGAATGGGGGAGGGGGGAGGGCTAAAACATTGCGTTTCGTTCCTTGAATTGTTCAAATGTCACCGTAACATCACAAGCATGGGACTAGTCAAAATATGGAGCAAATCTACTTTATCAACACAACTGTGGAAAAACGGTTTAGAAATAAACACTCCCAGGGTCAGCAAAAACATTTTGTGTCATCCCTGTAAAATAAAGGGTATGTCAAACGAAGGCCAGTCTCATTTTTGATCGTAAGAACAGGCACTGACATAAAACCTAAGTTCATTGGAGTGCTTCGTCTTCTAACTTAAAGTCCCTTTCTGAAACCTTTACCCAAACCGGAATTCGAACCCGGGATATCATGACGTTTCGTTAAGAAGGTAAATCAGGTAATAAAGTTTCTGTCACTTTCAATTCATTTTCCACTTCCTTCTAGTTTTACTTCTTTTTGTCCCTTTCACCTTTAAATCCAGTAAACCTTAATATTCTTTGTCTTTCAAATCTGTTTACAATATTAAATAACTTTCCACATAAAATTTTAATACAATACATACACCCTTAGGTTTCTTTCATAAACCCTGAGATATTGAAAATGTGAAAGTTTCAATAGGTTAAGCGAAACCCTAAAAGCATTGGAGAATGACTTTTGAACTCGAAAAGGAAGTTTCTTTCAACACAGAATACGTTTACCGTTGTAATTTATCCCGTGTGGTGTTGGGCTTGTCCCAGCGGGAAACATTTGAAACTCAAAGAAACTTTTCCTTTCTCGTATTTGTTTACTGATGGAGATGCCGTAAATATCTCTGTAGCCACAAGGGTAGGAACTATTGATTTCCGAAAAAAAATCGAGATGTTTTCACTTTTCAAACATGGTTACCTTTAATATCCTTAATAAGTAGGGCATCCGACATCTCCCGTTACATCCAAAATACTATTCTATGATTTTTAAAACGGTCAATTAGGTAAGTTTTATGGTACCTACAGATTATGTGATACAAAAAAATTTTTGATGGTATTAGCCCCTTTAATACTTATTTGAGAGTGTAAAAGCAGTAAGAATGTTTAGGGAAATGCAGTTTGGTTAAAAATTCTCTCTGCCAAGGGAGGATATGGTTAATTGCTTATTTTAGAATTTAGAATGATGATAACTTTATCAATATGCAATGAATCCCCCAAAATTCTACTTAATAACAACTTATAAATTTTACTTTGCTCCTCTTTTCACTTCATTTTTGAAACTAAATACAATGCTTTTATTGTTTCGTATTGCTGACTGCATCATCTCTATTAAACTTGCCACTTTCGTCTGTTTCAGAAATAAAGCCTTTTCAGTCCAATTCCCCACTTGCAAGAACCTTTATATACACACACACTCAAACGATGCCAATAATGGTATTGGCTTGAATTGACAGCATAACATAGTGCTCTTAAACGCTATTGAAGTTTAGAAGATAACATAGAATCGGGCCCAACCCTAACCCCACTTGAGGAAAACAGATGTTCCCTGTAGACAAAACACTACCCAACTTTTATGGTAGTAGATTTTCCCGACGGGGGCGTTCGCGCTAGTGAGCTAGATAAGAGTAAACCAAGTAGAAATTACTGTTATCGTGACCGCCATTTTAGAACGTCGTAAATTTATTAGAGGCGATTTTATCTTGGCAAAGGGGTATGTTTTTTTTATCGTGGTTCATAATTAAAGGGGGCGCAAATAAAATCACCAATCATTGAATGACAAACAAACAAATTGGGCGCAAGAAATTCTTTAAGGAATTGAGATGAAGTTGTGAATGGAGGGTGATAACTGAATGGTAAATAAATAAATAAAGTCTCTTTTATCTGACTTCCGTGTGTATTCAAGAAGCACAGACTATAGAATTGGGTGCGCTTCCATAAACCAGATACCAAACTAAATGTTTAACTAAAAGTCTGCAATAGCAGGGATTTTTTTCACGATCGCTTCCTGAAGCCAGCAATTATCAGATTGATACCAAGCTTTGAACATATGTCTTGTGGATTGAAAAAAGTATTCCAAAATTTTTAAATAAGTAAAAATAATTTTTAGGATTAGGATTTATATAAAATTATCAAGATAGGTTCATTTCGAAATTAATTTGTTTCTATAGTAACAATAATGATCACCGGTATCTTAGACTATATGAGAGAAGACTATATCCTTTCTCGACTACCACGCTAAATTGCATATCATTTAGATGACAACTGTATGCAGGAAAAGTTCCCAAGCAAGAATGTAAAATAGTTGTAGTACTAGTAGTATGTAGTTGTATACGTCTCTATAATTACATTTCTTATTTTAGTTATCTCGCTTGATTTGATAAAATAACTGTTATTATTCCTTCGAATAAGTTTATAAGTTTTCGGGGGCATTTATAACCAATATTATTTACAATGTAAGTGAAGAATTATTTAGATGGCATTGAATAGGGGTGAAAGTTTAGCTGAGTTGAAGAGCCAGGTAGTTTTAGAAAAAAATTTTTATACTTGATCTTATTCTGCAGATTGAAACTAACGATTTTTAGAATTATCTTCCCTTTACGGTCTAATTAACGTTTTACAAAAAATCTTAATGATTAGCTAACATGCTCTATAAACTCTGTTTCAGCTTAAAATTTTAACTGAAAATTACTAAGTTCACTCTTTAAATGTTTGAATCTAGCCCTTACGCTTTATTTCGTAGAGAGAAATTAAACAAAGGAGTAATTTCCAAAAAGAGCCTTAATGGATAAAACGGTTCATTTTAAGCTAAGCTCACATTTAAACTTCAAATCTACTTCCTTCCATACCATTTATGAACTTTTCGAAAGTTACTACTCTTTTCATCGCAATTAAACCTCTAAGAAAACACGTTGTTTTAAGTGTATTATAACCTTTTGTGGTGATAAGTATAATTTACGTCAACTTGAAGAAAAACATTGCGGTAACTGGAACAATGAAAAACAGCCTTATCGCTCTTATCTGAGAGGACAAAGCGCTTTAGGAATGAGCGTCTAGTAATTAATCTAACGGCGTTCACTTTGCGGAAGCGAAATGCTCGGTTCAGGCGACAGATGTTGCAGCTTGAGAGCGCAACAGTGGTATATCACACGTCACAACAGGGACGCTGATTACAAGACGTCTGAGGGGGGGGGGGATTCCCTTATACACCGGGCTGGCTGCATGGCGGAGGTTTCGTGTGCGCGACTTAGATGTCAGCTGAACGACCAGAAATAAGCAGATTGATAATTGAAACAATGATATCATTTGTAATCTTAACATAACTTTGAATAAAATAATATTTAACAAACAAAAACTTAGAGGGGTATTCACCCGCTAAACTAAAAAAATATATTTCATTCAGGCTAACTTGTTATGAATTAAGAAATTTACAAAAAAAATATTGGGTCCGCTATTACCCGAAAAGATTTTGTCAAACTTGGTAATTTTCGAGCTAGGTCCCATCGGCAAAAATCTCCAATAAGAATTAACATGGGGACGATATTTGTGCCCCGTGACCTTGGAGGATTTAGATCCAAAAAAATACTGTTCATTATTTACGTACTCGGCAGCCTTTTCTGTAAATCCGCTTTTTTTGTAATATGGGCAAGTGGTTCGGTCAAAATATGTTAATAGCCAAGAAAGTGTGATTTTTGGAAGGTATATTTTTGCGTGTTTGAATGTATATTTGTGCACAGTTTCAAGACACGAAGTTATAAAGGGACATTTTAAATAGATACGATGCTCTAGTATCTATGTTTAATAAAATAATTAGCAAGTTTTAGCCGATTTAAGAAATTTCCCAAAACACCAATTTTCGACAATTGCAGGATCAAAAACTTAAAAAATTCGTGTAAAATCACAATTTCAAGATATTATTTTTAAATTTTCATTTGATTGTAATATTATGCTAAAGATTATGACATTGTATTTAAAAAAATATGGGTAATTAGCCCTTTTAAATAAGTAATTACGTATTACATTGCTTTGGGCTATTCATCGTATTGGTCATTTTAACATAATTATTATAAAGTGTTATATAATGATATGTTATATTATAATGCAATTGATTCACACCCTGCAGCTAGGTATTGGTCCTTCATTATAACCTTCCTCATTGCCACAGATTGGATTCTACCAACTCGATTAACGAGCTTATCCGTTCACCAGGCTATGCCGATCAGTTAGCTCTGTTTACACGTACAATGCAATTAATTTCATCAATGCATGAGCCAAGTTATATGCAGACCTCGCACATCTGTTTCGCTGACATCGAGTATGTAGCCTTGTGCTAAACACTTATCAATCTGGTAGTATAATCAACGATAATATAGAAATAATCGCAAATATTTCAAGAAACGTTACACTGCTGATTCAAGACATTATCCTAAATGCAAACATAACTTTCTTCATTCTACAGAAACGTCTTGCGGCTGGTTGGTGAGGTAGCGCCAAAAATGCATCACGATTTTCCGTTTCCACAATCGCGTTTAATGACCCGGCACCTCCACCAAAATCATTATTTTTGTGATACTCGATTTTGACTAGCAAAATATTTCCGACTTGACTTAAGTTTTCGCGTATACTCACACACCCCTAATTAATACTTGAAGGCCTAATCAATGTTTGTATTGACCGAAATCTTGCCATATAGATAGCTAGTCGAAGGAAGGTGAAATCTGTAGAAATATTGATATATTAAACAAGCTTATTTCCACCTTGGAACAGTGCAAGGTATATTAAACTATTTTTAGTAATAAACTCGCGTTTTTTCAATACCTCTGGAACCTGGATTCTCGTCAGTTACCCTGCTTGGATCGATACCTCCACCCTTAATTATTTCCGCTTCAAATCAGGGGCGGTAATTTCTGAGCTCCGATACTTAGCTGTGGACGCAGGATATCCCATCAACGTACCACCCTAATGATCTTGCACCCCGAAGACGGCAAACAACTATTAAATTCGCAATTTCATCATTTGAGTACCTCATGGTTTGTTCCAGGTGTACAACAATGTTAATTCAATACAATTTGTTTTATTATTTTATTATTTATTTTATTTATTATTTATTTAACGTCTATCCTATTCAGTTATAAAAACTGATTTACAAAGGAAGACAACTATTACTTACAACTTACAACTTATTATTATAACAATTATTACTTGATGTGTAGCAGTTTGGTACAACATGTAGCAGGTAGGCTAGTGAAGTGCCATGGACATGCCCATACCCTCTTTAGCTAATATGTATTGTTATAAATTGTAAGTTACCTGCCCAAAGGACATTTAGGCATATGTAGAGTACGTATGGCCCCCTGTAGCCATAAGCAAATACAAGTTCGATTAAAACATCATACATAGATATTGATCACATAAAAGAACACACACATTTTTTAATGGACTGAAGCTTGTTTGAATATTGAATTCATTTCAGCAGTTATATGTGGATTGTATTTTCTATTTCACATTTAATCAATTTATGACAAAAATGGGTTCTATAAACTAATTAACACATAATAAGTGGTAATATTATGTTTAGCTGGGTGATTAACTAATCATTTACTAAATGAACAATTGAAAAGCAAATCACAAAACATGAAATTAAATACTGTTTACAATATCAATTTATCAGTTGAATTTTCAATTGCAAGATATTTTAACAAAAGAAACAAGACAAACTCAATACCAAAATAATCTTATAAATTATTTAAATCTTGTCAGTACACATTTCTTGAAAGCTGCTGAAGTCCGACTTTACAAAACTACAAGTTGTTAAGGAAGGAAATTAGTCGCCATTATCGCCAAGTTGTAAGGTGACATTGATAAAACTGTTCTAGTCACGGTATAAATCTCTCCGCCCATCTCATTAAACTTCCCAGGAATATTCCCGTAGTTTGCGTCTTTTTCTACTGCAATCCGTCATCTTTCCCGTTTCCGTTCTATGGTCTATATTAGATTCTGGCTGCCTTCATATTTTAAAAAAGTGTTCTATTTTTGAAAACTGATTTAAGATAAAAGTGTCCGCTCTTGAAGTGGACTGATAAAATAATCTATTCCAGTTTTCTCTCAAATGAGACAGAACGACTAATATATAGTATCGGACGCAGATGGAAAATATCTTGACTTTATATTCTTCTGTTCTAAAAATAAAACTAAACGCCTTTAGTTTTCAGAGCACAAATAAAAGACGAAACGGAATGAAAGTTTATGATTGTTTCTCTTGAAACGTTTATTCTGAAAAACAGTGCTGGAGAGCTCATTATTTGATAACTATCTCGGATTTTTGTGTAAAAATCTTTCGCAAATTTTTTTAAATTGGTTTTTGATGATGAGAAGCTTGTTCAAGGACATTTAATGTAATTTCTCTTATACAAGTTTAGTTCAACGTGCAATCACCAAATGACATAAGGGACACTGAAGTGAACAGCAATTACAAATTTAATACACCAATTAAAACAAATTTAAATGCAATGATTTGAAGTTAAACATATATTAATAAATAAATATTGTGCATGTTTAAAAAAAAATCGCATGCATTTTTCATGTAGGGGTAAATTTTTATAGGGATTATGTAGAATGTGTTCCTTAACACACCCTGAAAGTTGTAGCCAAATTTATCGAATAGTTTGGGTAAAAAAGATACATAAAGTTAGCAAAATTAGCATTGCCGGCATATGGCAAAGACCTCGCCTTAACCCTTTTTGTGCGTGTATAACCAGCATGCAGGTTATCTCGATAATGTGAAATTACCTGTTATATATTTATTTTGCAAATACTTCGGACTGTGAATAAGTTTTAGAAAATTATATTTTTTTTCTATTTCATTAAACTTCAAACAAAACGATTAGTTGTGAAGTATGTTATAAAAACTATTTATTATGATTGTGGTGAAATCGAATGGAAAAAGCTTTATAATTACTTGTGTTCCACACAGCAACACACACTCTTGATTGTGGTGTATTCTCCAAAATAAAAACAAATCGCACTATGCCAGAGTTGAGTGCACTACAGCGCTGATGTCTACGCTCCGTGACTGGTGTAAGCTGCTCGCTCTAACTAGGCTTACACCGTCAGCCAGGAGAGTAAGAGCAAGCTACACTGAGTGCAACCAAGCGTTGGAATTAATCTGTTGTGTTGGCTAGAGCAATAAGTCTTCTTACAGAAGTGGACGCCATCTTGAAACCAGTGTTATCTTAACACATTTGCTTTATTTATCTCGTTATCGACTCTAGAACATGTGATAAAAATATTTTAAAAAATGTTATAGGTACGCTAAACATTATTTTCTCATAAATTTAACATACAAATAACACACAACTTACAAATTTTGTTAACCTGGGCTCCTTATGCAAAACGTTATAGAACAACAATGCAGTTCTGAGTTCTGGACAGTTTTATATTTTTAAATTTCTGGTAAGCATGAGAAATAAATTATGATTAAAAAATCTACCAATTTATTTCGTTTCAAATACGCATTTGTCTCTCAGCTGCTGACTATTTATTAAAAAAATATAAATGAATTACCACATAAGAATTTTACACGCCAAGTTTAGTAGTAGATGCATTCTATTAGTTTTAGAAAATCGGGTTACTGAAATAATTCTGTAGTGGCTGTTTAACTACTGTATTACGCTTTCACCTGCAATTACATTTACACCTTTCGATGTTGTCTTGGATGCTAGTCAATGAAGGCACGGATAATATGGAACAAAGCAGGGATAAGGGTCATCGACAAAAATATAATCTCTTTAAACCCGGCACCTTCACCAAAGAGATTAACTCTGGACGAAATTATATTTAAGTATCCGTCTTGAACAATCCGTATTTCTCTCTGCCAGTGTTTGTTGGATGTAGATCAACCTCTCAATGACAGCATCAATATTACTTAAATGCATTCACAAGTTCAAGATGGCATATTGAAGAGAATTATTGAAACCAGACACCCAGCCAAGTTTACCTAGCACTTACAGCATTTGACACAATTCCAACCTTCGCATTGTGTAAGTTCAATGTACGCCTTAAACTTATAACATAGCTATTATCATACAAGACTGAAACTATTATATTCAATAGACAATGGAAAATAGTTTGAGCATTGAAATTACAATTTACGAACGATATTATTTCATTTGAAATTAAAGAGGAGAATCAGAGTTTAAGAGGGAATGGGACACATTTGGCAGTTAGCAAATAGCTATTCGGTCGGCCAAGATGCATCCGACGTATATGAAACTTAGCAAAGTTGTCAATAAAGCATACATGGACAGCCTTACAGTCATAGATTTTACAACTATTGTCTTAATCAGCCAGAAAAATTCACGAACGAAGTCAATTTTGGATTTTTTTAACAAAATCGAAATTTGTGAAGTCTATAATATTATTTATAATTTATTTTAAAACAAATTTTTTGAAATGTTTTACTGTATTATTATATGTTCAAAATGTGAGATACCTGTGGTGTAAGTCAGCCGAGCGATCATACAGGTGCCTAGAACGCATGTCCTGTACTCTCTTAATAAGACTGATTGAGAAAGAGAACCTCTAAACCTATTTACAGTAAGGCACTGTTGGTATGGTATCGATGATAAATTACGATTATAGTAGTCACACACAAGGTTACAATAGTACCTAAAATAAGGATTGCAGCTACTTAAGAGAGTATAGGACATGCGTTTTAGGCAAATTGCTGTTCGCTCGGCTGACTGCATGGGGTGTCTGAAATTTTGAACATATGTCACAAAAGTAGAAATATAGGGCTCTACAATAACACAATTACTAAAATTTGTTTTTAATTAATCTATAAAAAATAAATTAGTTTTCACGAATTTTAATTTTGTTCAAAACTCCAAAATTGACTATATTCGTGATTTTTTTCTGGCTAATTAAGGCAAAGTTTAGAAAATCTATGACCACAGGGCTGTCTTTGTTTGCTTTATTGACAACTTAGCAAAGTTTCAAATACGCCGGATGCATCTTGGCCGAGCGAATAGCTACTTGCTAACAGCCAAATGTGTCCCATTCCCTCTTAAGCATCATACCATAGGATACACTATTGAAATAATAAGTTTATAACCAGTGTTTACTTCTCATTGTTAGTGGAGGTGCCGAGTATTGTTATGTCAAGTTTGAGTGAGGCTTGCCCCACTCCCTTGACCCCACTCTCATACAAACATACATTTTTATACGAGTTGAAGGGAAAGGTCAATAAAGTAAACGTTCGTCAGTTCGAGGTCGTGATTGGTTTTATCATGAGACGTGGCACACAAGCAGACTGACGGACGAACAGAAAAGTGATGCATATTAAGGGAAGTTTCGCTACCTAATTGTGTTGATCTTTTATGGTGTATATTTCACTATCAAATTTCATAATAAACGTATTATAGGGCCTATACTTGAAAAAAATGTGTTACGGATCTGGTGCTCATACAATACTAAGTAAAGCATAATAATATGCATTTGTAATTAATGAATTAACGATTATCGTATTTTGATATCCAGGAAGAATTAGATTATATAATACATAAGATCGTATGATGTGAACTGTAAATATACTAGTCATTTACCCTGGGCCTACATGAGAGAATATAAATTCAGAGTTTTAAATATATTAACTATACGCATATTTAGAAAAATATTATAGTTATGGGTCTGAGATTTAAGTTTGATATAGATATGAAGTAAATAATATCAAATTCAACGTTATTTGATTAGTGCAGTAAATGAACACTTTTCAAAGAATAAATATTGGTTGTTCAATATGGAATTTAAATCAAACTTGTATAAGTTTTATCGGTTATTCCGAATATTTTATCTAAAAATGATTAATTAAAATTTTGCGTTGAATTTTAATGTTTTATCTTTTCCAGAAGATAATTTTTAAAATTGCTATCAGGCAACCCTTACCCTCAGGTTTATCAACAAACAAGCAACAACACATTTTCGTTATCTTTTAATTACTTCGAGGAAAACTTATGTAGACTACTCCCTAGGGATTACACTAAAAGGCGACATTTTTGTAATTAACGACGAAACTAACTTAATTAACAACACTCGCCCTCCATATTGCATTAAAGAATGCATCTTCATATTTTCTCTTGGTGTACAGGTACAAACCCGGGACTACAATAAACTGAACCACACTTGATACCCTCTTGTCTTCTACATACATACGAGTTTGCATCGACGATCACTCTACCTACTTGGCAAGACAGAAAATACTATGATAAAAAATCTTTTCGCCACCATAAATCAGTCAATATAAATCGAAGTAAGTAACATTATTGTTTTCAACGAAAATGATTCACAATAAAACACAGTGTATTGTAAAGAAGGAAAATAACATTTTTTTGAAAATTTGGAAGCTCTACATAAATATGTATACACACATTTTATTCGACGTTTTATACAGTACAATGTAGTCAGCAAATTTTGAGTTTTGATTCTCTGTTTGTAAAGAAACGTATTTGAGTGTTCGAATGTTTGTTGTTTTGAAAATAGATTGTTCAGTTAAGTTTATTTGGATTAAGGGCGTGTCATCCGTTAGGTCATGATGCGCCACTCTAGCTTAGGGGATATGGGGAGGAAAGTCCCATGCTGGACAGAACCAGCCACGGGTTTGGGGAGGAAAGAGGGAGCGGGGGGTTTCTTAACGTCGCGGTTGTCGTTGAGGAGGTTGTCAAAGGAAGGGGGAGAGGTCCCCGACGGTGATTTTTAGAGTTCGCCTCTAGTTTCAGGGAGTAAAATACTCGCTTGCATACTAGTTGATGTTTGCGAGGTGGAACTCTTCTCCTCGCCCAGACGGGGCTGTAAATAAATAGATTTAGTATGATTTGATTTGATTTACCTTAACATAAATCTAGGTGCCCGTTAGGGCGCTGCAGCCAAGCCGCGGAGCGTTACACACTCGGGCACCTTATACAGCAAGCAGTGTTTGGGGTGATTTCGAGGTGTCACCCAGCCGTCATGAAACGTGATGTGAACTTAAAAACTATCAAAATCATAGATATTTAAGTGCCTGACAACACATGCCAAATTTGGTTGGGGTACGAGCATTCCTTCTTGGTGAACAAATGACTTGAAACATGCTCAAAATCACTTTAAGGTGTTAGCTACTGCTACGGGCTACTAAGGGCTGCTGGCTACTGGCTACTACTACTACTACTTACTAATTCGTCAGTTACATTTGGCCAGCGATTCTGGCCAAACGGGCTGGAATACGACGTTCATATTTTACATGGACATTAAGGCTATTGTGATGTGTAGTGCCTTTAGAGAGAAAAAGTCGAAAAAGTTGTCTGGAAGGCTTCCAAATAAAGGTTTTAATATAAGCCTTTTACAAGAATATAATCAAAAAGTAACTATAGTTACTTGACCTTGGCAATGTTCACCTACATTTTATACAAAAAGCAAGTCTTTGGACCACTAGATATTTTACATTCTATTGTTAATTGGTAATATTATAGCAATTAAATCGACATTGATAAAATAATTGTATTTTAACAAATAATTTTGTAATGGAACTTGAAAATGTTATGAGAACCCACACAAAACAAAAAACTTGTAAAAAGCAGCTAAACCTTACACAATCAAAAGCAATGAGATGTAAAAACTGCATCCTTGCAAAGCTTGGCAAAATAAATTTGCACAAACTTTAACATTAGTTGCAATTAAAATTTTGACACGTTTTGCAAGGATACAGTCACAGCGCAAAGTGGATTGTGAAAATGTACATTAGCTTCGCATTTCTTTTAGATCTCATTTCTTTTGATTGTGTTACGTTTGGCTGTTTTTTTTCAAGTTTTTTGTTATGTGTGGTATGGCGCCGCAGCCAAGCCGCGGTGCGCTACACACTCAGGCACCTTATACAGCAAGCAGAGTTGGGGTGATTTCGAGGTGTCACCCAGCCATCATGAAACGTGACGTGAACTTGAAAACTATCAAAATCGAGGGGATTTAGGTACCCGACAACACATGCCAAATTTGGTTGGGGTACGAGCATTCCTTCTTGGTGAAAATATGACTTGAAACATGCTCAAAATCACTTTAAGGACGTTAGTTACTACTGGCTACTTTAGCTAATTCGTCAGTTTCAATTGCCCAGCGATTCTGACCAAACGGGTGGGGCTACAACGTTAATATTTTACATGGACATTAAGGTAATAGTGATTTAATTCCCTTTGAAAAAAAAGTTTTAAAAAATTGCTGGAAGGCTTCCAAATAAAGGTTTTAAAATAATCCTTATACAGGCATTCAATCAACAAGTAACTATAGTTTCGTGACAATAATCGCCTACATTGTTTACAAAAAGCAAGTCTAAGGACCACTACATTTTTTTCATTCTATTGTTAATTGGTAATACCATAGCAATTAAATCGACTTTGAATTTTTTTTTATATTTTAACAAATAATTTTGCAATGGAACTTGAAAAAGTAATGAGATCCCACACATAACAAAAACTTGTAAAAATACAGCCAAACCTTACACACTCAAAAGAAATGAGATCTAAAAAAAGGGCCAAGCTCATCTACCCTTCCACATTTGCGCATTCTTAATTCATAAACGTAGTGTCCCGTAACAACACCCTTGAAAAGCTTGGCAAAATAGAATTTGCATGACCATTACGTTAAAATTAATTAGAAAAAAGAATTTGGATGAACTATTACGTTTAAATTAATAGTTGCAAATTCTATTTTGCCAAGCTTTTCAAGGGTGTTGTTACGGGACACTGTACGTTTATGAATTAAGAATGCGCAAATGTGGAAGGGTAGATGAGCTTGGCCCTTTTTTTAGATCTAATTTCTTTTGAGAGTGTAAGGTTTGGCTGTATTTTAACAAGTTTTTGTTATGTGTGGGTAAGTATATAAAGACAAAGAAACAGATACAACAAATTGCAAATTTGGCAAATATATCCCACAGCTAACTTAATTAAACAAAACAAAACATCATTTCTATTGAAAGAAACATAAGGTTTATGGTCACATTGTTAACAAAATAAAATAAAAACATTTCAAGGTATTGTTGAAACATTGAACTGTGTCCGTACGGACAGCCACGGCCTTAAGGAATTCTAGGTTTGTCCTGAAAATCGCACAATATGCTCTATTAATCAATAAAATGTTTTACACTAAGTCATTCATAAGTCTAAATTATTCATAAGTAACTGCGTCAATGAAATATATATTAACAAGCCTACTTCAAGTTACCTTTACAGAAATCTAAACTTCGTTCAAATACACAACTCACAAATTCGCTAGCACTCAAGGTAGCAGGGGGGATTAGAACAGAGCGCTGACACCAGCTAAGTCTTGTCATAATCTGCGCGCATTATCTCGCTCATGACATGGTGTGTGCAAGACTACGGCGGCGAGTGTAATACGTTGGGGCAACTTGGGCCGAGATGAGGTTTACTCATTGTTGTAGGAGAAAATCAATATTAAATGCCACCTTGAAAATTGTATCAACTTTATTTCATTAAATAAGTGACTGTAAGAAAATGTTAAATGAAGACTGCACTTACACTTGTTCATGATAGTATAATTAAGAGTCTTCACGAGACATTCATGTATTCTACATGGTCGTAAGTAATCACATTAATTTGAATACAACACTCTGGAGAAAACATGAAATTACGTATGCGAATTCTTAATTGCACCGAATATCGTCATTTTTATAAAGAACGACAATTTTGTTCTTGTTTTGTTCTTATTTATTTATTTATTTATATCATTTAAGTTTAAGAAAGATGGAAGAAGAGTGGGAAGACCTCGAGACAGATGGAAGATCAAGTACAATCAGATGTGGAGGAGAGAGGAGAGGAGTGGGAAGTGGTTGAAGAGAGAGAAAGATGGTAGGCGGACAGGAAAAAGTGGAGAGAGCTGGTGTTATGACAAGAAAATGAGGAAGAAGATGAGGCAGGCCGGTGCTGATTCGGTGATGCCAAAGATAAATGGTGAAAACACCCCTTTACCCAACTAAATGTTGTTAGAAAAAAGGCTGGGATATATATAAAATTAATATATACTAGGAAAACGCTTAAGTCCCGCCGCGTTGTTGGATGAGCGTATAATTGGTGCATTGAGCTGTCATGTGTTATGCGGATTTTTTGTTGTTCTGTGAAAAAATTATTACTTAATTGAAGATTTTTTTTAATTAAATTAAATTTTAAAAAAATAACTTAATTTTTTTTTTTTTTAAATAATCGCAATTTTAAAAAGGAAAAAATCGTAATATTGTAATTTTGATAAGAAATAATTATTCGATTGTGCACAAATTTTACACGAATATATTAATTTATAAAATTAAGGTTCTGTGAAAAAACCATCACAATCGGACAAAGCATGTAGGTGTTGTAAAGTCGAAGAAATTTTTTAAAAAATTGAAAAAAATCGTAAAAGTGCGATGTTCATGATAAATAATCTTCCGAATGTGCTCAAAAACGAGGCAGTTCTAAGTTCAGAGATTTCAAAGACCTCCATAAAATTTCATCGCAATCGAAGTATCGGATTTAGCCGGAATCGTGTTAACAAACAGACAAAAATACAGAAAAAAAAAAAAAAACATTCCGGATTTTTTCTCCAGTGTAGTGAAATGGAATCTTCGCTTCGCTCGCTACGCTCATCCAATAAACAAAAACAGAATTGCTTTATGTAATGAACACTACTACACGAAGCTTCCGCTGCGTTCTCCAGATTTATTACATAAAGCAATTATGTTTTTGTATGTTGTCTTCATAAAAATATCAGTGTTTTGTGCATTTTAGAATTCGTTTAAAATTTTCTCCAGAGCATTGTACAAATTAATGTGACTACTTACGAGCTTGAGAATACAAAAATGTCTCGCGGAAACTCATAAAATGGCGTTTAAGATTATTTTAGCACTTCAATGAAGTTAGTAATCAACATGACTCTGCGGGTAGGATATGACAGTCGTGTAGCGTTCGGTTTCGGGTCGGGTCGGCTATGGTAAAGACGGCCGTTATAATACTGCATCTTAGAAATGGAAACCAATTTTACTAGAGAATTATCTAACACTTCAAGTATAATTTTCTACAATTTAGTTATGTTTTTCTGGATTTTCATTGAATGACATTACGAATAAGAGTATAAATTTAATTCAAATTGTCTGGACCGGCACCTCCACCAAAACGTATAAGTAAATCCCGGACCTAATTCCCAAATATTTATTTATTTACCCAAATATCTGGCACCTTTTTTGACTACTGATTCGGCCCCAAAATACCCAACCGACCAAAAATTTCGGGTACCAGCACACCGTTGGATCGTTTTAGATATTTGAAATTCATTTCGAACAACTGAAAATAATTGCTTACAGAAGAAAGCGGATTATAAAATTATTAATCTACCACTAAACAACACTGGAAAAAAATGAACTGAACAAATATTTTTGCAAAATTGAGTTAGAAGTGGCAAATTTATAACAACAACAAATCTGTATCATAAACGTAGGGTATTCACAATGGTAGATTATTTAACACTAGGAAAACGCTTAAGTCCCGCCGCGTTGTTGGATGAGCGTAATTGGTGTATTGAGCTGCCATGTGTTATGCGGATTTTCTGTTGTTCTGTGAAAAAATCACTACTGTTGAAGATTTTTTAAAAATTAATTTAAATTAAATAAAAAATAAACTTTAATTTTTAATTTTTTTAGTTAATCTAAATTTAAAAAAATAAAAAAATCGTAAAATTGCGATTTTAATGAGAAATAATTTTTCGATTGCGCTCAAAAACGTGGCAGTTCTAAGTTCAGAGATTTCGAAGGCCTCCATAAAATTTCATCGCAATTGGAGTATCGGTTTAGCCGGAATCGTGCGGACAAACACACAAAAATACAAAAAAAAGAAAAAAAGAAAAAAAAAAACATTCCGGATTTTTTTCTCCAGTGTAGTGAAATGGAATCTTCGCTTCGCTCGCTACGCTCATCCAATAAACACGACGTTAGCTTTGTCGTTCTTGGTTAGGGCGCTGATCCAACTTAAAGGGCTTCATTTATTTGATTATTTCTTAGTTTTGATAAATAAGTACTTGTTTTGTCAAAAATTATTTAAGTCATACTTTTATACACTAATATCGTTTGCGAGTACGACACAATATTTTAAAAGTAGGCCAACTTAATGAACCATTGACTAGAACCTAACATCAAAACATTTAAATCCGCCTCCCTCAAACAAAACTTCCACAACTGGGAATTAACTTCACTTCTATCTGTCGCTCAACGTTACCAAGTGTTGAAAACACATCCAAAATGGATCTCCTCTGCGCTTCCCGCGTTATGTCCAATTACTCCACTCTGGCCGTTCTGCGCTTTTCAATTAAAAGTTAATAACAAGCCGTGGGTTTATGTTGTTGGGCACTTTTATTAGCAGATATTTTAACGGATATAGTGTACGGGATGAATCGTGACAGAAGTTAAATCGGAGGGGATAATTGTATACAGTTTGAAATCAGCGGCGACTCGATGTGTTATAGATAAAACATTCATGAGATACTATGTGAGTTTTGTTTCACCTCTAGTGGGAGTGGGTATTGGATTTAAATATTTACATTTGGTTCTCATTGAGAGGGTGGAGTTTTGAACTCTTGAGGGTAAAATAGTCGTTATACTCAAAGGTAACACTGTCGAATGCGAAGCTTATTTGCATATCCTCCATCGTATTACGTACAACGCCTTGTCAAATATCTATGTAATATATAACAACAAATCAGCTATCGAAATCAAACATGTTTTTGGAAATGCTTAAAACGTATTTCACAATAATAGGTCGAAAAAGTGTACACATACGATATTCAAATATAAATAAACCAATTTTTAAAATTAGTTAATAACTTGTTCAATGGATATATGGACAAACTATGTCTTTGTTCGTGAGAATATATCGCGTGATTTCTTCAAAATATATTTGTTTTCAAAATGTACTTAATCTTCTGTTTTTTTCTTTATATTTTGGAGAACGTATTTTGGTGAACTCAGAGTAGGTGCTACTCTTTAGCCTTAGTCGACAGTGTTGGCTCGAGCGCTACGCGCTTGACTCTGATTTGGGAGGTCCCCGTTTCAAATCCCGACGAGACAAGCAATCCTGACTGAAGGTTCGTTTCCTAGGTTTTCCTCTATCGCTAATGCGAATACAAGATCCTCTTAAACAGCCCTCGGACATCCTTTCACAAATGCTAATGCATCAGCCAACGCTAGCATTACAAATATGGCAACAATAACAAACGCATATTGTTCTATCCGCATCACACCAAGTTCACCTGAAGAGGGGTATATTTCACACTATAACAGGTTCTAATTCCCACGGTAAAAATTTAAATTTTATAGTCTTAGCGAATTCTCTTAATCTCCTCCCGCAGAAACAGAGTTCTCTTAAAATATTAATTTTTTCTTGATTATCCTCGTTATTTTTAGTTCTACACCTCTCGATTTCCATTCTCGTTAAAAATATATGTTTTGTGTTATTTCTTTCATACTTTTATGAGGTAAAAAATACTGATCCTTTGTTTAAAAACTAGTAAAACGTGAAAAGAAGGAAAATTTATCAAAGAAACAAAGAAACCGGGCTAATTTAAATCAACTAAAACAATGTTTTAAAAGGGGTGGAGTTTCACAAAGAAATCAGAGAAATCAGATCCAACCAATACTTATAAAATTCTCATGTTCTAGGTTTTGAGATCAGTTCCTTGAAGATGGATAGAAGACAGGTATCACTTTACAGCCTTAAATTATTAGATCAATTTGACAGGAGATACACATTACCATAGGTACTACGAAGTTACATGGATTGCGTTATGTTCAAAGCTATCCGAGATTCTACGAAGCTTTTAAATAAATCTAGTACATGCATTGAATGAAAGTCACGTTTTTCCAAGGCTTGGGATTTATTTTATCTTTGTTATATTACGTTTGTTTTAACCCTGTGGCATAATACACGAATGTTTCGGACATTGCCGAGGAAATCTGTTGTACGCTTGTTCTAAAACCTCTATGAACAACAAGAAACATGCATTACTGCGTCTCCTTACAGGCTGTTGTATCGGCATACACCAATATATTTCCTATTCATCTCATTCTAAACACAAATCTTTGTCCTCAACACGCACACGTAAGGTAATACATACAGTTGAGATGATAAAAATCGATCATTGTTATGTTGTTTTTCATACATGCTTTGCTTTACTATATTGGTCATATGTATTTCCTCATTAAGCTTTTATTGCACTTGTGGAAAGAATAAAATTAAAAAAGGAAACACATATTATGTTCATTTGGTTTTTGAGATCCAATAAACACTCTTATTCCAATTTTTAATCAATAAGTTAAGTGATCTTTAATTAAAATTATTTATACGTCCTTCCGAAGAGATTTTGAATGAATACATCAAATATTGCCTCGCCACTTCGTAAAAAGTAAAAACTAATAACAGGGATAATAAAATTTAATAAATATAATAATAATAACTATCAGATATAAGTTTTAAATGTATTTTTTGTTTTCTTCCAATATAAAGTTTGATTTTACATTAATCAATTAGAGCGAATTATAGTTCAAAATTAGTATTGCATTCTTTACATAAATAATGACTTGTTGCTACCAGAACACAAATGGCATTGTTAATTAGTCACGGTTTTCATATATCAAACAATACAATGATTATCATAATAATTAGAATCTTAATTGCATTTAGAACGTGGATTCCCCGCGAAGTTTTGTGATCAATTATAACAATTTTGAGATATTCCTGAGTATACATATTAGTCACAACTATTTATAAAAAATATTCGCAAATTGGGTTTGGAATCATCATTTAGTTAGGACAATTTCACAATATATTTAGGATTATACTTCTACTATTTAGATTGATAGCACTTAAAATATACACCTTTTCCTAAAAGTTTAATAACTCATAAAATCGATTAATCACAATGTAAAGATCGTAATCAAAAAACACATTCACATTGTTATTCAAGAATAATATCGCGTGAACTATAATTGCTGGCTCTACCTTTAATGCGCAATGCGATCAATTTGCCGCACTTTAGACGAACATTTTCCATAACTTTTTCATCCATAAAATCCCTTTGAAACATTTAAAAGTCAATCAAAGTCACAAATATAATTTGATCGGACAACAACTTCTGGTATCAGATTATACATTTATGTTTTGACGAGCACATAAAATACAAATTTTTCCGTCACTTCACCAAACCACCTTCCCAATCCATTAGTAACAATAATTTAAAAACCATCCACACGTCAATACCAAATAATAATTTAACTCTTGCATTACCCTCTAACCAAACGTGATGACTTTTGGCATGGACTGTACCTAGTTTGACGTGGTGCACTCTAAACGTCATCACACATGACGCCTGTCACAGCAAGATGTGATGTCGTTGCTGTAATTTCCTCACATTCGGTGTAACTGGAATCTAGTATTATAGGCGGATCTAGTCGTCAGCGATCAACCCTCCTGCACCACTCGAAGATATGCGAGCTCGAGGTGCGGGCAAGAAGGAGCTAAGTAGCGCTGATATCCATGACGTGGGGTGATGGGTTCAATGTGGTGGGTTGAGTCTAGAACGCATTTCAATTTTCAACATTATATTTTTAAAATTGGGCCCTGGCTCCAAGTAAAGTACCGGTGATGAAACGTTGTGTGAAAGGACAGAATACCAATTGAATAATAGGGAATTTGCATAAGTTCCACATATCGGTAAAAGTATGTGCAATCTGTAGATAATCGTTTACAATGATATAAACGATAATTTAAGGTATTATAAAGTTAATCGTTCAATATCTATTGAGGGTCAAAGTTTGACCTTTTAAATTTCCCGCACATTTATTTTGAAACGGCTGCCTACGTCACCAGCCTTCATGACAAACACGGCCGCCTAGATAAACAACGAAATTCCCTCCTTTTACCAAAGTCTTTGGTTCACACAACAATGGCCAACAATAAACAACAGTTGATGTCCTTTACCAAGTTTTATAATCAACATTGTGTTTTTACTTATTATCAATTAAAATGCGGTTAAATCTTACGTTGTAATATTACTAAGGCCCGGTATTTCAATCTCCAGTTAATGTGGCTACTAACTACTTGGCAGTTAAATTTAACAACCACTTATAACTGCCAGTTAACATTTTTGTGTATTTCAATTACATTTTACTTGGCAGTCAGCTACTGAGGACCTCCCCCGAGCTGTGATTGGTTCAAGTGCTTCAGATCCTATTTTACAGCCGGGTAAATGTGTGGTTTTGAACAGGGTCCACTAGATACTTATGCTGTTAGGTATCTAGTGGACCCTGGTTTTGAATAGAATTGCCATTACAAGGCTGTGAAACGAATATAGGTTATGTTTACCGTGTTTACTTTTCGTCTCGTGACAGTTATCAAGGTCTAGGCTAGGCTACTCCCAAATTACCAATTATTATTAATTACAATGGACAAAGAATCGAAAAGACATCAAGAGTGTTTTTTTCATCCATAAAATTTTCATACAAATCAACTCTTGGAAGAATGAAGTTATTTAGAAAAATAGCCTGCTGTAATAAAAAACGTATCTAAAACATGTTATGAAGTTTAGACCCTAGAATCAGATCTAAACAGTGAGGTAGGTAGGCCTAGAGTAGGTAAATAAAGAAACCCTGGCAAAGCTTGAAATCTAATTAATTTTACTGTACCTTTGACTGTAGGCTACCCTAGCAAGCCTTATGTGGCATTAGGGCCTAGGCCAAGCTACAAAGTAGGACTGGGGCCTACGCCTAGACCTTATTACTTATTAGTAATATACTACTTGGACCCAGGGCTAGGCCTTTAGCTACGTGTGAAACTATAGTATAGTCTAGGCCTAGATGTTGGCCTAGGCCTAGGGGATAGACCTAGTAGGCCAACTGGGACTGGGGCCTAGGCCTCATGTGGGACTAGGAAATAGGTTTATGTCAAGTCTAGGTCAATTAATGGGCATGTATGTAGGCCTAGGCCTACCTAGTGATTGAAGCCTGTCTGTTGTTGTCAGAAGGTTACAAGGTACTATTATACACTTCGTTGGGCCACTGTGTTATGATATGCAAAACCCCATACAAAAATCTGTCATCCCAATAGGTAAAATTATCGATTCGTTGGCGAGATCCATTACGCCTTCTTGGCCGTTCAATAAAGTTAATAAAATTTACAGTCTTCTTCTTCATCAGGAAATTTAAAAAGCCTCAACTACATCAACTGAACCAACATAACCTTAAACTCTACCAGCCGCCATCTTTATACACACATTTATCTGTCAGTTAAAGTTTAACCAGCACCTCATCTACCAGTTAGTTTACTTGCCAGTTAGGACCCAATTTAACTTCCAGATAAGCTAACTGGCAGTGGAAATACACCTAATCCGACTTAACTGGCACATAAATTTACTTGCCACTTTAACTGGACATTGAAATACCGGGCCTAAATCTATAAAATAAAATAGTAAGCATATTAGAACAATCTAGATGTCAAAATATGCTTCCACAGCCAAGATAATCTCCGAAAGCGAATAACTTGATATATCGTTACGTGATTGGTTGATAGAAGCCATGAAGGCTGGTGATGTAAGACCCGTTATTTCCCGCCAAAATATGTAGGAAACTTTCACCTTTGTTTTATAAAAGAAAATATTCTCAAAATCAAGAAAAAAAAATTTTGTGTAAAGGAAGGTGGCTTTCACCCAGTAAAACCATAAAATAATGTTATGCAAATTCCCTATTGTATGAAACTGGACATTTTTGTGGCTTGTTTGTCCTGCGGTTAGAGATTCTGCTTCCAATGCAAAAGGTCCAGGGTTCGATTCCCGCTTTGAGCAGAAGTTTTTTAACTTCTTATAAGATTCCAATCAATACATTCAATACATTCATCTTTCTTCTTACGAATGTACAAATAGGGTTGTTGTTGACTCTCATATGTTGCTTCTAGTTATATTACTTATTCTGATTGCATAAAACACTTTTTAATTAAATATAAATAAATAAATCCGTTTTTAGAGACTACCCACTCAGCCACACAACTGATTTTCAGTGGGGGACAGTAAAACAAAGTGAACAAGCCAACCCTGTAGGCCCCGACGCAATTAATTGTGAGCCAGTCAACAAGGGGGGCCTCCCATATTTTTTCTAGGTTTTATGCAGTTGAGGTATATACTTCGTTAACAAAATTTGTTTCTGAATAGATTTTATGGGTATAAATTAAATGAACGAAAAAAATGACTTTTTAACCGTGATAGCAAAGAGGCACAAAATAATTTCTATGGTTGTTCCGAATTGACCTTGTTGGTTCTGGCACCGGCCGCGGGTAGAATCGTGTCCAGCTTGTTTGGTCAGTGTTTTCTATTTTAAAATTCTGGTCTCTACTTGGTAATTAATTGCTCGTCGATGGCGTCGGCGCCGACAAGGTTGGCTTGAACTGCTAAATATCTTTACTGAAAATCAGTTGTGACTGGGTAGACTAAATTCGAATTGATTTTAATTTTAATTATCAATAAATCCAATTAAAATATACTACTAAAACTTTTCGATTTCATACCATAAACCCACATTTAGGTTACATTAAACACGATACTAATGTATAATAATTTTTGTGGGAAGCCTGCCCAGGGTGCAATTCATGCCCCTCTTGAGGTGTCTCACTAGGTGTTGCGAATAGGACAATTGTGAAGGAATGTCCGAGGGCTGTTTTTAAGAGGACTCAATCCCTTGCATTCGTATTAACGACTTAGGACAACCTCGGAAAAAACCTTCAGTCAGGATTGACGGTGTCGACGGGGTTCGAACCCGGGACCTCCCGAATCAGAGTCGCGCGCTTAACGCTCGAGCCATCACTGTCGGTGATCCTCATGTACTGTCACCCTTGCATCTTACGGAGAACAAGTTTAAAAAAAGTAATTTATTAGTATTTTATTTTATTTATTTATTTATTTATTTATTTAACGTCTATCCTATTCAGTTAAAAACTGATTTAAAAAAGAGGACAACTTACAAATGTTTTATAGTTGAAATATGTTTAATGTCGTATTAACGTGATATTTAGACCTCACCCTACATCTTCACTCTTCTTCCATTCTCTTCTGCTTGGTAACCAAGTCCCTTCACTTCTCCCGATCTTCCCGCCGTCTTCCAAACTCTATCTCCTCCCCAGACAACAATGTCAACAAAAAAGCTAAATTTGGTGGAGGTGCCGGGTTTACTAAATGAATTTAAAACATCTAAAATCTCATTAAAAATAGAACTAAGTACACATAAAGGATTTTCTTTGTCATTATTTCACACTGGTTAACACAAGACTGCTGGAAGAGCACGGGAAAAACCAGTCTTTAATACATAGGGTTTGTTCAAGAACTCTTTAAACCACTGATTTTCACCGTAAAAAATTATAATTTTACTGGAGGTTAATATGCGGTTGTCTCTTAAATATATAATTTAATATTATAATTATTATTAACAAGGATTATAATGTAAGAAACCACTATATGAACAAAAAAAGGTGTATTTGGTGGAGGTGCCGGGTGTAACAAATAATTTTAAACCCTCTTATACCTTTAAGTCATCCTCAAAGCGGCATGTCTGCGTGCCAGTGATCCAGCGGTTAAGCCGCGGTCGCTTAGCCGGTTCCCATTCACAACACCGAAGTTAAGCAACCTTTGGGCGTGGTCAGGGGTAGAGTGGGTGACCGCTCTGCCCTGAAACTCACGTACACCTCTGGTTAGAGCAGATGGAGGTTTCGAGAGCTAGTGTAACGGCTTCCTTCTCCTCGACGTCTGCTCGGCAATCTGGGCTAGTGGAGGAACCTATATGACTGTCAAGGTTACACCGTCCTTTCGGATGGGACGTAAAGCCGTTGCTCCTCTTGGTACTTTTAGTTAGGAGTAGGCTACGTGCCGGTACCAAGTTTCACCTCCTTCATTCTCTTTTAAATTTGCACTTTGCACTTTGCACTCACTATTACACTTTCACAAATTTGCACAAATTTCTAATAGAGACTTAGTAATATTTATAAGTAAAAATTAGCCCTGGGGGTCTATTTAATAAGTGGTCACTGCCGATCGACAAGTTTTCACATGTGATATTGTATTTTCAAAGTTGTTGCTGTCGTTCAACTTTTGTCGCACGAGTTAGTAAATAGACCCCCCTACCCATCAGAGTTTCAATTTCTATCAGCTCTGAAGTCCAAATCAAATGAAATACAAGGGTTTATTTAATAACTCTTTGGACCATAGTCCGGGGTTTATCCAAGTTGACCTAGGACAAATTGCAACAGAAGCAAATTTGGTATCATTGGATTCAGAACAAAAAACTAAATAACCCATAAGGAAACCCCTAAAATCCCCATAAGGTTGGGTGGGTCTAATCATCCCCTAAATGAAAATGTAATAAAATTGAATTTTAAAAAAATGTGTGTTTTAAACCTAGTATCCATGGTATGTGATCAAAGCTTTTTCAAGGGTATTTCGAAAAAAAATATATCAATTGTTCAAAATTAATTTTGTGTCCAGCAGAGGTCAATGAAAGTCAAATTTTGTATTTTTTCAATGTTATTTGGTAAACGTTTTTCTATTGGCACAATTATGTTTTATGATTGTCTTATTGTTGTAAATAATTAGTAAATAGGCCACACTTGATATGGTATAAGTCAATAATGGCAGAAAAAGGTTATTATTACAATCTGTAGGGCCAATAACCTACGAGTATGTAGTCAAAAATCTGTTTACTTACATTAAGGCGCACTCAAATCATGTTACGTAATAATTTAATTCGCCGATAGAGGTTTCTCACGTACTACACATCAAGACTATATTTTGGGACGTACCTGGATTAAAACCCACACTTTAAAATCCTTACTGAAGATTTTATTCATGGATTTCCTTAAATATATTTGGTAAAATCTCAGATTAAGCCCCGTAATATAGCCCTTGGATATGTTATTTCCACCAAATTTCTACCCCATAACTAGTAGACATTAAGGTTGTCTACAGGGAGATTTCATTTCGCAAAACCTATTACCTAGGTGCCCGTTATAGGGTACTGTACACTCAGGTACCTTGTAAAAAAAAACGCGTTTTTTTGCGTTTTAGGGGTGTTTCCAAGCCTCCATGAAACGTGAAATGAACTTTGAATACGTCAATATCAGAGCTATTTAGGTCAACCCATGCTAATTTTTGTTGGAGTGCGATCATTCCTTCTGAGTTAAAAATGGGATGGAAAAATTATCAAAATCGCTTTTTTAACTCCTCTGCCAGCCCTATAGCGGGCACCTGGGTAATAGGTTTTGCGAAATAAAATCTCCCCGTAGACAACCTCAATGCTTACTACTTATGGGGTGTAAGTTTGGTGTAAATTACATATCCAAGGGCTATATTAAGGGTCTTAATCTCAGATTTTACCAAATATATTTAAGGAAATCCATGAATAAAATCTTCAGTAAGGATTTTAAAGTGTGGGTTTTAATCCAGGTACGTCCCAAAATATAGTCTTGATGTGTAGAACGTGGGAAACCTCTATCGGCGAATTACATTATTACGTAACATGATTTTTTAACACATTTTTGACAACATACTCGTAGGTTATTGGCCCTACAGATTGTAATAATAACCTTTTTCTGCCATTATTGACTTATACCATATCAAGTGTGGCCTAATTACTAATTATTTACAACAATGAGACAATCTTAAAACATTATTGTGCCAATAGAAAAACGTTTACCAAATTACATTAAAAAAAATACAAAATTTGACCTTCATTGACCTCTGCTGGACACAAAATTAATTTGGACAATTGATATATTTTTTATTCGAAATACCCTTGAAAAAGGTTTGATAACATACCATTGATACTAGGTTTCAAACAGACATTTTTTAAAATTCAATTTTATTACATTTTCATTTAGGGGATGATTTGACCCACCCACCCTATGGGGTTTTTAGGGGTTTCTTTATGGGTTATTAAGTTTTTTTATGAATCCAATGATACCAAATTCGCTTCTGTTGCAATTTGTCCTAGCTTCGGCCTCAAATTTGAGTGTAGACCCCGGACTATAATTTGGCTTACTTTGTTTATTTCTCGTTTTGGTTTGTCGGGAAACACTCATCTAGGTGTAATTGTTATTTTTTACTACAATTCAGAAATTGAAATAGTCCGCCCCAACCGGGAATCGAACCACGGGTTTCCCGCATTCCAAGCAAACGTCTTCTAGTGGTTAAGGCGCCTGCCTGGAATGCGGGAGACCCGTGGTTCGAATCCCGGTTGGGTAGGGCATTTTAATTTCTGAATTGTAGTAAATGATTACTTTGTTTAGTTTATTCACATAATAATGATATACTTTTATTCTTCTCTGTAGCCAATGCTGTTGCATCATCACACAGAATAAGACTCAATTGATTAATAAATTTGATCTTTTGATTTAATTGATGATCGTACCAGTGAATCTCGAATCTTGGCTTATATTATTGTAAATAACAATATTACTACAAATCTTTTTGTTTTTCTTTCGATATGAATTCTTTCGACTTGTTTTCGGTTACAATTAAAAAATATTATAATTATAAAATATTAATTTTAAACGATATTTTTATATTGCTATTTCATTTCAGTCCATTGGTACACAGTATGCATTAAAACGTAATCTACGAACTTTTAACCAAGGCCATAGTAAAAACACACACACACACAAAATGAATTTTCATGTGAAGCTTAAACCTGATGACGGGTGGGGTAGATTCACCCGAAAATAAATTTTAAAGAAAGTAGTGGCCTTGGTCATAAAAAATTTTTAGTTTACGTTTTAATATTTGTCAGGCCAATGAGCTTTTTTTATAGAATATTGTTGAGGTGTTTTGTCACCGATAATACAAAATTACTAATGAATGCACACGTAAACAATATAAATATTTATTTAGTTAAACCAAGGTCCTCCAACTCCCTATACCGCCCTGGGTTAAATAAAAAGTCGGTTTTTGGCGTTGGGAATCTAACGTTCCGCGCGACTCTGTGTGACGATTGATGGAACTACTTCAATAAAAGTACGTCACTTTTCTACTAGTAGTTAACAGTCGATGAAAACAAATGGCGGAAACGTCAAAATATTAAATACGATCGAATGTTGGCGAATGTTTTGGCATAAAGCAAACTCTCTTTATTAATGAGGATATTTCTGATGGAGTAGACCTAAGCTTAGGAGCTAGGCCGACAATATGTATTGTTCAAGATTTCGATTTGAGTGCCTAGGGCGTACTTACGTCTGAAAACTGTATTGTGGCCTTGGGCCTAGGCTACACTTACGTCCGTTAGGCTTGAACAAGGCATATCTCAAATTATTTCGCACGAAAATGTCACTGACGCCTGCGCAACACTTTATAGTACAATAATAAATCAAAAGTAAATCGTTTTAAAAGACGAGGGCCCAGGGCTAATATGATTGAAATAAAATTAAAGTTTGACGTTTCGTCTGTTGTTTGTTGATTTCAGCGTCACTGCACATCGATAATCTACTGACCGTATTTAGCGTGCAGTGCTTTTATTAGTTTCACATTGGAGCCGCTCTCCAGCGCGCAGGACGTTAGATTCCGTTTTGACTTGGGAGTAAGGGGACCTCCCCAAAGGGGAAACTTCTTTATCGACTCTGGTTAAACTCAGAATTATACGCATACAACATAAATGTTCAAACAGAAACAATAGCATTCGACGTTCTCGTATTGTCTTTGGTCCCTTCCAAGTCGGCATCCGAGCAAATAGTACTGTGCTGTCTGCTCCGCAGGCTTCAATCCAGGCTAGTGTAGATCCAGGCTAGTGTAGATCCAGGCTAGTGTAGATCCAGGCTAGTGTTCATCCAGTCTAGTGTCTTCCCGCCAGCTTACCGTCAAGCGCAGCGTAGTGGACTCGTCATCGGCGAAGGCAATTAACATGTAACATGTACACGTTATGAAATAATATACCCACAATACATATTATATCCAATCCCCAGTGGAGGCACTTTTTAATTCTGTCTAAAATTCCGCATTACATGAATATGGAGTAGGCGAGGTCCAATGACGAAGATGTCTGATTCATCTTAGCAACTTTTAAAGAAAAATTGCTCAAATCGCATTATGAAATTGTTTTCTAAGAATACATTTAAGCAGTACAAAACACAATTATAATAGATAGAATGTTAATAATATTCACAGATTCAATAATTGGTAAGTCATTTTTGCTAACGTATAATTGAATGTTAGCATCCTATTTATATATTTTTTAAAATCAAATAACAGAAAGTCAAATAGTTTGCTGTGTGTGGTATGTAAGGTATCAATGATAAGCTTGGCCAAGCCATATCAAGAAGGGTGGAGACTTTTGTGGAATGAGGAGATGCCCAGAAAATGCAAGCTGCTACTTTACAAATTCTATTGTTCCCCAATACAAACGCATGCTTCAGCGACCTGGACACGGGGAAACAAGGAGAAAGTCGTTTCGTTGCCTTAGAAATTAAATTTCTTAGAAATGTATTGGGGTAACTTAAATGAATAAAATGAGAAGTAGTGCAATAATGAAGGAACTGGCTGTAAAAGTTTGAGGTGGGTATTGGAAGAGAGTGACTGAGATGGTTTTTTGACACATAACAATAATGGAAACAGGATAGAATACCATGAAGAGAGTTTGAAAGGTTAGCAGGGAATAAGAGAAAAGTAGGAAGACCTAAGAGATAGGTGGATTGAACAAATTAAACAAAGCGTAGAAGAGAGAGACGTGTCTTGTTGGTGGTAGAACGGGGAAGATGGTGGGAAGATCGGAAGAAATTGAAATACTTGGAAAAAAAAGAGCAGCAGGTTATGGAAGAGTTGTCAGATGAAGAGGAGGCTGGTCTGGTGAACCGGCAGCATAGTTTAATTTTAATTTAATTTGATTAAGGGCGCGTCAACCGTTAGGTCATAATGCGCCACTCTAGCCTAGGGGATGTGGGGAGGAAAGTCCCATGCTGGTCAGAATCTGCCGCGGGTAGGGGTTGGAATGGGCGGTTCTCACGTCGCATTTGTCATCGTCTTTGTAATCGTTCGTGTTGTCCTGTCGTCGTCGTCGTCGGTGAGGGGTCGTCAAGTGAAGGACAAGGTTCCCCCACGACAACTGCCAGACCTCGCCTCTAATTTCGGGGAGTTAAACTACCCTTCTTACCAGCTGATGTTTGCGAGATAGACTAAACTTATTCTTTTGAATTGCCTTGTACGATTAGCAGAGCCATGCACTGGGCCAATTCTACCCGGGGCCCAGACGGGGGTAACAGGCAGCTAAGAAAGCCAAAATAGTTTGAGTCAATGGAGCAACGCTTCCCCCAACCTGAGCATTGGTTTGGAAATAGGACGGGAAAAAATGTGTGGTTCATAGAAATTGTGGTTATATTCTCTGCTTCCAACACAGAATGTCTATATTTTGAATCCCGCTCTAGGTAGAAGATTTCATTTTCTGATACTATGTAATCTGATCTGATATTTATCAATTCTTATCGTAGAAATGTGAAAACATTGACTTCGGAGCCGTCCTAGCAACGAGGCTCAAAATGAGTATGTTCCGAATTAGCCTTGTTGATTCAAGTGCCGACCGCGGTTTAAATCTATCCAACTTGTTTGGTCGGTGTTATACCTATTTGAAATACTGTTTGGTCATTCTTTGCTCGTCGATGGTGTCGGAGCCTACAGGGTTGGCTTGGTCTAATTTAAATGGAATGTCCCCAATCAAAATCACTTATTTCACTGAGTGGGTCGACTCTAATTTCGAATTTATTTAATTTAAATAATATTTTTTATTTGAAGGAATTTGAATTTATTTGTTTGTTTAGCGTCTAGTAGCGGAACGGCACTCATTGAGAATACTTCAATTTTAGTATAAAAGCATGACATTTGGCATGATGATCGGACATAAGGAAATGGGGCCAATCGAAAATTTACCCAGCAACCCCTAAAATCAAAAATGGCGTTCAAACATGGTCTATTTAAAAAAAAAATGGTCCTATGTTATTCATTTTGCTTTACGCACGTACTTTAAAATACTGAATATAAATTTGAGGCTCAAATTAATTTTTTTGAATTAAAAACATCTCAAAATTAAAGATGGCCGCCAAAAATCAAAGTTTGCCGCATTTATTAACGGATTTGATTGAATTTCGGTTTCTACACGTAGGGCCTATATTGAGCTGCTGAGTTTCATTTTGAGGTAAAAATATTTTTTGTGAGATTTATTGGTCACTTAACCTAGAAAAAGTTTGAAAAAGGAAGAAACAACATTTTTTGTTAAACAACAAAATTTAAGTATTCCGTGGATATCTCCAGGTATGCCGCCTGACCATAGCCAATTATAGCAACTGATTTACAAAAAAAACTCCATCCAATTACATCCAATCCAATTACATCCATATACCAGCATTTACAAACATTGTATCTTTCTTGGCTTTCTCTCGTTTATTTGTGAGTTAATAACAACTTTTAGGCACATTATCAAGTGCATGAATTCAGTATTTAATCAACAGGTCTATTGAGTCTAATTCAATTATAAGTCCCGCAGCTCTTTTATACAGCAAATTACGTTTTTGAATGGGTTTCTTGTTCAATCACGATTGTTTATATGTAGGGGTTTTAGCATTCTACACTCGAGATGAAACCAATTAAGCAATATTAATGAAGACACTTGTTAAAGGCAAAATATTATATCATCTTTGTTTTCACCTGAAAATGGGTAAATTTCGTTCTAATCGCTTGACTTATGTTTGAATATATATTTAAGCACCACATTAACTTCCTTTTACCCGAATAAATTGGGCGAGTTTTTAAAGTGAAATTAGATCGGTGCCTTTTTCTCTCCCATAAACAAAATTTCATTGGAGCAACGTTTGGAGTATCTTTTATTAATTATACAACGAGAGTTTTAAGTAATACTGAAAAACGAATATATAATCAGAATTTTGTTTGGATTTATAAATTAACAATGAAAAAAAGACAACATTATTGTGCATAACTCTCCAACACGGATGGGAATGTTATTTTGTAAATAATATTTTCTGGGTGATGAAAAACCGCAGTTTTTAAATTAAATAAATTTTAAACATCAATGGCCAGCAAAACATTCCATACATTGTCAGAGTGGGTTCGTTATTAAAATGCAGAGTAAATTATCAATTTTGTTTATTTTATTCGATATTAGCGGTGCGCTAGGTTTATTTTGCGTGTATTTTTATTCTTTGTAAAGGTTTATAACATCAAGGCATTAAACGTTCAATGCAGTTTAATTTCTTTGAAGCACCAGAAGTGTGCATACAATAACATGTGAAATAAGCGCCACATTCATATTCTGATATAATTTGTAATATTGCATGAGTTTTCTTTCTTTCTACTGAAGACTGTTCATAAATTATAATCATGGTTTTAATTTTTAATTTATTCGTGTTTTTCGATGTTTTCTGAAAAGTTTCGATTTGTATTGTCGATACAAAACTTTAAGAGGTGATTTTTGCAATATATCTACATAAATTGGAATTCAACAAGTATTACTTACTTATTAAGTATTATTATTACTTATTACAAGTATACTTATTGTTATATATATTCGAGTTTCTGCATATTTTAAAGTTGTTATTTTTGTTACATCTATCAGTTTCCGCATAATTTACAATAAATACTGTGACTTTTGTTTTACTGTGTTTAAGAATGTTTATCGCGCTTTATACACTGTAGTTACAATTATTCAGCTTTACTTAAATATAATTACTTTTCGGGGGTTTTATCTAAAAATTTCCAACATTTTAAAACACACGTAAACATCACTACTCAACACTTCCTTTTGTATCCTACAAACCTATCCCAACCCTCCTTTACTTTCCCAACTTTCCACAAGAAAAGTCAACATTTGATCTAGTGCCAAATAAACAAAACCCAACAACCAATATTCCGAGCTTTTTTGAACTAGCCTCGCACTTTAAAAGCTTTCGCTCCAAAACAAAACAATGTACTATATCGAGTCGGAAGTTTCAATACATAACAGTTAAGTGTTTGTGTCAGTTTGAATCAACATTTCGAGGAGTGGTGTTATTTGTTTAGGCCGGTGATAGGGGAGGGCTGGGAGAGCTCCCGGGAGAAGGGCTGCTGCAGGTACGGGAGGACAGGGGGAGTATTGACCGGCCGTTAGTGTTTCATGCTGGGGCAGAGCGTTATATTACATTCGCTTCCAATTCGAACCCTAGAAGGCGCAGAGTATTAATACCATTGATCTGTAATTGGTGATGAAGACCTACTGAGTATTGTTGTATAGTTCGGTTCTCCATTGATATTGCACTTTTGAGCAACAACGAACGCCACAAAGACCGCAATCAGTTTTAATTGTTTTGTAAGAAAATAAAAATTTAGGCAAAAAAAATGCTGAAAATTGAAAGCCAGGAATTTTTACTTGTTTTTAAAGAAAAACTAAAATGTGTTGCTTTTAAATACTTGTGAGTATAATTGAGCGAGCGAAGCGAGCGTCTCCACTTGACTCTTATGGCTCGAATGTCTGTTTTTTTTTTTCTGTTACTGCTTCAATACAGGTCGCACCGTTTCTCTGATCGACCTGAAATTTTGCACACATGTACATACCACCTAGGCGGGTTGCTGTATAGTTTTGTGGCAAAATCGTTCAAAAAGTTAAAAAGTTACATTAAAGTTAATCGAAAGTTTTTTTTCAAACTAAACGGCGACAAAATCTGAGGTGGCCAAATCATTTAGAATGTTCGTCCGATCACGAATATGTTATTTTTATTTTGATCCGATAAGTAGTGTAGATGGAAATTACATTATAACAAAGTCCCGTTACCATGGCAACGGAAAGTCACACAGCTTTTTTGGCTCATGATAGCGGTCAAACGGAGGCTCGGATCGAATTGAAATTTTGACCATCCACAAGTTTCGTTCCCGATTGAATGCCATTAGTTTTGTGGCAAAATCGTTCAAAAAGTTATAAAGTTACAAGTTAACCTAAAGTTTTTTTTTAAAACTAAACGGCGACAAAATCTGAGGTAGCCAAATCATTTAGAATGTCCGTCCGGTCACGAATATGTTATTTTTATTTTTATCCGATAAGTAGTGTAGATAGAAATTACATTTTAACAAAAGTAACGTTACCATGGCAACGAAAAGTCGCACAAGAATTCTGGTCACTATGTACTGCCACCTAGAAGAAATCAAGAGTAAAATAGTTTTCCCAAAGAAATGATGTCAAGGTCCTCTAGATGGCGGTGGATTTTATCCATTCTCTCCTATTTTACAAATTTTCAACTAAATCGGTCAAGACCTTAAAGACTTATTGGTATGTAACGTTATGGGAATGTCGTACTCGGGTCGTGTTGCACGTACCGGTGCTCGCTCAACAACGCGTCCAACTGAGCGTTTTCCTAGTAATAATTTTTGATTATGCAAACTATGTTATTTTGTTAACGTTGTCATTAATATGCCGGCTATTCCCATGTTTTTGTTTTACGGTAGGGTTCATAGATATTATTCAAACATTATTTTGAACTTTAGTCATTTTCCATAAGTAGGTCTTGGGGAAAAAAATTAGCCGCCATTCAATATTGAAGAGCATGTTTTAAGAACATGTTTAAAAAAGGGGTTTACAATAAATGTCGGTAAAGATGTCGGTGACTTGTGTCAGAATACTAAAAAATATTATGAATGATCCCACTTAAAATAAGTTATTTAAATTGTATATGTTGAAGAAATACCCATGAATTTATCTATGACGAACATATTTTTCGAGTTAATTCTAAAATAGTGTTGAGCATAGTGCCTCATGGTTATTCATCGTGGCTTTGTACTCATGCATATTAATGTTTGATGGATGAAGGCTAGGAAACGGGACATCACATGTATGATTCAAAGGGTTTGATGCTGCAACCTGCTACCCACAGTCAATCAAAGCAGACTCAGATTCAAAACCAAAACTTCCGACATCAAACCACGACCAACATTTATCACGAGACGAGTTAAAACGGCGAGGAATAAAAATAAGAAAAACAAAAATTAAAGAGATAATTTACAACTCAATGAGCTTCAAAATGATAATATTTAAATAAAACTACATATTCTACGTTTAATTTAAATATTGATCTTGAAATAAGTACACGGAAAAAATCGACCTATTTACACATCACTTTAAAATTGGATAGTCGAAATTATTTTTTCAATTAAGGTCGTAAAAGAACATTAGAAGACTGAGAAAACGATATTAATATAGGCAATGAAACATTTCAATGTAAAGAAATCGGCATAGAAATTAAAATAGCGAAAATCTTCCTTTTCGGTAAATGTAATACCCCCCCCCCCCCCCCCAAATACAAAAATTTGTAAAAAAAAAAAAAAACGGCAGCCAAGCTCTCCTTTGGCTTTGAATGTAGTAAGGTATAGAATTTGAGCCAATCTTTTCATTCTTCCTCCATAGTTTCGCATTGAAAAGAAGTAAGATCATTTCGCCTGTTGACGAGCGCCAAGCCAACCATGTTCGTGGTAAAAAAAATAAAAATGTCAAACTCAAAATCATAAAATAATTACTTATTGGCCATTGAATTTGGTTCATTATGAGAACTTTAAAAAGTCAATGGCCTAGTAGTTTTTTATGATTTTGAGTTTAACATTTTTACTTTTTTACCACGAAAATGGTTGTCTTGGCGCTCGTCAACAGGCGAAATGATCTTACTTATTTTCGATTCCAAACTAGGGAGGGAGAATGAAAAGATTGGCTCAAATTCTGTATTTTACAACATTCAAAGACAAAGAATTTTGAAGGAGAGCTTGGCTGCCGTTTTTGTTTTAAAATTTTTTGTAATTGGGGGGGATATCACATCTTTTTCCTGTTGTTTTTATATAAAGGCGTAAAATAATTGTAAATGAAAATTCAAAGAACGAGGGAAATTTCAAAATGTAATTTTCCACCTAAATTGCTCTGATGTACGGCTCAGACGGAGTTTGATTCACTTTCTTATTTTTTTTTTAAATTAAATTGGTAGCTGCATAGCTCAGTTGGAGAGAGCATAGCCCGGACAGCTAAGGTCATGCCTAGTTTCATGCTGATGACTCATTAGGTGCCTTCATGGTGAATTCTGGAAATCAAGGTAAAAATAATATGAACAACTATGGATGGGGGTTAAAAAAATGTGGTTTAGGAAATGAGAATAGGCCGATTAGGTAAAAACACATTGAAACATAATTTAAATAACAAATTTGAATAAAAATTCAATTTTTGGTTAAGACTATGAATTATTCCAATTTGAGGGAATGATTGAGAGTGAAATATCGCTATCCTCTCGGCGGATTATTTTTCATGACTATGTACCATCATGCCAAATTTCATGCTGATAACTGATAAGGTGCCTTCATTGCGAATGCTGGAAATCAAGGTTTAATATAAACTATAAGGGATGGGGGTTAAAAAATGTGGTTTAGAAAATGAGATTTGGCTGATTGGTTAAAACACATTACAACATAACTTAAATAATTAATTGGATGAGCGTAGCGAGGATTCCATTTCACTACACTGGAGAAAAAAATCCAGAATGTTTATTTTCTTTTTTTTCTTTTGTATTTTTGTCTGTTTGTCCACACGATTCCGGCTAAACCGATACTCCAATTGTAATGAAATTTTCTAGAGGCCTTCGAAATCTCTGAACTTAGAAATGCCACGTTTTTGGCCCGCAATCGGAAAAGCATTTATCATGGAAAATCGCACAATTTTACGAATTTTTTCTCGAATTTTAAAATATTCTTTCTTCGATTTATAACACCTACATGGCTTTATTCTATTTAATGATTTTTTCAAGAAACTTTATTTTATGAATTAAGATATTCATGGAATTTGAGCGCAATGAAAAAAATATTTCTCATAAAAAATCAAAATTTTACGGTTTTTTTTCTTTTTCAAACAATCTTGACTTATAACAACCTACAATGCTTTATCCGATTGTACACGATTTTTCACAGAACCGTAATTCCAAATGAATTAATATTTTCTTTTTAAATTTGAGCGCAATCAAAAAATTATTTCTTATAAAATCGCAGTTTTACGTTTTTTTAACACTACCCCCCGAATTCATTCAATAAAAAATTAAAAAATTGAAAATTAATTTTTAATTTAATTTATTTAATAAAAAAAAGTCTAAACTTAGTAATGATTTTTTCAAAGAAACAACAGAAAATCCGCCATAAAAAATGGCAGCTCAATGCAACAATTACGCTCATCCAGCAACGGAAGGGCGTAAGCGTTTTCCAAGAAATTTTTATTAACTTTTTATTTTTTTAAAGGGTGTTTGGGAGGTGGAATACGCTTGCCTCTTGGCGGATTATTTTCATATTTATTTTAAGGTCGAAGGTCTAAGGGTAAGGAGAAACATAAAAAGATGTATCATGTAACAAACACAGTTCATCACAGAGGTCAAGTAGAGCTGTTCTAAGGTAAGCTTTTTTTTTTTTGAACATAGGTTGGTATCATGTCAAACACACACAGAAAATCAAGAAGGCTCAGTGAGCTGTTCTAAGTGTAAGAGAAACATAGGTTGGATCATGGTCAAACACCACACTAGTACATTAACAGGCTCAGTGGAAGCTGTTCTAAGTGTAAGAGAAACATCATACGGTTGGTTATCATGTCAACACACACAGTACATCACAGAGCTCAGTGGAGCTGTTCTAAGTGTAAGAGAAAACATCGGTTGGTATTCATGTCAACACACACAGTACATCAGGAGAGCTCCGTGGAGCTGTCTAAGTGTAAGAGACATAAGTTTGGTATCATGTCCACACACACAGTAAATCACAGAGCTCAGTGAGCTGGGTCGCTAAGTGTAAGAGAAAACAAGGGTGCGGTAACACATCAACACCACCAGTACATCACAGAGCCAGTGGAGCTGTTATAAGTGTAAGAGAAACATAGGTTTGTATCATGTCAACACACACAGTACATCACACGAGCTCAGTGGAGCTGTTATAAGTGTAGAGAAACATTAGGTTGGTATCATTCAACACACACAGTTACATCCCAGAGCTCAGTGGAGCTGTTCGAAGTTTTAGAAACATAGGTTGGTATCATGTCAAACACACACAGTACATCACAGAGCTCAGTGGAGCTTTTCTAAGTGTAAGAGAAACATAGGTTGGGTATCATGTCAACCACACAGTACATCACAGAGTCAGTGGAGCTGTTCTAAGTGTGAAGAGAAACATGGGTTTGGGTATCATGTCAACACACACAGTACTCACAGAGCTCAGTGGACTTTTTCTAAGTGTAAGACAAACATAGGTGGGTATCATGTCAACACACACAGTACATCACAGAGCTCAGTGGAGCTGTTCTAAGTGTAAGAGAAACATAGGTTGGTAATCATGTCAACACACACATACTCACAGAGCTCAGTGGAGCTGTTCTAAGTGTTAGAAACTGGGTTTGGGTTATCATGTCAACACACACAGGTACATCACAGAGATCGGTAGAGCTTTTTCTTCCCTTACAGAAAAAAACTACTGTGTTTTAGTAGTTTTCAGTATTTTGTCAGTAGTAAAACTACTGACAACTACTCAATCCGTATAGTTTTACTACTGATGTCAGTAGTTAACTACTGAAGGTCCCAGTATTTAAACTACTACGAAATCAATATAAAACCATCTGCCATAACAGATGGCAGCTCAATACCCCAATTACGCTCATCTAACAACGCGCCTGAAAAAGCGTTGTAAAACTTACAACTTAAAACGTTTGAATGGTGGCGCGTGTATTTAAGTTGTAAAAATAGTGTCCGATGCTGCTCCCTAGCGGTGATCTGCGTCACTTCAACTAGTTAGTTCGCAAAAGTGACCACAGATCGAAGACTTGCACTTCAATATTAGAATTTTGAATGATGAATAAACTAATTAATCTTGATTGGTGAACTTGACACAAGGGTTAGGCCTAGGCTAGGCCTAAATCAAATTGGGGTTACCTGGGTGAATAACGTATTAATAGGCCGGATTTTGCATGATTTCGCCCCTAGCTTCTAGCCCACCTCGCATTTCATACACCTTATAGCATGCTCGCGAGTGCATTCCCCGACGCATATTTGTTATAGTTTTGTTATTGAAAGTTTAGTTTAGCCGATTCAACTCCTGTTTTGCTGAAATAGCATCTTGTTGCTCACGAAATGCACTTCAAAGGATTTTATAGGTTTGAGACCCGGCACGAAAGTAAACACGGACACGGAGGATTTTAAGCAGAGAGTGGCTATCAAATGTATCCATGTGGTTGCAAAAAAATTGTCTTGTTTCCTCAGCTGTCGTAAAGGGTTAAAACTTGAAACAAATGCGCAACAAACAAGCAACTATTTTATGTCTTTTTCATGCCCATTTAGTTTACTTTTACTGGCAGTTTGACAAAAACTATGTAATTTTTGATAAAAATGGCAGCCGGTAGCACTGAATGGCCACTCTATGACGTTAACTCATCTACTAGCAACAAGGTTCGGATCCCGTTTGTGAATTGGCGTTTAGTGTTCACCCTTAGACTGTTGTACTTTAGTATAATCTTTGGCTCGTGCAAGAATGGCTTTCTTTCTAGCAGGCATTTTCACGTCATTTTCAACATTAAACATTCGATTTGGGGCAGATCAAAGTGTTATATCGTCAATATAAGTGCGGCAAGTGATTTCTTGATGGTCTGGGCTCAGGTGAGTGCAGTTTGATTTTCGCCCAAACAAACTTTTTTTAGTCGAAATCGACTTGTAAATCTTTCTTCAATATTCGCCATTTCCTGGGCGTTTCCCAAATCAAATAGTTTTCCAATAAAAATGGAAGGGGAAAATACTCCGAACGCGGTTAAAGTTGATTTTCCGAGTATCAGGAGTTCATGTCATTTAGGAGGTAATTATACGTTTCTATCTTTGGGTGAGACATGTAAACTAAACCCCCTTTCCCACCTATTTCCTATACCCGCCAATCTCGGGCAGCACCGCAACTTTATACTAGTTCCTACAAACCCCCAGCCAGGGAGTATGGTAGTTTGCCGACGTCACCGACAGGTGGCAGAGCCGTGCTCATCTCAGAACCCTTTCTTTAAACAACAATTCAAATTTCAAAGGAGGTTTAACTGTTTTACTTAGTAATTATTATTCATCCACAGAATAAAAACGTTTTTTTTAAACACGTATTTATTTACTTTTTCCCCATTGAATACGAGTAGGTAACAGAAGCAGTGAGAGTCCACTGGCAGAAATAGCATGTCGTTATGATGGGGGACTGTTATGCAGCCGGCCCTGGTTCGATCCCCGTCTGAACAAACTTTTTTACACTTTTTTTAAACCCACATATTATTATCGAGGGTGCCCAACATATATAATGAGTCGAGTCCCTTTGGTTTTGTCCGTGATTTTTTTCTACATATTTTTTTTTACAAAAGCACCTGTAATAATTTTCAATAAATCCAATAATCCCTCAATATTATTTCCAAAATTGTTTGCTCAAAAGTATTCCAATTTAATCATCGGGCAGAAAAATCAATGATTGTTTAAAAAGATTGAAAGATTATTTTTCGTGTGGGGACCCCCTACTAGCTAGGGCTAGGGCTAGGCCTGGCCTATCTCTAGAGGCCCAGGTTTTAGACTGGGGGAATAAATCTGAATAATTGGGGTGTAGAGCCTGACCCTGGAGCAATTCTAAAGCTTACTAGGCCCTAGCTAGCCCTTTTGGGGCCTATACAAAATACAACAGCTTTTCCTGTTCAGGTTGAATACAGCCAAAAATTCACTGTCAAGGTGGGGTGGAAGTGTTTTTTACTGTTTGTGTCTAGGCCTAGATCTAGCCTCGAGAAATTAAAGTTGAACCTACTTAGGCCTAGGCCTATAACCTACCGTTCTAGTGACATTCGTGCCAAGCATTTGGTCAAGCTGAATAAGATGCCAACCTACATGAACATACAGTTAGCGGTCGGTACTTTTATAGTTTGCCGTGTATATTCTTACAGCAGAACGCAAGAATTGTTAATAATATATTATTACGGCAGACCGAAAGAATTGTTATAAATTATGTTAAAAATTAGGCCTGCTATCTAACAATTGTTTGAGTACTAGTTTCACTACTAAAAACTTCTGTGTAGTTCACTACTGAAAACATCAGTGTAGTAACTACTTAACACTTTAGAGTAGTTGAACTTCCGAAAAACTGAAAACTTTTGTGTAGCTAACTACTGACCTTTTTTTGTATTTACTACTGAAAACTTTTGTAAAGTTAACTACTAAAAACTTTTGTGTATTTAACTACTGAAAACTTTTGTGTAGTTTTCCAAAAAAACTTCACAAAAGTTTTTAGTAGTTTTTTTAGTAGTTTTCAGTAGTATTTTTCTGTAAGGGGCGTGGAGCTGTTCTTAGTGTAAAGAAACATAGGGTTTGGGATCATGTCAACACACACAGTACATCACAGAGCTCAGTGGAGCTGGACCTTAGTGTAAGAGAAACATAGGATGGTATCATGTCAACACACACAGTACATCACAGAGCTCAGTGGAGCTGTTCTAAGTGTAAGAGAAACATAGGTTGGTATCATGTCAACACACACAGTACATCACAGAGCTCAGTGGAGCTGTTCTAAGTGTAAGAGAAACATAGGTTGGTATCATGTCAACACACACAGTACATCACAGAGCTCAGTGGAGCTGTTCTAAGTGTAAGCGAAACATAGGTTGGTATCATGTCAACACACACAGTACATCACAGAGCTCAGTGGAGCTGTTCTAAGTGTAAGAGAAACATAGGTTTGGTATCATGTCACCAACACACACAGTACATCACAGAGCTCAGTGGAGCTGTTCTAAGTGTAAGAGAAACATAGGTTGGTATCATGTCAACACACACAGTACATCACAGAGCTCAGTGGAGCCTGGACCTTAGTGTAAGAGCAAAAACATAGGTATGGTATCTGTCACACCACAGTACATCACAAGCTCAGTGGGCTGTTCTAAGTGTAAGAGACATGGGTATCGATGTCAACTCACACAGTACTCACAGAGCTCAGTGAGCTGTTCTAATGTAAAGAGAAACATAGGTTGTAATCATGTCCAACACAACACAGTAGCATTCACAGAGCTCAGTTGGAGCTGGACCTTAGTGTAAGAGAAACAGTCTGTTTGGTTATCCATGTCAATACACAAGTACGCACAGAGCTACAGTGGAGCTGGATCCTTAGTGGTAAGAGAAACAATGTTGGTATCATGTCAACACACACAGTACATCACAGAGCTCAGTGGAGCTGGCCTAAGAGTAAGAGAAACATGGTTTGTTATCCATGTCAACACACACAGTACATCACAGAAGCTCAGTGAGCTGTTCTAGAGTTGTAAGAGAACATAGTTGTAATCATGTCAACACACACAGTACATCACAGAGCTCATGGAGCTGGACCTAAGTGTAAGGAAACATAGGTGGGTATCATGTCAACACACACGTACATCACAGAGCTCAGTGGAGCTGGACCTTAGTGTAAGAGAAACATAGGTTGGTATCATGTCCCACACACACAGCTACATCACAGAGCTCGAGTGGAGCTGGAACCTTGTGTAAGAGAAACATAGTGGTGTAACATGTCACACACACAGTAACATCACAGAGCTCAGGGGAGCTGTTCTAATGTGTAAGAGAAAGCATAGGTGGAGATATCAAATCGTCAACACACACAGTACACATCACAAAACAAGACGCTCTCAGTGGAGCTGGACCTCTTAGTGTAAAGAAAAAAAAGAACAAACCTACTACATGGGGTAACATGTCCACCACACACAGTAACATCACAGAGCTCATGGAGCTGTTCTAAGTGTAAGAGAAACATAAGGTGGTATCATGTCACCCACACAGTACATCCACAGACTCGTGGAGCTGTGCCTTAGTGTAAGAGAAACATGATGGTATCTCTGTCAACAACACACAGTGACATCACAGAGCTTCATGGACTGTTCTAAGTGTAAGGAAACTAGGTGGGTATCATGTCAACACACACAGTACATCACAGAGCTCATTGGTGCTGTTCTAATGTAATAGAAACATAGGTTGGTATCATGTCTAACACCACAGTCATCACAGAGCTCAGTGGAGCTGTTCTAAGTGTAAAAAACATAGGTTGGTATCATGTCCAACACACACACGTAACATCACAGAGCTCAGTGAGCTGGACCCCTTAGTGTAAAGAACATAGGGTTGGTATCATGTCAACACACACAGTACATCACAGAGCTTCGGTGTAGCTGTTCTAAGTGTAAGGAAACATAGGTTGGTATCATGTCAACACACACAGTACATCACAGAGCGCCAGTGGAGCTGTTCTAAGTGTAGAGAAACATAGGATGGTAATCATTCACACACACAGTAACAATCACAGAGCTCATTGGAGCTGGACCTAGTGTACGAGACACATAGGTTGGTATCATGTAAACACACCGTACATCACTAGAGCTCGATGGAGCTGGCCTTAGTGTAAGAGAAACCTAGGTTGGTATAATGTCCAACACAACACGGAGTACATCACAGAGCCTCAGTGGAGCTGTTCTAAGTGTAAGAGAACCTAGGTTTGGTATCATGTCCCAACTACACCACAGTACATCACAGAGCTCAGTTGAGCTGTTCTAAGTGGAAGAGGAACATAGGTTGGTAATCTTTGTCAACACACACAGTACATCACAGAAGCTCAGTGCGGGCTGGACCTGAGTGTAAGAGAAACATAGGTTGGTTCCATGTCAAACACACACAGTACATCACAGAGCTTCAGTTGAGCTGGAACTAAGTGTAAGAGAAACATAGGTTGGTACATGTCCAACGCACACACAGTACATCACAGACCTCAGTGGAGCTGAACTAAGTGTAAGAGAAACAAAGGTGGTATCATGTCAACACACCACTTACATCACAGAGCTCAGTGGAGCTGTTTTCTAAGTGTAAGAGAAACATAGGTTTTATCATGTCAACACACACAGTACATCACAGAGCTCAGTGGAGCTGTGCTAAGTGTAAGAGAAACATAGGGTGGTATCATGTCAACACACACAGTACAATCACAGAAGCTCAGTGAAGTCTGTTCTAAGTTGTAAAGTAGACACAGAAGGTGGGTTATCATGTCAACACACGACAGTACCATCACAGAGCTCAGTGTAGGGCCTGTTTCTAAGTGTTAGAAACATGTTTGGTATCATGTCAACACACACATACATCACAGAGCTCAGTGGAGCGTTCTAAGTGTAAGATAAACATGGTTTTGGTATCATGTCACACACACAGTACATCACAGAGCTCATTGGAGCTGTTCTATAGTGTTTAGAAACCATAGGTTGGTATCATGTCACACACACAGTACAATCACAGAGCTCATGGAGCTGTTCCTAAAGTGTTAAACATAGGTGGTATCATGTCAACACACACAGTACATCACAGAGCTCACGTGGAGCTGTTCTAAGTGTAAGAGAACACAGGTGGGTAACATCATCAACACACACACGTACAATCACAGAGCTCAGTGGAGGCTGTTCTCTAAGTGTAAGAGAAAACATAGGTTTGGGTATTCATGTCAACACACACATTACATCACAGACTCAGTGGAGCGTTCTAAGTGTAAGATAAACATAGTGTTGGTATCATGTCAACACACACAAGTAACATCACGAGCTCAGTGGAGCTGTTCTAAGTGTAATAGAAACATAGGGTGGTATCATTGTCAACACACACTACATCCAGAGCTGGCAGTGGAGCTGTTCTAAGAGTAGAGAAACAAAGGTGCGTATCATGTCAACACACACAGTACTCACAGAGCTCGTGGAGCTGTTTCTAAGTGTAAGAGACACATAGGTTGGTATCAGGTCAACACACACATTACATCACAGAGCTCAGTGGAGACTGTTCTAATGGTAAGAGAAACATAGGGGTGCGTACATGTCAACAAAACACAGTACATCACCAGAGCTTAGTGGAGCTTGTTCTAAGTGTAAGAGAAACATAGTTTGGCGTATCAATGTCAACACACACAGTACATCACAAGCTCAGTGGAGCTGGTCTAAGTGTAGAGAAACATAGGTTTGGTATCATGTCAACACACACAGTACCTCACAGAGCTCAGTGGAGCGGTTCTAAGTGTAAAGAGAAGACATAGGTGGGTTATCATGTCAACACACACAGTACATGCACAGAGCTCAGTGAGCTGTTTCTAAGTGTAAGAGAAACATAGGTTGCGTATCATGTCAACACACACAGTACATCACAGAGCTCGTGGAGCTTTTCTAGAGTGTTTAGAAACATGGTTTGGTTATCATGTCCACACACACAGTATCATCACAGAGCGCAGTGGGAGCTGTTTTTCTACAAGTGTAAGAGAAACCTAGGATGGTATCAGTCAACAACACACAGTACATCACAGAGCTCAGTGGCGCTGTTCGAAGTGTAGAGAAACATAGGTTTGTTATCATGTCAACACACCACATACATCACAGAGCTCAGTGGAGCTGTTCTAAGTGTAAGAAGAAACATAGGGTGCGTAATCATGTCAACACACACAGTACATCACAGAGCTCAGTGGAGCTGTTCTAAGTGTAAAGAGAAACCTAGTTGGTATCAGGTCAACACACACAGTACATAACAGAGCTCAGTGGAGCTGATCATCTAAGTGTAAGAGAAACATAGGTGGGTATCACATGTCAACACACAACAGTATCATCACAGTAGCTCAGTAGAGCTGTTCTAAGTGTAAGAGAAAACATAGGTGGGTATCATAGTCAACACACACAGTACATCACAGAGCTCAGTGGAGCCTGTTTCTAAGGTGTTAGAAACATAGGTTGGTGTATCATGTCAACACACACAGTACATCACACAGAGATCGGTAAGCTGTTCGTCCCTGGTACAGAAAAAAACTACTGGTTGTTTTAGTAGTTTTCAGTAGTTGTCAGTAGTAACTACTGACAACTCTCAATCCGTTAGTTTTACTACTGATGTCAGTAGTTAACTACTGAAGTTCCCAGTAATTTACTACTACGAAATCAATATTAAAACCATCTGCATAACAGATGGCAGCTCAATACACCAATTACGCTCATCTAACAACGCGCCTGAAAAAGCGTTTGTAAACTTAACAACTTAAAACGTTTGAATGGTGGCGCGTGTATTTAAGTTGTAAAAATAGTGTCGATGCTGCTACCTAGCGGTGATCTGCGTCACTTCAACTATTAGTTCGCAAAAGTGACCACAGATCGAAGACTTGGCACTGTCAATATTATGAATTTTGAATTGATGAATAAACTAATTAATCTTGATTGGTGAACTTGACACAAGGGTTGGGCCTAGGCTAGGCCTAAATCAAATTGGGGTTACCTGGGTGAATAACGTATTATAGGCCGGACTTTTGCATGATTTCGTCCTAGCTTCTAGTCCACCTCGCATTTCATACACCTTATAGCATGCTCGCGAGTGCATTCCACGACGCATATTTGTTATAGTATGTTATTGAACGTTTAGTTTAGCCGATTCAACTCCTGTTTTGCTGAAATAGCATCTTGTTGCTCCCCGAAATGCACTTCAATGGATTTTATAGGTTATGAGACGGCACGAAAGTAAACACGGGACACGGAGGATTTTAAGCAGAGAGTGGCTATACACTGTATCCATGTGGTTGCAAAATAATTGTCTTGTTTCCTCAGCTGTCGTAAAGCTTACAGACTTGAAAAACAAATGCGCAACAAACAGAGCAACTATTTTTATGTCTTTTTATGCCCATTTAGTTTACTTTTACTGCAGTTTGACAAAACTATGTAATTTTTGATAAAACATGGCAGCCGGTAGCACTGAATGGCCACTCTATGACGTTAACTCATCTACTAGCAACAAGGTTCGGATCCCGTTTGTGAATTGGCGTTTAGTGTTCACCCCTTAGACTGTTGTACTTTAGTATAATCTTTGGCTCGTGCAAGAATGGCTTTCTTTCTAGCAGGCATTTTCACCGTCATTTTCAACATTAAACATTCGATTTGGGGCAGATCAAAGTGTTATATCGTCAATATAAGTGCGGCAAGTGATTTCTTGATGGTCTAGGCTCAGGTGAGTGCATTTTGATTTTCGCCAATAAAACTTTTATTAGTCGAAATCGACTTGTAAATCTTTCTTCAATATTCGCCATTTCCTGGCGTTTCCAAGTCAAATAGTTTTTCATAAAATGGAGGCGAAAATACTCCGAACGCGGTTAAAGTTGATTTCCGAGTATCAGGAGTTCATGTCATTTAGGAGGTAATTATACGTTTCTATCTTTGGATGAGACATGTAAACTAATCCCCATTTCCTACCTATTTCCTATACCGCCAATCTCGGGCAGCACCGCAACTTCATACTAGTTCCTACAACCACCAGCCAGGCAGTATGGTAGTTTGCAGACGTCACCGACAGGTGGCAGAGCCGTGCTCATCTCAGACCATTTCTTGAAACAACAATTCAAATTTCAAAGGAGGTTCTAAACTGTTTTACTTAGTAATTATTATCATCCACAGAATAAAAACGTTATTTTTTAAACACGTATTTATTTACTTTTCCTCATTGAATACGAGTAGGTAACAGAAGCAGTGAGAGTCCACTGGCAGAAATAGCATGTCGTTATGATGGGGACTGTTATGCAGCCGGCCCTGGTTCGATCCCCGTCTGAACAAACTTTTTTTACACTTTTTAACCTACATATTATTATCGAGGGTGCCCAAACATATATAATGAGTCGAGTCATTTGGTTTTGTCGTGATTTTTTTCTACATATTTTTTGTACAAAAATGCACCTGTAATAATTTTCAATAAATCCAATAATCCCTCAATAATTATTTCCAATATTGTTTGCTCAATAGTTATTCCAATTTAATCATCGGGCAGAAAAAACAATGATTGTTTTAAAAAGATTGAATGATTATTTTTCGTGTGGGGACCCCCTACTAGGCTAGGGCTAGGGCTAGGCCTAGGCCTATCTCTAGAGGCCCAGGTTTTAGACTGGAGGAATAAATCTGAATAATTGGGGTGTAGAGCCTGACCCTGGAGCAATTCTAAAGCTTACTAGGCCCTAGCTAGCCCTTTGGGCCTATACAAAATACAACAGCTATCTCCTGTTCAGGTTGAATACAGCCAAAAGTTCACTGTCAAGGTGGGGTGGAAGTGTTTTTTACTGTTGTGTCTAGGCCTAGATCTAGCCTCGAGAAATTAAAGTTGAACCTACTTAGCCTAGGCCTATAACCTACCGTTCTAGTGACATTCGTGCCAAGCATTTGGTCAAGCTGAATAAGCATGCCAACCTACATGAACATACAGTTACCGGTCGGTACTTTTATAGTTTGCCGTGTATATTCTTACAGCAGAACGCAAGAAATTGTTAATAATTATTATTACGGCAGACCGTAAGAATTGTTATAAATTATGTTAAAAATTAGGCCTGCTATCTAACAATTGTTTGAGTACTAGTTTCACTACTAAAAACTTCTGTGTAGTTCACTACTGAAAACATCAGTGTAGTAACTACTTAACACTTTAGAGTAGTTGAACTTCCAAAAAACTGAAAACTTTTTGTTTTAGCTAACTACTGACCTTTTGTGTAGTTTACTACTGAAACTTTTGTAAAGTTAACTACTAAAAACTTTTTGTGTATTTAACTACTGAAAACTTTTGTGTAGTTTTCGCAAAAAAACTTCACAAAAGTTTTTAGTAGTTTTTTTTAGTAGTTTTCAGTAGTATTTTTCTGTAAGGGTCAGTGGAGCTGTTCTAAGTGTAAGAGAAACATAGGTTGGTATCATGTCAACACACACAGTACATCACAGAGCTCAGTGGAGCTGTTCTAAGTGTAAGAAACATAGGTTGGTATCATGTCAACACACACAGTACATCACAGAGCTCAGTGGAGCTGGACCTTAGTGTAAGAGAAACAAGGTGGCAGTAACACATAAA
>JAMZAV010001851.1:0-96853 GCA_024449915.1 Sweltsa coloradensis
ATTCTGATCCAATTTTTTTTTTCGATTTTTGGAAACTTTCTTCTACTTTTAACACCTACATGCTTTACACAATTGTAATGATTTTTGCACAAAACCTTAATTTTATGAATTTATTTATTCGTGTGAAATTTGAGCTCAATCAAAAAACTATTTCCCATGAAAATTGCAATTTTACTCTATTTTTCATTGAATTATAAAATATTTTTCATTTCTTATTAATAATGAAACTTTTAGTGCAGGTGAGGTTAATAATGTTATGAAATATTTCGACTATACACTGCACTTGTAAATAAAGAAAACAACTTTGTAACAATATTTCGACGACTATTCAGTCATCTTCAACGGGTTTAATGACATTTATCAAATAACAACAGTAAGAAAAAACAAAAATCCAACATTCTTAAAAACAAATACATACTGCCATCTCAATTTCACCAGAGAACACTGCGTCGAATATACTTTTATTGCTTTTGACGTATCAAGAAATTAAATCTTAAAAAATTACAAAAATATAAGCCAAAACAAGGCGTTACATAGAAAAACAAAATCAACAACAAAACTAACAGTTACCATGACCAGGCCCCGCCTTCTATAAAAATGCATTACATTCTTATGAGGTCTTCTCCACAACCAGATCAATGTCTCATTTGAGAATTTCTATCTGACTGTCCCGGAACTGGATCAGCCCCAAGAAAGTGGAGTTCGACGGAGTGATCGTATACGCACCATGGCATAGTACATAGGCAAGGTCATATTGCCTGTACATATTGTTTTAGTCTTCATGCTCATTTACAAATTCATCAATAGAGTAAACGCACTTGTCGAGCAGTAATAATGTTAATCTAGCTTAAAAAATTGTGTGCCTACTTACTTGTATTTTTGAGTATGATGTCTGATAGTAATTTGTTGTATAGGGCTGAGCATAGAGCCGATGGTCCTTTGACAATATTATTTTTGATTGAAGTGGGTGGAAGGTAGAGTTGAAACATTATTATCCATGTTTATTCTGTCTAATTTTGTAAAGGAAAAGTTGAAAAGGTAGTTAAAATCCAGCTTATGTGGCCAATCAATAATATGTTTATGGGATAATGTTATGAGAGCAACATTTCAAAACTTGGCTTGTTTCCATTGGATCTTCGTAGCTGGTAGCGTATCCCATGTGTTACAATCTAATGGAATATCACTATATATTATGTTGTTCCAACCACTTTTAATATCACTATCAGTAAATTGAAATGTTATGTATTTAAATTAGCGTAACATCGTTGTGGGACTCTGCCGACGAACGTTTTCTTCCGCCTAAATGCGATGATCTGTTACTAAGAACCATCCTGATATAATATTTATCCGTATTCTACGTCATCATTTAACAGATAGTTATCTACGCAGTATGCATTATTGTCATATCTGGTAGTTTATGTTGTTGTTTTACTGTGATTGTGATACAAGCAAACTAACTATAATGTACGTTGCGGGAAGGAACTTTCAAAAAAGCAAAATAATGCCATATCCTACAAGTAAGAAATAACTAGCAATGAACACTGTGTTGACACATCTGTGTTTTAGACCTACCTGGGCTAGGTTAATATCCTTGGAAGACCAACGAGATTTATAACACGACATTGCAGAGGGTTATTTACCACTAAATGCTCATAGACCGTAAAAGTGCAACGTGTTGTGTCGCTTTCATTGCCAGTTTTACCCTAGCAGAGCTATTCACGTAAGTGTTCGAAGCTTTTCTTTATCGATCTTAATACTAGCCTACCGTTATTTTTTAGAAATCCAAGTCACTTTTCTAGGGGGTGTGCTGTATGTTTGTGTAAGACGTCGTATGATGACGTGTGTAACCCACAAGTTGGTTTGTAAGGTCACAGGTTCGATAGTCGCCACGGGCATTCTTCACTTGAACATACTTGTAACCAGCCATCCAGCCAGATCTCGAATCGTCTAAATGATCAATGTTTTATTGTGTTTTTCTTATGTTATTGACATTGTTTTGTGAATCATTGTAACCGCCATTGTTTTCTATTTGTACTTCGTATAGTATGATGTTCATTTATGCATAGTATTTAGATGTTTTTTGTTTTGTTTTGTGTTTTGATATTTTCGTTTTAATTATTCAATTGATAATTGTATTGTAATAACTGCGTCACACTTGTGGAGCTTGCCAGCTATTGTTTTTGGCACTAATAAATAGAATTTAACAAAGATTTGACAAGGGTATTTCTCAGTAGTTAATGCATTTGCTTGGTATTGAGTCTTCTAAAAAAGTGATTGGACATTCCATTCAAAACTTTCTAAATACCCTAGTAACATTGCAAGTTCAAGTTCATTAATAAAAATGTTAGGACTACCTAGCTGCGAATGAGTTATTCAATTTACAGAGCTGTCACTGTCAACCGGCAAGTTGTAATTTGAGTTTCTATACGTTGGTAAACCTTAAACCTTACTATGGACTCATGTTGATAGTTTGCAAAAAGCTATATTCGCGCGGCCGGGAAGAACCCGACGTATATGAATCTTTACATAGATTTCGATAAAGCATACATAGACAGCCCGACAGTCGTAGATTATTAATGTTTTAATGTTTAACTATCAGGAACAATTCAAGAATAGGGTCAATTTTAGACTTTTTTATTATTAAAAATTGATTTTTTTGAAAAGTGTTACTGTAAAGCCCTATATTTTCTCTTCCTTGATACCTACCCTACCCAAAATTGAAAACATTGTGGTGTTAGTCGCCCAGCGAACAGGAATTTGCTTAAAGGGGTTTTCACCAGCTAAACTCGAATAATATATTTCAGTCAGGCTAACTGGTGATGAATTTAGCAACTAACAGAAAAATTATTGTGTCCACCATGACCCGAAAAAAAATTGTCAAACTTTATATTTTTCGAGCCAGGTCCCATCGGCAAAAATCTCCCATAAGAGATAACATGGGGACGACCTTTATACTATACAGCCTTTTCTGTAAATTCCCTATTTTTTGTTTTGTAATTTGGGCAAGTGGTTCGGTCAAAATATGCTGATTTTGGAATGCATATTTTTTGTGTTCGAGAGTATATTAGTGCACTGTTTCAAGATACGATGATATAAAGGGGCATTTTAGATTGGTACTATGCTCTAGTATCTATGTTGAACAAAAAAAGAAGCAGGTTAATACCGATTTAAGAAATTTCCCAAAACACCAATTTTCGCAAATTTCGGGAATAATTTTTTTCAAAAATTCGTGTAAAATCACAGTTACAATTAAACGTTTTAAGCGATCATTTTAGTGTCGTATTATGCTATAGATTATGTGGTAATAAATATTTGTTTGAGGTAAAAGCCTCTTTAAACAAGCATGTCCCATATCCTCTTGAGTATACAACACTTCATGTGTGCCGACTTCTTCAGTAAGTATCATCACCGGCAAGTTTTCCGAATCCCCGCTTGTGTAACATATTGCTGTAAACAGAGTAGAACAAAAGACAAAGACAAAACATTTACTCAACGTGACACAGAAAATAAATCTGAACTTTGAAGTATGAAATTAATGGGAACATATAACGGCATAATAGTTTGCACATTCAACAAAGACAGGAAATTCTTTAAAGTTCACCCATGAGTTACAAAAGTTTATATTGTAAATAAATGCCATCAAATTGTTTATGACATTGTATCTTATGGTTCGGTGCAACCGTGTGCAGACCGTGCTAGTAAAAACAAGTGACAAGACTGGCAAACTTTTCTGTCAACCAAAGCAGCAAAGAGACTGCATTCAAAACATTAGATATTAAAAATACATCGAAACACAACTTTTAAAATGATCCAGAAAACAACATCATTTTTCCCTTGGAATACAGCGAACATCACTAAAGGCTACGACATTTAGGGTACAATGTGTGCCTGTTAGATAAAGTAGGTGTATTGCTATGTAGATTGATCCCCACACATACGTGCTTTCGTTTAATGACTTGCGTTAGTCACGCAAGAACGAATGAGTCAGCCTGATCATGTTAGAGCATAGAACATCGTGAATACCAATCAGTGACAGATAGCACGGGTAGGTAGGCCTGCTCGCCGTCACAATCAGTGACAGATAGCACGGGTAGGTAGGCCTGCTCGCCGTCACAATCAGTGACAGATAGCACGGGTAGGTAGGTCTGCTCGCCGTAAAAACAGTGACAGATAGCACGGGTAGGTAGCCGCTCGCCGTCACAATCAGTGACAGATGCCAGGGAGGTAGGCCTGCTCGCCGTTCAATCAGTGACAGATGCACGGGTAGGTAGCCTGCTCGCATCACAAACAGTTTACAGATAGCCGGGGAGGAGGGGCCTGCCGCCGTCAAAATCAGTGAAGATACACGGGAGTAGGTCTGCTCGCCCTCACAACATACAATAGCACGGGTAGGTGGTCCGCTCGCCGTCACAATCATGACAGATAGCACGGGAGGTAGGGCCCACTCGCAGTCCCCAAACATACAAAAGCACGGGTAGGTAGGGCCCCTCGCTCACAAACATGACGATACACGGGTAGGTAGGGCCCACTCGCCGTCCCCCAAAAAATGACGATAGCACGGGGATTGGGCCCGCTGCCCCACAATCAGTGACAGATAGGACGGGTAGGTAGGGCTCTCGCCCCAACAGTGACAGATACACGGGTAGGGAGGCCTGCTCGCCGTCCAATCATGACAGATAGCACGGGAGGGAGGTCTGCTCACCGTCACAATCATGACAGAAGCACGGGGAGGGAGGGGTGCTCGCCGTCCCAATCATGACAAAAGCAGGGGGGTAGCCTGCTCGCCTCACAATCATGACAGATAGCACCGGTAGGTAGCTGCTCGCCCTCACAATCAGTGACAGATAGCCGGGTAGGTAGGGGTGCCGCCGTCACAATCATGACAATAGCACGGGGAGGGGGCCTGCCGCCGTCCCCAAACATGACAGATACCGGGGGAGGTAGGCCGCTCGCCGTTACAATCAGGACGTAGCACGGGTAGGGAGGGGCCCCGCCGTCACATCAGTGACGGATGCACGGGTGGTAGGGCCCGCCGCCGTCACTCGTGACAGAAGCACGGGTGTAGGGTCTGCTCCCGCACAATCAGTACAGATAGCACGGGGAGGTAGGCCCCGCTCGCCCTCCAATCTGACAAACACGGGTAGGGAGCTTCTCGCCGTCCCAATGGACGATAGCAACGGGGAGGTAGGCCTGCTCGCCGTCACATCAGTGACGATCCCGGGTGTAGGCCTCCCCGCCGTCACAATAGTGACAGAAGCACGGTAGTAGGCCTGCTCGCAGTCCAATCAGTGACAGATAGCACGGTATAGGTCTGCTCCCCTTACAAACGGGCAGATAGCACGGGTGGGAGGCCTGCTCGCAGTCACAATCAGTGACAGATAGCCGGGTAGGGAGGCCGCTCGCATCACAATCATTTGGACAGATAGACGGGGGAAATGGCCTGCTCGCCGTCACAATGTGACAGATACCGGGTAGGTAGGGCCCTCGCCGTCCAACAGTGACAGATGCACGGGTAGTTAGGTCTGCTCGCCGTCCAAACATGACAGATAGCACGGGTCCTGGCCCGCTCGCCGTCACAATCTGCAGATGCACGGGGGAGGTGGCCGCTCGCCCTCACATCATGACAGATGCCGGGTGGTAGGCCTGCTCGCCTCACAAACATGACAGATACACGGTAGGTAGGCCTGCTCGCCCACAATCAGGACAGATAGCACGGGTAAGTAGGGGGGGGGGTGCCCCCGCACAATCATGACAGATGCACGGGGAAGTAGGGCCCTCCCCCTCACAATCAGTGACAGATGCCGGGGAGGGAGGCCTCTCGCCTCACAAACAGTGACAGATAGCACGGGTAGGTAGGCCTACTCGCCGTCACAATCAGTGACAGATAGCACGGGTAGGTAGGCCTGCTCGCCGTCACAATCAGTGACAGATAGCACGGGTAGGTAGGCCTGCTCGCCGTCACAATCAGTGACAGATAGCACGGGTAGGTAGGCCTGCTCGCCGTCACAACTAGCAAAGATGTGTAGGTATAATGTTATGTTACGACTTGCTAGGTCATTATTATTGATAATAAACCAGCATGGGTTTAGGAGTATGCGAAATAGAGTGCTTAGTTACACAAAATGACATATCGTCGTAAAAGTATACAAAAGGTAATTAGTGAGTGTGGATCCAACATCTATATCTGTCTGTTTGGTGAGGACGAGGTATCGACTACCAAAGAAATGAATTTGAACAGAATGCCGAGTATTTATTAATGCAGTTTTAGTAGATCCCAACTAAGCCCCGCCCCCTGGCCCTTAGGGTCACCTTCTGCATTATCTTTGTTGGAGAGCAATGTCAACAAAAAATTGCCTGTCAATCGAAGGTCATGTTCGGTTTTTATCGTGAGACGTGACACACGCAGACTGACGGATAGTCAGAAAACTGATGGATAGGGCTTCGTCATTATTACTCTGTGATAATACGATTTAATGTATTTGGTGCCTAAGTGCCTTGCATGGTGCATAATTTTCGACGATGCTGTAGGGGGTGAGACGGTAGCTGCCACTGCCCACGAAGCCACTGTCAGCATTCAAGCCTAGTACGCAGGGCCACTGCAGTGGCACGTAGACCACATGTTACAGCTTACGTCTTCTCCAGAATATGCACTAACAAACTTCTAACCTCGAAGTTAATTCTGATACGATATGTCTGCGCCAAAACTAGTTAACAACAGAATGCCTTCTCCAAGACTGTGTGTAGTGTAGAGATTCTCATGATGAATTACCGAAAGAAGAAGCGAAAGTAGCCTATTCTAAAATTAACATCGTCGAAACATTATATGAAAATAAATACGATTTCTTTCTAGCTTTCATATTTTTTGACGGTGATGAAGGTGCCGAGTATAAAGAAAGAAACTAAAATATATTTTGTTCCAGTATTAACCCAAAAAACCGATATTTAACCATGAAATACTATTTAAAATAGAATTAAGGGGAGAAAAAACAAATATTCTAAATTTTCTTTCCCTTTTCGGAATTTTTTTCGGATCTTATCCCACATTGACATTTAAGCACCCACCGCTTTAAATTCCTCCCCTCCCCCCTCCTCCCTCTCCCCCCCCCCCCCCCCCCCATAGTAATTCGTGGAAATGTTAGAATTCTAAAGAAACTACACCCAAGTTCAATAATTTATTTCCCTTAATGGTAATTTTGTCAGATTTCATCCAAAATTGACATAAGCCTCCACTACCGCTCTCCCCCCCCCCCCAAGTCACGCTCATTGGAACTCAACCACAACATTTTTATCATTCCATAAAACTAAACAAATGAAAATGAAAAATTATTTCCCCCGCCGTTAATTTTGTTGGATCCCTTCCAACCTTGACATCAACAACCCCTTAAAGACCCAACTACCTCCTCCCCTTATGCCCGGGAGGGGGCATGAGGCATGGCCCACCCCGCCCCCCCAAAAAATATCTTTTTTTTAGGTTATTTGTTTGGATTTTACTTGATATTGAATTTTGGCCACCAACGACCCCCAACCAAAGTCACTACTCCCATCACCCCCACTCCCTCCACCTCCACCGACCCCACCATCGCCACCCCCACCCCCTTCCTGCCCCAATTTATTGATTGTAATTCTAAAATATAGAAAAATATTCCTTTAACTTGGCCTTTCAGGTAATTTTATAGGTTCTAATCCGATTTCGACATTTGCTCCCCCCCCCTGGCCACTTTTCCCCAGGATCACTTCCCCTCAAACGGTTTCTGACAAATAAATAACCTTAAATTTGTAATATTAAAAAACACAAAATTTGATACCCCCTTCCAAATCAATGTTTCACATGCTATCCACAATTAGCAAAGCACCGCCCGATACATCCCCTGACGCCCGTCTGGCAGACGTGGTAGTATGCTAGTGGTTAAAATCTCGTTGTTGGTGGAGGTGCCGAATATTTATATGATTGTTACAGTTTGTGAACACTAGCCACGCCCCTTTGACCCTTTATAATCAACAAAAACGTTTTGTATCATCCTGTTGAAGGTCAATATCAACAAAACAACGCGCATGTAAATCTGAGGTTGTGTTCGGTTTTATCGTGAGACGTGACTCACGCACAGACGGACAGACGAAAAAAAAGCGCTTTCTTTAAGTTTTAAAGCGATGTGCCATTGAAATTAAATTGTAGCTTATATCCTAAAAAATCAGCAGTAATATAATAACAGATGGAGCACGGTGAATAAGATTATCTTTGTTTTTCTTATGTTCGGCCGACTCCTACAGCTCGAAAGTTACCAAGTTACCCATTTTTTTTCAGCTACTGTGTGACCCTGATTTTTTCATTTGTTCGGTTAGTTAAATGTTAGTTATCTCATGAAATTATGTTTTGTTGTTAGGGGTGAATATCGCTAACTCTCAAACGAATCATCACAAGTTTGTATTCCAGTAGGTTTTGTCGTTTCTAGACATTCAAGTTGTGGTTGTGGTGGATGCGCGAAGGGGTTAACAGACCTCCAGCTTGGGCTTTCTGTGACCTCTTTTCCCGCGGCGTCTGGCAACCAATGCGTGGATTGTCCGGAGGCGTCCCCCGCCCATTGATGTTAGTGATGGCAATAATTGAATCACATGTGTTGACGACGCGTCCTTTTGATGTGTTAAGCAAAGCAGACGCTGTTTACAAACAGCTCACATTATACATGCAAACTATTCCAATTATTTCAGTTTTGATACGAAGATAATAATCAATAACTATTCGGGGAATTTCAGGTCGCTTTTACATTTACGACTTTTGTTAGCACTTTTAATGACACTTCAACTAGAAATAATAAAATATGTTTAGTCTAGTTTAGTTTATTCGTCAACTAATACAACATGAGTTACATATTATGTGCATCATATCATGTGACAGATACAATTGACCTGTATTGCTTCTGTGATCATCAAACTTGAAGTTTACAACGATAACTATTTCCACCACTCGGACAAATTATTACAAATACAAACAGAAAATAATATTGATATTATGTTAAATAGTGAATCAAATTGTGTTTCACAGCTGTATTTTTGTTTGTCTATAAGAATTCATATATACTAGTATATATAGAAAAGATTTATAACATAAGGTTTAAGGCTCTTTTAGTCAATTTTTAAATGTGTTTATGTATTTCGATGTCATTATGTTTGCTGGGAGAGTATTGTTAAAACATGGTTAAAAATAAAGTATTGTTAAATGTAAAAATATAAGTATGGTAGGTTTACACTTTCAGCAAAATGGAAAACGGGAAATTGTGTCTGAACCAGTTAGAATATATACGTACTATAGGGAAACGCTAAAGACCTCCGTTAGACGAGTGAGTAAGCCATGTGTTAAGTACCCGGTAACATTCCCTTTCATCTCCTATCTAAGGCCTCCCTAGCCTATCATAGGCTAGAGTGGCGCATTATGGCCTTACAGTTGACGCGCCCTTATACCAACTAATCTCAAAATAATATCATTTATACCTTTATATCAATCAACTTAAAGCAAATGTTCACGGGTACATGACTCGCTCACTCGTCTAACAACGATTTTGTCGTTTCCCTAGTCTAGTTGGCTAAGGCGCCCTTATACCCGGAATGTGGGAGACCTGGGTTCAAACAGCGGTCGGGAAAAGTTTTGTAATTTCTGGACTGTATTTAAAAAACTATAGAACAAGTTTTGAACTGCATACAATACAATTGAAAACATATCCAGTACGAAATACGTGTAAAGATTGCTAGGTTTACGCAATCTCCTAGCTCTATTTTGGGGTTACCTTGAGTGTGCAAGATTCGATACACATTGGTCACTGCATGCAATTTTCACAGCCTGACAAATAACAAAGAAAAAATAATCTTCAAAGACAAAACCATTGTCGTTAAAATAATTCCTACACATTTGCAGCCTATTTTTCATTTTATTATTTCTTGTAGGTTTAAATCGCAATGGATCTAGCTGATTTTGTAAGCAGTTCTCACTTCTCTCTCTCAACTAGTACCGGATGTCTGTTCAGCTTAATCTGTTCAGCGATTCGGCTTATTTTCGAGGCACAATTACACACACACAAACAAACACACACACATGTGCCTACATAATCACAGAATAAATGCCGTTTGAGTTGAATTGTAGGCTACGTTTGCTGCGCTCACTCGTCTAACAATATAGCCGTGAAAATGAAAACCTTTGAAAGGAGTATAAAACACGTTGAAATATTATTTAAGGTAGAGTAGTGTATTCTGTATTGTCTAAATATATTTGTAAGTTTGAAAGAACTTTCGTCGCATTTCATATATGTTTTTAAAAGCCATATTTATCATATGAGTTTGGTTGGAATTTTGCGTTGGATAGTGCATTGTGCGACAAACGTAATGTATAACCCAGCGTTTGCCTAGTCTGTTGGTACTCGACTCAAACCACATGCACTGTTGAGTGGAGAGCCCTGCCGTTCGTAATAACCTCGCTTTGTGGAATCATCCTACTTAAGCAATAATTTGGGTCAGTGACAAGCACAGAGCGAAATCACATTTCACATGGGCATTATTTATACTGACTGCGGGATAAACTGGTCCACCGTACAGTGTGTTCCTCACTTGGTAGCGGTTCACGAAGCTTTCTGTCAAGGATATATCGAAGCCTGTACCGGAAAAACCGTTAGATATAGATTTTTACAATAGGCTCCTTTGCAAACGATTTTTTTTAGTCGCGTCGATGGATGAGAGTATTTTGGCCGATCTCTTCGATTTTATAAATTCTTACTCTTATGTTGATTTTGGTGGATGTGAAAAACATTCAAAAAGTTGTCGGAAGTAAATCAGTGAAAATTACATTCACCTCGCCTAATATATTTTTGTTTATTCTTTTAAATCAAAAAATACCAGTTGGATACTCAAAATTCTTTTTTTTTTTTTACAAAATTCATCTCATTTGATTCGTAGCGTGTGCTTAGATAAGTTGCGCGAGCATACTTCTGATTCCGTCAGGGGGAAGGGGGGTGGGGCATTATACAAGCCTGAAGTGTGCAACTGCATTACGAGGAAATCAACTGACAAAAATGTGCACCAAGTGTTTCAATTTCAATCACTTGTGATGGGAATTGAGATATCTAAAAGGCTTATAACTGTACAGCTCTTCCCCACTATATTAATTGATTAGGCTTCCATTGCCCGTGAAGCAAAATAGTCCAATGCGAAGTCACCGTAGGGCAATAGTTTCATCCTTCTACGACCACTTATTGTGTAGTGAAGTTATTATTTGATGGAAAGCTTTTTACTGATTGGAGCACATTTCTAATAAATATATCACTGATTTAAAAGGGTATTGATATTTAATAAGGCCCTGGGGCCATATGGATGTTGGCGCTAAGCTGCTGCTATGGGGATTTCACCCATCCAAGATGACATCAAAAAAGAAAACTCCAACGTTGTGCTACGAACGGAGAAATATTTCCACATTTTCCCGAAATTTTATCCCGGGTCTAATTTCACTCTTTTTTGCCTGTGTGGTCATTTATAGTTGTCACAAAAGTTAAACAGTTGCCAAACATGCAGCATCAAAGCAAGACCATCAAATCTAAAATTAATTTTTCCTAAACCAGCGTTTTCAAATCCAGTCGTGTCTTATTGTTTCAATTAATGGATTGAAAATAAATTATATCATGCTAAATCCTAGTCGGGGCAAACTTTACGACAATAACTACGAATCAATAACTATGTCCTTAAGCGGGTATATGGTTTCAATTTTTTTGTAGTGAGTTTAATTAGCAACAACTATTCCGCCGGTTTGAAATTGCGCACCAAAATGACTGGATTAGACTACACTATTTTGTTTTAGGGTTTGCCCTTCAAACATGATACTTGCCCCCCTTCCCCTGTAACAAACAATCCTATAGCGTCAGGGAAACCGTAACTTTTTTAGACTGAGTTACAATCAGGTAATAGCAAAACGAGAATTATGTTGCTAGAAATTCCTACCTTGAAGTTGGCACCTTTCACATGACTTTCACATGACTTTCACATGACACACATTATAATTAATTAGAAAATATAAACTCGGAGAGCCAGCGGTTAAGCGCGGTCGCTTAGCCGGTTCCCACTCGAACACCGAAGTAAAGCAACCTCGGGCGTGGTCAGGGGTAGAGTGGGTGAACGTTAAGCCCTGAAACACACGTATGTCGCTGGTTAGAGCAGATGGAGGGTTCGAGAGCTAGTGTAACGGCTTCTTTCTCCTCAACGTCTGCTCGGCAATCCGGGTTATGTGGAGGAACCTATATGACTATCAAGGTTACACCGTCCTTTCGGATGGGACGTTAAGCCGTTGGTCCCCTTGGTACTTTTCGAAAGGAGTAGGCCACGTGCCGGTACCGGGTTTCCCCTCCTCCCTTCTGTTCATACTTCATCCTCATCTATCACCACTCATCGTACCACAAAATGTCACCATATTATCATGCATCGCGAGTAACGTTGAAACGGGGCGTGGATTCGCCATGGCTTCCCATGCAGGTGGTTTACTTAACACATTGTGAGAGGTAAAGCTCTTATTCGGGCCAGCCACCAGCAGCCCTGACTGAGAACATTATTCCAATCGTTTGATCAGTCATGCGAATGAAGGGATTGAGTCCACTCCTACCAACAGCCATTAGATATTACTTACACCCTAATTACTTAGTTAGTCACCTGAAATATACAGGGGTCACACCGGAGAAAACATATTTGTACCCCACGGCTGGCGTTACTACGAAACATACAGGTCAAGTGACAACAATCCCTATGTAAACTCCACATTCTGACACATTCTTCTCTGATCTCTTTTGCTATAGAATACCAAAATGCAAAGATCTGTTTACCCCTCACGGACTCACTACACTATTTAAAGGTCATCATAATGTTAGAACTTATATTATTATTTTATATTATTAATAAGCACAATGCTATTACTTGCGTATTTCCTTCTTCCAATATTCCTATAACAGCATTGTTTCTACTCTTCTGGGTAGAATTAGCTATTGACCTGTCCTGTGTAATTAATTTTGTTATAAGTTCACCATTATTATGTCTGCATTGTAATTTTTCATTGTAATTGTGTATCATGGATTGGAATACGGGCTAAAGAGAGCCCCCGCCTACTGGGGCACTCTATAATGGCCGTCCTTGAGGACGCAATGTTTATAGATGAAATGTATAATTATTTATTGCTAACACTTTTTTCACTGATTTCTAACTCTAACCAGGGATGTGACTATGGCTATAGGCTAAAACGTGGCTAAAAGGCAAAAACGTGTTTTGCTAGTTTATTTTAAGCTGCTAGTTAGCTGGCTTGTGGCTAGCTACGACTTTTAAAGAACTGGCTATAGCTTGCTTTTGCTAGCTACGATTTTTAATAGCTGGCTATATAGCTAGCTTTTGGTTGGCTACTTATTTCCAAACAACCAGTTAGCTTGCTTTTGGCTGGCCACATTTTTTCATCAGCTTACTTTTGGCTGGCTTCGTTTTTTCAAACAACTAATTAGCTAGCTATTGTCTGGCTTCATGTTTTCAAACAGCTTACTAGCTTGCTTTTGGCTGGCAGTTTTTTTGAAATAGGTAACTAGCTATAGCTTTTGGCTGTCTATGTTTTTAAACAGATGACTATAGCTAGCTTTTGACTGGTTACGTTTTTTCAACGTTTTGGCTGGCTATGTTTTTTCACACAGATAGCTAGATCTTGGAGCGTCTTATACTTCATATTAATTTTATACCCATTAACATGAGGCGTTAGGTGTAGTATCATTTAGGGTATGTTGCTAAACAAATATTATTTAAATCATGGTTTTAAAAAACAGGATTACGATTCAATAATATACAGCAAAATGATTCTATAGCGCAAGCATTTCCTCACCCCATTCTGTTGTCGAGGGTGTTGGGTCCATAAAGTAGGCCGTGAGTTTGAACTCTTGATTCTTCCAGAAGGGGGAGTGGATATCCATGCAGCAATAAGGGCGGTAAACCCCCTCATGCCCGGCTTTGGGCACCAACTACGAAATGTCTTCAACTGGTGATAAATCACCCCATACCTTATCCACAATGACAGGGGAAGAGAACTACCTCACCCCTATACTTCATTGTATAGCGCCATGTAGGAAAGCGTCATTTTCGCATGCTGTGTTAACAATTCGAAAATTTACATTGAAGATTGATGAAAATATAAACACTCCTAGCTAAGGTTAAGTTGTATAGAAATGTTAAAATCACGATGTTTTAATTTTGGAATTGTACACTTGACTCAAATATTAAAACGCTATCAAACGCGACTCCGTATAGGGAATGCTACTTATACGTAGAGATGTGCAAAAATGGTGATAACGAAATTCGCGATTTTTAAAAGTTGCAATAATCCCTCCAAAGTCCAAATTCAATTTGCACATTAATCATCTGAATTGTGATTGAATTGTACCAATTTCCAATTCACGAATATTCGCGATATTTTAGTTGATACCGCGAACTAGTGGCGAAATTAGAAATTATGTCTTTAAACGCGAATTAGGTCATAAAATTTCAACATTTTGTTTTCAAAGTTTTGGTGGAGGTGCCGGGTAGGTAGTCGAAATTAAATTAATCCTGGCTGGTACACATGGTGGAGGTGCCGGGTCATACAACGCGATTGTGAGATCGTAATAATCGTTTGTACGTGAGAAAGCTCAAAATACTTATTTATTTATTTATTTGTTTATTTATTCATTTATTTATTTATTCAACTAGACACAAATACAGCCATAGGCTATTTTACATTCTGCATTGTAAACATAATAACAGTATACTAACTAACTTATACTAACTAAAACTAAACATGATAACACAGAAGAAATACATATAAAAAATATCGACATTACACAAAAAATGCATAATTTCGTAATTTTGGTGGAGGTGCCGGGTAGTCGAAATTATTCCAAGTAAAAACTGCCTGAAACTTTGAAAACTGATGGCCGAAATTGAACTTAAAATTAAATCTCACTCTCACTCTCATGTGATTGTTTTTCTTTTAAATTAATCATGAATGGTCCTTGAGTTTGTGATACAGATAATTAAAAACTAGGCGTTTTTTTCAGTTGTGCATTATTAAATTGTTTTTTGGTAAATAACGAAAATTCGTGAATTTTTATTTTTAAAGTGCGAATTTTCGAACTTCAAAAAAATTGCACATCTCTACTTATACATTATCTTTGCTTTGGTCAATCTGTTATATGTGTTTTGTCATCTGTGCTTGATAAAAAAGCGGTAGTCCAATATAATGGCTCTATTACCATATTCAAATAAAAATAAGTTATCCGTAATTAATTAATTACGAGATTTTATAAATTATCTTTTAAAGGGAATGTTTATGACACTACATAACGTTTCAATTTTAAAATGTCATTAAATTGTGACAATACCATGACAGTGTCCTTTTTTAACACATTTATGTTTACATTTACGCGAGTTTCCATGAATGTGGTGTGGCACAATGACTACTAGGGTTTTATAATAGGCCCTAATAGAACCAATGTTTCGGACAGACCCCCCTAGGTTATCAAGGTAACAACAACTTAAATAAAATACTAAGAATATATTATTAATCAATAATATCATGAACTTCAAACACAACAACTGGATAAAATCACATTTGAGGCGTTTAACAGTATATTCAGGTGAATTATTTCTCATTTTCTAACCCTCCCTCTATAGCAGGGGAGTAATTGCGCGTTCATTAGGGTAGATGTCAAAACCACATGCCAGTCACATAGTCGTAGTGCATTCCTCCAGGTGCACGGCTGAAAGTCTTTGCATCATGCCGTGTGTGGTCGTTTCCACTTCGACGACCTCTCCAACGATACGGGATACCTCATAGTCTGTATACGGCAATTGTCTTTGCATCGGTGAAATCTATCAAATGTTCATTAATAAATGAGTGTTTGAAAAGAGCCCTCGCTCTAATTGCAGCTCTGTGCTCTTCCAGGCGCGCTGACATGTTGCGGTTGCTTGCCGTACGTATAGTAGAATGTGACGTGGCGAGTATTTCAGGCCACCAGCGGAGACTACGCAGTACGCAAAGGGAAAATGATGGGAATTGCCATAGCTATGGGCTATATGGGAACGGTCCAACAATGAACAAACAGAAAGAACATCAACAAGTAGTAATTATCGGAATGTATATTTTATTCCAGACAATGTCCTTAAACATACTAGGGAAACGCCAAAGTCGTTGATATACGAGTGAGTAACCCTTGTGTTTACCAGGGAACATCCCCTTTCCACCCCTATACGCGTTTCCAAGCAAAGGGGTTGCTACCTGGTGGCGAAAAATGCAACTGTCCGATCAGTGATAGTCGGAGGAGCGCGCTATGTGCTTACCTGAAGAACACAGGTCATTCCGTGTTTGTCACTTATAAATATGTACAATCACAGGTCCATTGTCGTTGCTTTCCCAAAATGCTGTTAATTAATGACTATCAAAAGCATGGGGGTGCACCAAAATGATAAAAATCGCTCTCCAATATGCGGGATTCGAGACCATGTTGACCAGAATAATATTACTATATTCAGACCTGCGCCCCATGCATCCATGAGACACCGAGGATGGCATTTGTATCCATAATACAATTTTCTAATTATAATATCATAATAAATCATTGGTATTTATAGGCTGTATCATATAGGCCTATAGGCTAACAGGGTACGATAAATACTAAATCAAATTCAAAACCGTCAAGAATGTTCACAACTCATAGCAAACACACACATACAGTATCGCTCGCTTCTTATGGCACTTTTAATTAAGATAATATACTTCTTTAGTTTTATTATGATAATTTAATATAAATAAAGTCATACTCATAATAACAATAACAAAATAATATTAATTGTATTAGGCCTTATGCACAAGTCCCAACTCCTTTTCTACCTTAAATAATTAATGTAGGCCTACATATACCATTTCCGTCATTGTTCATTTAATACATAATATTTTACATAATATCATAATAAATACGATTTATATTATTACTATAGAATAAGTATAATGATATGACCTAAGATTTTAAAAACTGTCTGCAGAATGACGTATCATGCCATTATTGACATACAAAACAACAATATAAATAGGCCGTCAGCTATTCAATAGGCCTACTTTTTAATAAAATGTATATTTAAAAAGAAAACGTCCTAAGTGTATATAGTAGATAAATATATATAGGCCTACTCCGATTGCGTTTACATGGTAAAACGATGTAGAAAACGTGCAAAACAAGTGTAGGGCTATAATTTACTAGAAGCTGTTTGATTTTTGGATATCAAGTAAATTATTGAAATTATTAGTATTGGGCAACATTTTCTTGGCAAAATATCATCGATCTCATCATTCAACATTATTTTATACACTTGTTTCTGTATTTAAACAGTTTAACAGTACTGTGGTTTGTTTTTCGAGGTAATATCATCAAATAATCTCAATTATTTGTTGTAATTTAAAATGTCATTAATTTCCCGTTTTTAATAAAGCCGATCCCCTAAACTTACGAATTTTACTAATAAAAATACGCGGACGATATGACATAATCAACAATGTTTTCGCAAATGATCACAAATGTAATAAAAATAAATTTGAAGACAACTGAATATACAGCGCCCGCCGTAAGCAGCTCGCCTCTATCACTGATCGGTCCGACATGTTGCGTTTTAGTGCTGCCATCTATCTTTGCTTGGAAACGCGTATACCTAAGGCTGGATCTAGCCCAGTATGGGGAATGATACCGGGTATTCAACACATGGCTCACTCACTCGTCTATCAACGACTTTGGCGTTTCCCTAGTTATTAAATTGAACATTTAAAATGTGAATCATGTTCAAAACGTATTAGCGTGAAACATAACAAATTTCCAAGATAAAACAAAATCACCTAATTTGTATTTCCCATTTAACACCACTCAAAAATAAAATGTGGGTGTAAAAATATAAAAAAGTTCGAGCTAACGGGTATCGAACCCCAACCCTCCGTGCGGTAATCTAAATGCTTACCAAATAAGCAATGCAAAACCACGTAGCTATCGTCCCACTAGCTGCTACTAAACAAATGCTATCGATATTTTAAAAATCACATTTTTATTTATTGTAGGATTAAATCGCAATGGATCTAGCTGATTTTGTTAGCAGTTCTCAGTAAACTCGTACTGGATGTCTGTTTAAAATTTCAGCCCAATCTGTTCAGCGGTTCGGCTGATTTTCGACGTACAGACAGACAGACAGACAGACAGACAGAATCACAGAATGAGAGCCGTTTGAGTTGAATGGAGACACTCGGTCGCTCCGCTCCCTCGTTTAACTAGGGAAACGCCAAAGTCGTTGTTAAACGAGTGAGTGAGTGAGCCAAGTGTTGAGTACCCGGGAACATCCCCTTTCCTCCCCTATACCTAAGGCTGGATCAAGCCCAGTATGAGGAAATGATACCGGGTACTCAACACATGACTCACTCACTCGTATAACAACGATTTTGGCGTTTCCCTTGTTATTTAAATTAAACATTTAAAATGTGAATAATGGTCAAAACGTATTAGCGTGAAACATTAACAAATTTCCAAGATAAAACAAAATCACCAAATTTTTATTTCCCATTTAACACCCCTCAAAAATAATATGTGGGTTTAAAAATATAAAAAAGTTCGAGCAAATGGGTATCAATCCTCCGTGCGGTAGTCTAAATGCTTACCATTATGCCATGCAAACCACGTAGTTATCGTCCCGCTAGCTGCTACTAAACAAAGGCTATCGATATTTTTAAAATCACATTTTAATTTATTGTAGGATTAAATCGCAATGGATCTAGCTGATTTTGTTAGCAGTTCTCAGTAAACTCGTACCGGATGTCTGTTTAAAATTTCAGCCCAATCTGTTCAGCGGTTCGGCTGATTTTCGACGTACAGACAGACAGACAGACAGACAGAATCACAGAATCAGAGCCGTTCGAGTTGAATGGAGACACTCGGTCGCTCCGCTCCCTCGTTTAACTAGGGAAACGCCAAAGTCGTTGTTAAACGAGTGAGTTAGCCAAGTGTTTGAACTTCTAAAACCGGACCGTCTGGTCACCTTACAGGAACTCACTCTGCCTGCTACAATAACTATTTAAATTGAACAATTAAAAATGCGAATCGTATTCAAAATGTATAAGCGTGAAACATTAACAAATTTCCAAGATAAAACAAAATCACCTAATTTTTATTTCCCATTTAACACCCCTCAAAAAAAATATGTGGGTGTAAAAAATAAAAAAAAGTTAGAACTGCCGGGTATCGAACCCCATCCATCCGTGTAGTAGGTTAAATGGTTACCACTAGGCCATGCAGGCCACGTCAACCTCGTCTCGCTAGCTGCTACTAAACAAATGCCATCGATATTTTTAAAATCACATTTTTATTATTGTAGGATTAAATCGCAATGGATCTAGATGATTTTGTTAACAGTTCTTAGTAAACTCGTACCGGATGTCTGTTTAAAATTTCATCCCAATCTGTTCAGCGGTGCGGCTGATTTTCGACGTACAGACAGACAGACAGAATCACAGAATAAGAGCCGTTTTGAGTCGAATGGAGACACTCAGTCGCTCCGCTCCCTCGTTTAATATTATGTTACCCATATTTTAATAAAATGTGTGTTGTTGGAGTCGAGCTGTGAGTAGATATTGTATCGGAGTTGTCTGGGTAGTAAGGTTTCGAGGATTGACATCCTCACCATCAGATCACTATCACTATGAAAGCGCGCAGTGGCGTATCTAGGGGTGGGGGGGGGATCTAGGCTTTTCCCGAAATCAAAGTTTTAGTAATATCTGCAAATCATCTAGGTTTAAGCAAAAGATTAAATACATATAGTACCCGGTATCATTCCTCATACTGGGCTAGATCCACCCTTTAGGTATAGAGGAGGAAAGGGGATGTTCCCGGGTACTCAAACACTTGGCTCACTCACTCGTTTAACAACGACTTTGGCGTTTCCCTAGTTTTTTAAATTAAAACATTTAAAATGCGAATCATGTTCAAAACGTATCAGCGTGAAACATTAACAAATTTCCAAGTTTAAAACAAAATCACCGAATTTTTATTTCCCATTTAACACCCCTAAAAAAATTATATGTATGTGTAAAAAATATAAAAAAGTTCGAGCGAACGGGAATCGAACCCCAACCCTCCGTGCGGTAAGCTTACCAATAGGCCATGCAAGCCACGAAGTTATCGTCTCGCTAGCTGCTACTAAACAAATGCATATCGATATTTAAAAAAATCACATTTTTATTTATTTTGGGATTAAATCGCAATGGATCTAGCTGATTTTGTTAGCAGTTCTCAGTAAAACTCGTACCGGATGTCTGTTTAAAATTCAGCCCAATCTGTTCAGCGGTTCGGCTGATTTTCGACGTACAGGCAGATCGACGTATAGACAGACAGAATCACAGAATGAGGGCCGTTCTAGTGAATGGAGAGTCGTTGTTAAACGAGTGAGTGAGTGAGCCAAGTGTGAGTACCCGGGAACATCCCCTTTCCTCCCCTTTAACTAAGGATCTAGCCCAGTATGAGGAATGATACCGGGTACTCAACACATGGTTCACTCACTCGTTTAACAACGACTTAAGCGTTTCCCTAGATATTTAAATTGAACATTCGAAATGCGAACCGTGTTCAAGACGTATTACATTTCCAAGATAAAACAAAATCACCTAAGTTTTATTTCCCATTTAACACCCCTCAAAAATAATATGTGGGTGTAAAAATATAAAAAAAGTTCGAGCTAACGGGTATCGAACCTCAATCCTCCGTGTGGTAGGCTAAATGTTACCAATAGGCCATGCAAGCCACGTAGATGTGGTCCCGATAGCTGCTACTAAACAAATGCTAACGATATTTTAAAAATCACATTTTATTTATTGTAGGATTAAATCGCAATGGATCTAGTTGATTTTGTTAGCAGTTCTCAATAATTTCGTACCGGATGTCTGTTAAAATTTCAGCCCAATCTTTTCAGCGGTCGGCTGATTTTCGACGTATAGACAGATAGACAGACAGAATCACAGAATGAGAAACCGTTCGAGTTGAATGCAGACACTCGGTCGCTCCGCTCCCTCGTTTAATAATTTTAATGTCCGATCAGAAAAGCACTTTAACTTCTGGTAAAACACATAAAAACCACTTCAAAAATACGTCTTTTTTGTTGTTTGTTTCATTTTTGAATTGCCAGAGTGGGCGTAATCACCCCCCCCTCACTTATCCCGCGTAATATATTCCTACTGACGCCACTGCAAGTGCAATATCTCTAATGCAAAAGAGAACAAACAGTGAAAGTAGGCTGAGGCAAACGAGAAACGCTGACTTCAGAGGAGGAAGTTGAAGCAACGATCAGCTGATAGGTGAAAGATCGATACGACAAGGAGGTTAGGAGAGACAAATGATGAGTTTTTTTCGTGGAAAACCTGTTATATATAGGCCGCAATGTATGTCCCTCTTCAAGTGTCTAACTAGACGACTCAATCCAACGACTGAGGAAAAACTCGGATAAAACTTTCAGTGAGGATTTCCTGTATCGACGGGATTCGAACCCGGGACCTCCCAAATCAGAGTCTCGCGCGCTTATCGCTCGAGCCAGCACTGTCGGTGTATGACGAGTTAGGTGCACATCACAAATTGGGTTCTATTAACCTAAACATTGATGTTTCTGCTGTCTCTTAGACTGCAGACCGTGTCTATAACAGTGGAGGTACGTTGTTATAATGAAATAAATGTATTTGTATTGTAGGTAGGCGATATGAGGTGATATGTTATGTGGTGTGATTGTGGTAAGGACGACAGTGAGACAATTAGTAAAATGCGCCTATTATGGGAGATCTAAGCATCATGCTCCTTGGTCAGTGGCGCCGGAGCCGGGGGGGGGGGGGCGGAGGCAGAGGGGTCTCTTGCCCCCCCCCCCTGAGAAATCAAGGAGGCCAGGGAATATGTTTTGCCCCCACCCCCTCAATATCAAACAAAAGTATCGTTGAATTTTGAAGTGGCAACATTTTGTTAACTATAGCAATATGTGGATCTTCACAATTTTATAAATTATCGACGAAAGCACGCCAAAATCTGGTAAATAACACAGTTATTTGCATGCTTAATTATGTAAACTAACATTCTCTGATTTCATATGGCCAGCTGGTATAAGCACCAGCCCATTGGCTTCAGGTACTAAATTCACTTTTACGATTTTAATAATGTTTAAATTATATTCCTTAGATAGAAGCAAGAATTATAGCCTTCCCCGAACATAACATATTCCTACGCACTAACATTATACAAACATTTCTAGGCAATCAGCAAGAATGTTCTCTTTCTTAGGTTGGCGTCAGTGAAGCGTCAGATGAACTTTCCTTCTTGCTGACTGCATAGCACGTGCGTCACATCCGAACATGGGACTTTTCAACACGTACTTTTTACTCATTTCATATGCACCAGACTTTTCACATTCTAACGATTTAAACAAATCGAAGAGGTAAATATTTACGTCCCCCAACTCAATTTACGCTCTAGTTGGGGTTCAGTCAGAATACTTGATTCAGGCTGTAACGGAAACTTTTGTTTGCATATTGACGCTGGAACTCAAGATAAAGAGTTAACTCCAGATACTCAGGCGTAGGTACTCGGCATACAGCGTGCACGGACCCTACTATCTAATGGAAAGAACACAGGCAACATACAGATGGTTCGTACAACTTTCTTAGAGGTTTAAGCATGTGTTAGTAGATTCATTGGACGACGAGACAGTGACGGATTATTACGCTGTAAACGGAACATAATATTATATGATTGACCTTTGGAAGAAATGTGGATTGTAATGGGATTTTATAAATAAATAAAATTATAAATTCGTATTTAGAGTCTACACACTGAGTCATATAACTGATTTTCAGTGGGGGACATTAAGACCAAGCCAACCCTGTAGGCCTCGACGCAATCGACCAGAGATCGATAATTGTCAATAGAAAATATAGCAATCAGTGGTATGAACAGTGCGAACACCCGCGGATCAACGCAAGAATCAACAAGGCCAATTCAGAACAACTTTCAATATATTAAGTACCTCGTTGCTAGGACGGCAGCTCCAAAGTTACTTCACCTTTACTTATTCCTAAGACAAGAAGTGATGGACTTGAATCCATATTTGAAGTTAAAAACCTTCCGCCTGAAGCGGGATTCGAACCCGGGATTCTCTGCATTGGAAGCAGGTAGGCTAACGACTCCTCCACGAGCCACTCAGAAAACCTGCACTCACTTGGAAGTGCCTTGACCTCATCGTGCATCAGGGTCCTCGTGGGTCCTCGCTTGTACTTCCACAATGTGTAAGCGCCATCTTAAAGAACAACAACAACAACAACTAAGTCAAGGCCCACTTTATAACGTGTCCACTGAGCGCGCGAGCACATTATCCAACGGACCTTACAGTGGTTTTGTAAACCCAGACTGCTGAATGGCAATTATGCAGAAGTCGGTTGCTTATTTGAATGCAATAAATATATAAATACCACTTATATCATCGTTGATTATTATTATAGCAGGTAACATTAACCCCTTGATGCCTGAATTATGTCAATTTGATTTAAAAAAATAATTGCATGTGAAATTGGCATCAGTACTGTACTAAAATTGTGCTCCATTTTTCATTTTTGTGTGTGTTGTTATTCTAAGTAAATTTCTAGTGCGTATCAAAAACGATACAATAGGCCATACTGGATAACATTATTTACCCTTTTTTAAATTATTCACAATATTTTATATTCTTTTAATCAACAGGAGAAAGTAATCAATGGAAATATAAATATTTCATATATTTAAATACAATATTAAGGATTAGGATTATTTATGATTATATATCAATGCCGACCCAATGCAATTGCAATGCAATGTGGACGAGTGTATCGTTTTTGATACAAGCAAAAAACAATACAAACACACTGAAATATAACCAAACTAATTTGGGTTTCAACTAAAATTACATTTTAAATGATTAACTGGCCTGGGAAGTATCAAAAACAGTGCTCCAATGTTGCTCTTGACAGCTGAAATGGTAATTTAACTCACAGCCATCTTGAGTAGTCGAAAGTCAAAGCTGTGTGTGCTCTAGGATCATTGTGGACGAGTGTATCGTTTTTGATACAAGAAAGCGTCACAGTGGTACCAACTTATGAATTAAATTCGTGTAAGATCACAGTTAAAATATATAATTTTTAAGCGGTCATTTTAGTGTAGTATTATGCTATAGATTATGTGGTAAAAAATAATTGTTTGGGGTAATAGCCCCTTTAAGTCAACCGGTGTGCAGTGACTGATCATCTCTGGGGGCAGCCCACCAGCTGTTCAAACAAAGCGAGGAAGGGAAAAAATGATCACGAGGTTGCAATTCTCATATCAAAACTAAACCTACCACAATGACGAATGCGTTTTCCGTCTCATTATTTCGACAACTTTAATTTATTATTTTTAGTGGGAAACCTGCCCAGGGTGCTATGCATGCCCCTCGTCAGGTGTCCAACTAGGTATATTTAACCGGGTTAGTGGTTCCGTACTTTTTAAATAATGCTTTTTAAATGTTCAGTAAGCAGTAAATCTGAGAACTTTTAAAAAAGTTAAAGTTCATTCAAAACTAAAATATTGAAAAGTTCAAGCTTTCTAACAATTGAAACTTCGTTTTTAAAAGTATTTGTAAAAAAAATCACTATTTTATTAAAGGTTGGCGATTATGAAAAAATCACGAGGAAATAAAGAAAAGAAGTGCGTATATGACTAAATCTCGCGATAGTCAGGACAAAGTATATTGTCTTTGATCGTTGTTGATGATTTGTATAACTAGACTTTGCCAGTTGTAAAATTATGGCAGAATTACAAGGTTTGGCGTCCAAGGTTCTTTGACATTAGTTAGTCGCCATCGTTTATATTGTGAATTCCTGTGTGCCTTGCAAACAACAGCCTGACTGTGCGTAGTAGGCCTATGATGGAAATGTTGGCCATTGTTTTTAAGGTCGAGCGGGGATCAACGGCTGCTCGTTACACAAGAACTTGCAAATGAACTTCCTAAAACTGAAAAGTTCGTTCTCTAAATAACTTTTAAAAGTTCAAGTTCATTCAAGAAAGAGTAAGTTCACTGAAAAGTTCACAAAAAAAGAAAGCGTTCACGAGAACGCGTTCTTTTTAAAAGACCCTTCCCCAACACTGATTGTAACTAGGGCAATTGTGAAGGGTTGAACGAGTCCGAGAGCTGTTTAAAAGAATTCAATCCCTTACATTCGCAGAAACGACTGTGACTGTCAGGATTGCCGGACTCAACGGGATTTGAAGCCGGAACTTCCCGAATCAGAGTGGCGCGCTTCACGCTCGAGCCAACACTGTCGCTATTCCAACAGCTATCATTATTTGGTGAGCTCCAGCCTTCGCATACCTCTCTTGGCGAGCCGCCGCTGCTTTAACCCAATATGGCATTACTCAAATTTAAAAAATACAAAATGTACACCTACGAAAGTGCGAGATCGGCATAAAAAGTAAATATATTTATGTAATTTAGAAGTGAAAGAAAGAAACCCATTTACGTGATTGTTTGATTTAAATTCACCTCGGAAACAATTTGTGTTCGAGAGCCTAATTTTCCAAACCGCAGCCATTCTTCATGGCCTGCAGTGACGTGACGTGAGCCGCGGCCTGTTATTGCGAATACACGAGTTAATTAAAAGCATTTATTAATGTGCCCTGGTTCCTAATAAAGCAACAAAACCTAGGGCGCTCATCTCGTTAGAACGCATCTTGCAATCGATGTGCCACTGTGTTGTGCTGGGGGACGCGGTCTAATTGAAAAGCGAACACACGCACGCACGCACGGGTAAAAAACTAATTGTAGACCAGTGCCCTACGTACTTCCAACTAAAAACCTTGGTAAATGTATTAAACACGGAGCTGCTGAGAGGACATTAGTGGTTCGTCGTAAATTATGTATCACGCTGCCACGCTCGTCTCAATAGACCTCATTACTTAATGGTGTTAAATAAACTGTAAATAACCTGCGTATGGAATCTTCCTATACGGTATGTTGTTAGCAGAAGAGAAACTTGTTCTTGATGATGTTAATTATTCGATGTTTATTATACAAACTAGAATAAAACCGGTTGTAAGTTGTTGTGCAGGCAAACATTGTTAAGTCTCCATGCTGATGCATTTACCTTAATGTCTTAATTTTAATTGTTTAATAATCGTACAACAACAATACTAAATATAATAATAATGATTTCAATCTTTATACATTGTGCTATCATGTCTCACAATGAAAACCTAACACGACGACCAATTGACATGCGTTCGTTTTAAATAGGGAGGGGGGGGGGGGGGAAGGCGGGAACATTGACTTCAACAAGTATACAAGTATGATGATACAGTATGAAAACTAAGTGAGGAAAAACTGGGTAGATAAGAAAATTCACGACCCGGCACCTCCACCATTTGCATGCGTTTGTTTTAAATCGGGGGGGGGGGAGGGTGCATTGCCTTCAACAAGTACGATACAGTATGACACTGAGAGTGAGGAGGAACTGGCTAGAGTAAGAAAATTCACGACCCGGCACCTCCACCATTTGAATGCGCTATCAAACAACGAGCCATATATACCGGCACCATTATCAACAAGTTTAACGTATTATTCTTGTACAACATTTTGATTTTGTAGCTTCGCTCCCTCTTCTGGATACTCCCCTACCCGTGCATTGATAGGCATAATTATAAAACATTTAAGATGAGACGTATAATCTTGCTAACAAAATTACAACAAATGTATTTCATAATTAATTCCAATTATTCCAACTTATTGTGTAAAGTACACTCCTGCCGTCCTCGGTGGCACATACGATTAGGGCGCTGATCCGAAGCGTAGCTGGCTCTACGAGGACGTGGGTTTGAATCCCGCAAGGCACGGGTGTTTTGTTATCGTCCTACATCGTCATCTATCACCACTCATAGTCTCGAATAGCCTTAGTGCATTAATAAAGACGTTAAGCAACATAAATCATCACGACGTACGCTCCTGTGTGAACATTGAAATACAATTAGGCCTACATGTTTTACAACTACCAACTTTCCATTCAGATGTAGAATGCAACTACAATTCAGAGATCAATATGTACCCGTCCTGATGGTCTAGTGGTTAAGACGCCTGTCTGGAATGCGGGAGATCCGTGGTTCGATTCCGGTTGGGGTGGACTTTTTTAATTTCTGAATTGTAGTAAATAATAACTCTGTGAAATTGGAACGACAGGAGTTGACCTTCGGATTGTATACATTTCGAGAGCTCACCAGTGCCCCGCTCTCACCAAGAAAATATATTTTGAAAATAAAATATTTGTTTTAATTTTAATTTAATTTTTTTTGGCTTCTAAAGTGAACTTTAATTTCTCAATTCTAAAATAGGGAATGAGTGACGGTGACTTTGCAGCCGTCCAAGCAACAAAGCATATATTATCAATTCTAAGGTTGTTCCGAATCATCCTTGTTGATTCTGGCGTCGCCGTAGGTGGAATCGTGTCCAACGGACTGCGTCGGTGTTACCTACTTAAACAAAGATACCGGTCTCTGGCTTCACATTGTTAGTTCGTCGATGACGTCGGTGCCCACAGGGTTGGCTCGGTTGGTTTTAAATTAAAGTTTCCTTCTAAAAATCATTTCTTTGGCTGAGTGGGTATAGACTCAAAATACGAGTTTATTGATATGACTCTTATCTATCTCACTATGAAACCTTGCTGTGATAGAATCGTGAATGCTGGTGTGAAACAGCCTACTTACAAATCTAGTATAGGAATATTTGATTGAAGTGAGAGTGAAGCGAAACTGAGAAGTGATAGTATACCTAACGTAAACGAAGCCTCAAGCACATCTCTCATACATTTACCTGGTGTAATCCATCTAGTTTGAAACATCCGAAATGAACACTGGATCGTGATAAAAGTAAGCGGCGACCCACCCAGTATCTTCAATTCTATCATAGCTTGAGACAGCAACAATACAATTTTGCAATTCGTCACAGTTGAAAGCAAAATTTAGTGGGCTTTGTGTATGTTTTGAAATTTAATAAAACTGTCATGCGTGGTCTCGAGTGCCGTCCGTCTCACAGCTGTGCTCGGGCTCCTGCCCAGGACTGGGTCTTGCGCGTGTATGGGGAAATGACGCATACTGCAGAGATTTTCGTTCAAAGGACCAATGTCGCACCAGCAGAAATAGCTATTGTCCATTGAGAAACAAATTGCTGCGTTTTACTCCCATCCATTCACTACGCTAATAGTAAAACAAATTAATTTGGAATAAAATCATCAGTCATAATACCAATATATTGAGACTCGACGTTGGAATCTATATTATCTGGATTCACACAATCGAATGTTCGACGATCTCGATTTATTCTTCGATTGAATGCCTACTCCTGATCCTGTGGTTAACCCTATCAGAAACCGCCCTGGAGACATGTGTGGTTATTCTCCTTGTCAATACGAACATTTTGATAATGTCTATCTGTCTGCCCCAAAGTATTTACAAGAGTTCTTTAGTAAGAGAGAGGAGTCGCTGAGGTTAGAGCGGGAAAAGTGCACATGCTCAGATAACAGGTTTCAGATGATTGAAGCTATACGGTAAGTAACATTATCATCATCATATTTCGCTCACGTTAATAAGAAACCGCCTACTAGCTTGCAAATAAGTTGCGCGACATAAGCCTGGAGAGTCGAAAATAGGGAAAATCCACAAAATGAGTTTTGATTCGTAAAATTTACATTTAAACATATAACTATTACCACACACGATCAATTTGCTTCAAACGTTAAGAACCAGCGAGAAATGTGCTTTAAACTCATTAAAGTTGTTTTAAGTGAATTTTAAGACATCGATGAACAATTGAGAGTAGCAAAGCAAGTACAGGATCTCATTCATTGCTCACTGTATTAACGTTAAAAAATTATACATGTGATTCTAGCCGTGTTGTTGGTGTTGTTTCCAATATTGAAAATTATTTCATTAATTCACCAAATATATTTATTATCATCATTATTATGAAGGTTTTTAAGCATAAGCCCGCTTTAAGGGCATAGTTATTGATTCATAACAGATGTCGTAAAAGTTTGCCCCGACTCGGCTTCGAACCCAGAACCTCCGGCTTAACGTGCCATTTGCTCTACCAATTGAGACCTTTACTAAACTGCTAGTTGTTGAGTGAGAATGTTGACTTCCATGACATAAATCCAACAGAAGACTGCAATGTAGCTGTCAAATCTGAAAGATCACATGGATACATCCAATCGCGCAAACAAAGAGACAAAAATACAAAAAAAAAGCATTTTTTTTTTTGGGGGGGGGGGTCAGTGAAATTGAAGTTTTCGCTTCGCTCTTCCAATAATACTGCAGGATGTGTTTTGTTATAGAGACCAACAGCTGTCTCTGAGGAAGGTGAAGATGATGCACACAAACATGCAGTGGCGTAGGAACTATTTTTTAGTGGGGGGGGTCACACAAAAGTTGACTACGAGGTTAAGTAGGCAAACTGGGGTCTGGTGCGAAGCCCCATCCGCCGGAGGCTATTTCGCCGTAGGCGAGATTTTTTTAAATGTGCCCTTGATAGGTGGTCTAAAACACGTTTTTAGGCGAATTTTAATATTATGAATAAGGGTAACATTTTGAAGCTAATATTGCATTGAAGATTGATTACCTAACTCAAATTGGTCGACAGTCTGCTTGGGAGTAAAAACACTGCACACAAAATAATATAATGAATATTAGTCTAAAATCAGATGGCTATAGTCTAGTCTCGCAAATCCCGTCTCTTACTAAATCTTTCTAAAAAATGTTAAGAAAAATCTTCCTTCTTGTTTGCAAGCCCGACTGAAGTAAAAATCCTAAAAATCACCCAACAAGCTATACCTGGCTTGACCCCCCCCCCCCCCCCAGTGGGGGGGTCAAGCCAACAAGTGAGGGGGAGATTTCCCCCCATCCCCCCCCCGTTCCTACGCCCCTGCAAACATAGCACCAGAAAATGCTGGCGGAAATATTCGCGAAATGTCGTGAAAGAAGGTAATTTTATTTTACAAGCACAGTACGTGGATCTGGACTAAAATCCAATCCCCAATATCACAAGCACATATAAATATATGCAAAGCTTCCGCAGGCCTGCCTTACTAATGCCTGGTTATTTCCCCACGTTGTTGGCATTAACGTTTTGCAAACGGAATGTCAAATAACACGACGTATGCTTAAATTTAAGCTTGCCTTTCCGGTTTTCCTTCGTCCTAATATTATACATAGGGAATTCGCTGTCAATTGCGATGTTTTGTATTATAAGGTATAGCAAATACGTGACGCAATTTCAATATTTAAACAAATACTTGCTTCAAAGAAAAAAACATGTATCGAAACCTGTTAAATCTTGTATGGATATCAAAATCACAAGCGATATTAAAAAGTTGCGTAAAAAAGTAGTGTGAGTATAATTTAAACGATAAAAAATGCTGCAAAACGTCGCGATTGACAATATGAACTGCAATGCAAGATTATTAATAATGTGTTGGGAGGACGTATTTTCATAGATGGAAGATGAATTCTCAACTCGCACTCACACACACACACACATAATAATATAATGAGCAGAGCATAATATTTAGAACTTTTCGCAACATCCCAGAGGTTGAGCCGCGGTCGTTTAACCGCTTCTCACTCGGACACCGAAGTTAAGCGACCTTCGGGCGTGGTCAGGGGTAGAGTGGGTGACCGCTCTGCCCTGAGACACGGGTATCTTCCCACACTGACGCTTCCCGTAAGGCCATCAACCTTTTTTCCTCCAATGCCATCATTTCTACCTGTCGATAAAGACCATGTTAAAGGAAGCGTTGTTGGTTAAACGAGGGAGCGGAGCGACCGAGTGTCTCCATTCAACTCGAACGGCTCTCATTCTGTGATTCTGTCTGTCTGTCTGTCTGTACGTCGAAAATCAGCCGAACCGCTGAACAGATTGGGCTGAAATTTCAAACAGACATCCGGTACGAGTTTATTGAGAACTGCTAACAAAATCAGCTAGATCCATTGCGATTTAATCCCACAATAAATAAAAATGTGATTTTTTAAATATCGAAAGCATTTGTTTAGTAGCAGCTAGCGGGACGACAATTACGTGGCTTGCATGGCCTATTGGTAAGCATTTAGCCTTCCACACGGAGGGTTGGGGTTCAATGCCCGTTGGTTAGAACTTTTTTATATTTTTACACCCAAATATTATTTTTGAGGGGTGTTAAATGGGAAATAAACATTAGGTGATTTTGTTTTTTCTTGGAAATTTGTGAATGTTTCACGCAAATACGTTTTGAACACGATTCGCATTTTAAACGTTCAATTTAAACTAGGGAAACGCCAAAGTCGTTGTTACACGAGTGAGCGAGCCAAGTGTTGAGTACCCGGGAACATCCCATTTCCTTCCATATACCTAAGGCTGAATCTAGCCTAGTATGAGGAATGATACCGGGTACTTTACATATGGCTCACTCACTCGTTTTACAACGACTTTGGCGTTTCCCAAGTTTAAGGGGAAATTTACTTATTCCTCTAAGGCCAACACCCTGCATTGTATAATTGAATATATATTATATACTAACAAGGTTTGTTGGCCCAAGAGGAATTTTACTTATTCCCCTTAGGCCAACACCCTGCATTTCATTACTGAATATACATACAAGGTTTGTTGGCCAAAGGGGAATAAATCAATTCCCCTAAGGCCAACAAGTGTAACATGGTCTTTATCGACAGGTAGTAATGATGGCATTGGGGGAAAAAAGGTTGATGGCCTTACGGGAAGCGGCACTGTGGGACGGCTCCAAAACACCATATACCTCTGGCTAGAGCAGACGAGGGCTCGAAAGCTAGTTTAACGGCTTCGTTCTCTTCAACGTCTGCTCGGCAGTCCGGGTTAGTGGAAGAACCTTTATGACACTCAAGTTTACACCGTCCTTTTGGAAGGGGACGTAACGCCGTTGGTCCCCATTGGTACGTTTCGAAAGGAGTAGGCTGCGTGCCGGTACCGGGTTTCCCTCCTCCCTTCTCCATCATCATGCATCGTTGTTAATCATCAGGTGTTATATAAATGAATAAATATAAATGCTGAAGACTCAATATAGAGGGCTGGTAATCCGTACGTGTAAACCAGCTCGGATGGCACGGGTTATCACACTTATACTAGACCGCTTCACGAACGCTCTTTCCAGTCTCTTTGATGGATGAGCTTTTTTAATATTTGTGTCCAAAGATTACGTTTTTAACGCATTACGCATTGCTTTGTCTATAGTAACTTGATATTACTTGTTAATTATACACCTGTAGAAGAACTATAATAAAACCTTTAGTTCTATGAATTTTGACCTACTTTTTCAACTTTTTCTTTCAAAATATGAACGTTGTAGCCCCACCCGTTTGGTCAGAATCGGCCCAAATATCACGAAAATATCGTATTAAAACCCGGGCAAAAATCGTAAAAGTATGATTTCTATAAGAAATATTTCTTCAAATGACTCTAAAATCAAAAAATATATCATTTCAGTGATTTTAAACGTTCCCAAAAACTTTCATAGAGATCGGAGTAGCCATTTGCCAAATATCACGAATATATCTCATTAAAAATAGATTTAAAAAATCGTAAAATTACGATAATCATAAGAAATTTTTGATCGATTGTACCCACAAACGTGACAAATCTAAGTTTAGAGATTTCAAAGGTCCCCTCAAATTTTCATCAAGATCGCATATGCCGTTTGCCCGGAAGAGCGTGAACAAACAGACAACAACAAAAAGACACCTGAGCTATTTTTTTTTTTTTTTTTTGGGGGGGGGTCAGTGAAATTGAATTCTTCGCTTCGCTTATCCAATCATAAATAAGTACGTAAGAGTCCCGGAACCTACGCTCACGTGTAGAAACGTTGGTTGGCTCACCGGCCTTGAAATGTAGCGTTCTTACCAGCCAGAAAGTACACGTGATGGAGAAAGTCAAAATCGATTTCAAGCATGTTAATATATCCCAATGGTTTGGCTGAGGCACAGGCCTAGTCACTTCAGAATCTACTATGGTATTTTGTATATTTAATGACTTTAAGAAGAAATCTTTGGAACCAACGATAATACAAAAACACGTTATATGTTTTCTGAATTTCTTGAACTTGTTAACTAAAATGTACATATTCAGGTTTATAACTTCGCAAAATGTGCCCAACTGCAGACTAATATAGACCCCTTTTCTCCTTTCTATGTCAGGTGAAAACATATGATGTAAATGTATGTAAAATGAGTGCTAAAAAGAGCAAATCGTCTTTAGAATAAGACACCTGTGCAGCTGTGAAGCAACACACTTTACCCCTGGGGAAACATTCGTTCCGTCTTATGCTCATGCACATGAATATTATGATATTTCGGGGAGAGGGAATCATTGTGAAATCTCTTAATGTTCTCAGTGCTATCGCGAATGTCGACAGTGAAAATATATTAACATGGAGCGTATAACTGAACGGTTGTATCTCTTCTTCAAACACCGAAAAAAGTGTTCACTCTCAGAAATGCTAAATAGTTCGGATTCAAACATGGACGCCGAAGCTGGAGAGGTGGCAAGCTGGGAAGAATATTTACACTGCATTATTTTCGTTCGTCTGGGATCGAATCCTGGTCATAATACTACCAAGTCAGGATGAGAAACTGTAAGGTGAGGGCTCGGCCGGGATTTATGACCCATTAGACTCCCTTGACTGCTCCCACCCCCCGCCATTTACGCCTACTTTCAAGAATGAAACGGGGAAATCTGTGCGCCCTTCTAGTCTGCAAAACTTATACAAACCCGATAAAATGAGTTGGAAGGAATCACTAGAGATTGTAGCGTGGAACTAATGCACTTTACCGACAACTGTTAGGTACGGAAGTTTGCGACTTTGAATGATTGGTAAATTCAAATCGAATCTCTTGCTACCTTAGAGGACAACACATTCACATTCACATGCGAGGCGAGGCGAGGCCATCCACTCTATCGCAGCATCAGGCTCTACATTCTACAACGCCAAACGACGCCACCAAAGCAGAAACACCATCAACTGAAATTGGAGATCAGACAAAAGTATTCAAAAGAATTAAGGTAAATTGCTCGACTTTTACAACTAACATTTTCTACCGTGCGTTGCTGAGGGGATGTATATAATATATATAATACAAAAGTTTCAAATTTTTTGTGGAATATTTAGCTTAATGCTTGACAAAATTTCGTTCCAAAAAATAAAAACATAAAATGTAATTTTTTCCATTTCTTCTGAAGGTACTGAAAATGTTCACTCAAGTTTCTTCCACAAACGCCGAGTCGAGGCGCTTATGTGAGACCCCTCACCCTACACCCTAGACCCTACACCCACACAGTTGCACTGGGAACACCAACCAGATATGATAGAACGACTATCCACCCCCACCCCACAGCACCCGTCGTTACCACTAATAGCTTGAATTTTCAGCGCAACGTTTTTCTTAATTTCTGCTTTTTCATTTGTGCGAGATCTCACAGCCTGTATATACAGGGCTTTCTTGGGCTCGAGGTGAAATCCGCGATCGGCTTATTCCAGGCTTGTCAACAAAGTAATGGGCTGTCGTAAGTTGGTCTCTGTTTTTGGAATGGTGACATTTAAATTAAAACTTCTTGTATTAAAATGCATTATACCATAACATAAAGCTAGGCGCGGTGTAGGGTGTTTCTCGCGATTCCTTCATCTCTCCATGATTGATACTGAAGAGTGGATTCAACACAGCAGAGTCAGCCGGAAATCGCACATATTTATTCTATTATAATGCGTCTCAAGGTATAATGACAACATATATTTGCAGCTTGACACTTTCTTATAACTACGTAGAGTAGAACATCTACAAATTGTAACAAGCTTAAAGATGAACCCATTTAAAACATTCTGGGTATCGTTTCCATTGTAAAGGACGAATAGATTCTTTTACATCAGCTGATGGTTTAATCACACGCACACGCACACGCACACCGTGTAATAAGAACGAAAATAATTTATCAGTAGCATTGTCCACTATTTATAGACACGTTATATTGGATTAGAGTATTTGGCATTACCTTGCACCAAAAATAGCATTCTCATGACAAATAATTATTCGTTTTAAGGCTGTTCCAGCCGCTGGATGTAGGTCCCAAAATATATTTATTTCGCCGTAATTATGTTTATATGTTTATGGTGACATAAAATCGAGTTTAAAATTTTTAACATAAAATTTGGGGCGTCACAGTAGTTTTAAGTCTGGCTACTCTGCGTATCTCCGGTTACTAGAGTATAAAACTAATGGTTGAAACCGAACAAAATTTCGTGTGCCTTTCGAGTAAAGTATCAAGAATTTAAAAAAAAAACTATTGTAAAATTTTACATTTGATACGAAATTGAGAATTGTGAAACCTGAAATGAAAACGCTCAGATACTTCGAAGGCTCCCTAAGATAGGATTAGCCATTTGTACCATAGAGAGAGAACAAACGGACAAAAAACATCCAAACAAAAAATACAGACCAGCTATCTTTCTCGGGGTAGTCAGATTGTTGTATTCGCTATACGCTCATCCAATAAAAATCAATATTTTGAGGAAATTTTAACGGACGCGTTTGTTTTGTATGCAAGGGCTTTCTAATGGTCATATTAGAGCGTCTCAAACACCAGCACTCGGCTTTCTTTTCTTTCAGGTCAACATCAGTTTATAACACGTTGATCATATTTCACGTGAACATTAATACAGAATAAACATATGGGATCCAGTACGCACATCATTGATTGATTTATCGATTTCGACTGCCTAGATGTTTGAATCGACTTTCTGGGTGGATATGGATCACGAGTAATAACACTTTCATTGAGTATAGAACTCAACGATACAACTAAACGTTGTGTAAAGTGGCTCGTTGGTCTTGTGGTTAGCGTATCTGCTTCCAATGCAGAAGGTCCAGGGTTACCCATCAAAGTCAGAAGTTTTTTAACTTCTGATTTGGACTTAAGTCCATCATGTCTTGGGCTAGGAATTTGTGAACGGTGACCTTGGAGCCGCCCTAGCAACGAGGCATATAATGAATTCAAAGTTGTTCTTTTAATCGGCCTTGTTGATTCTGGCGTTGATCCGCGGGTGTTCGCACTGTCCATACCACTGATTGTTATTCCTATTAAATTCCTATTAAAAATAACCATCTTTGGTTGGTTATCGCTCACACGTCGATTGCGTCGGGGCCTACAGGGTTGGCTTAGTCGCTTTGATTTACTGTCCCCCACTGAAATCAGTTACATAACTGAATGGGTAGACTAACTAGGAAAACGTTTAAGTCCCGTCGCGTTGTTGAGCGAGCACCGGTACGTGCAACACGACCCGAGTACAAAATTCCCATAAAGTTACATACCAATGTCTTTAAGGTCTTGACCGATTTAGCTGAAAATTTGTAAAATAGGAGAGAATGGATAAAATCCACCGCCATCTAGAGTACCTTGACATCATTTCTTTGGGGAAAACTATTTTAACTCTTTGATACCAAATAATACACTGCTTCCTCGATAGTATTTTGATTACTTCTAGGTGGCAGTGCATAGTGAGACTTTTCGTTGCCATGGTAACGTTACTTTTGTTTAAATGTAATTACTATCTACACTACTTAAGGTCTTGACCGATTTAGCTGAAAAATTGTAAAATAGGAGAGAATGTTGTACTTATTGACCCTGCAAAATTTAATAACGATCAGATTTTTTTTTTTAATATAACCAACGATCGGATTTTGTTCAAAAACTATACAGCAACCCGCATAGGTGGTATGAACATGTGTGCAAAATTTCAGGTCGATCAGAGAAACGGTGCGACCTGTATCGAAGCAGTAACAGAAAAAAACAGACATTCGAGCCATAAGAGTCAAGTGGAGACGCTCGCTACGCTCGCTCAATAAATACAATTTATTATTATTTATTTATTTTTATAAACGTTCTGTATCTTAAAGGCGAGCACTTTCCCTCGCTAGCAATGTTGCCGGCCGGGGCCTTTTCAAAACACCAGTTCTCCTGTCCCTATAAAAAATAAGATTTTGTCAATTGGCTTGATTTACTTACGTAGGGACGTGCACCAATTCTACATTTGAGACGTTACATTACTCAACACTCATGATAAACATATCCACACACTAACTTCTGCAACTTTTCACTCGTAAAGAATTTGTTTACATAATTATTACCGACAGTGTTGGCTCGAGCGTTAGGCGCGCGACTCTCATTCGGGAGGTACAGGGTTCGAATCCCGTCGAGACCGGCAATCCTGACTGAAGGTTTTCCATAGGTTTACCTCAGTCGTTAATGTGAATGCAAGGAATTGAATCGTCTTAAACAGCCTTCGGACATCCCTTCACAATTGTCCAAACTCCAATATACCTTAGTTAGAAGGGCATGCATTACACCCTGGGCAGGCTTCCTACGAAACATTAATATTATTACATATTTATCATGCGCAGTGGCGTAAGAACTATTTTTTTAGTGGGGGGGTCACACTAAAGTTGACTACGAGGTCGGGCGGGCAAACCGGGGTCCGGGGCAAACCCCAGCCGCCGGAGGTTTTTACGCCGTAGGCGAGATTTTTTTTAAATGTGCCCTTGATGGGTGGCCTAAAACACGTTTTCAGGCGAATTTTAATTATGAATAAGGGTTACATTTTGAAGCTAATATTGCATTGAAGAATGATTACCTGACTGAAATCGGTCCACAATCTGCTTGGGAATGAAAACACTGCACATAAAGCATAATGAATATTAGTCTAAAATCAGATGGCTAGTCTTGTCTCGCAAATCACGTCTCTTACTGAATCTTTCTAAAAAAAAATGTTAACAAATACCTTCCTTTGTGTGTGCAAGCCCGACTGCAGTAAAAATCCTAAAAATCACCCAACAAGCTATAAGTTAGCAAATGACACCCATACCTGGCTTGACCCCCCCCCCCCCCCCTGGGGGGGTCAAGCCAACAAGTGGGGGGAGGGAGTTTCCCCCCATCCCCCCCGTTCCTGCGCCCCTGATCATGCGTAGAATATATCCGGTGTTTTAGCAAGGCTATTGCTTTTGCATACATCTCTATTCAGAGGCTCGAACTCTGAACTTATCCAAGCAGTCTAAGTTGGTAAAGCTTATGTCTAGGGTCGTGTAATAATAGTATTAGCCACGCAAGCACTAGCAGTTAATTAAAGGGACGCATATTAGGGGAATACTTGCGGACGATCAGATGGAAGGATGCGGAGCACTATATGAACAACGATTACCACATCTTTCTATCATACCTATTCAGCTCTGGAACTGACAACAAGTTACTACACAACCAACACAAATAACACAATGATTACACAATGCAGGTAAAAATGAAATCTAGGAAAAAAATACTAATAACATTATGATTATGATGGTGTCGGCGCCAACAGGGTTGGCTTGGTCTGCTTTAAATAAAATTCCCCACGAAAATAATTGTGTGACTGAGTGGGTAGACTCAAAATACGAATTTAATGAATAATTTATTCAATAAAATTGTCTGCATTTAATATATAGAAAATTATTAGTCGTATCCAAATCTGGCACCAGTAGAAGATTTAAAAAAACATTTTACTCACAGCAGTATTATAATTATACTCTTAAATAATGGTCTGCGAGCAACAATTCTGACGTACATCAGTACAGCAGAATCCTTGCAACAGTTCAGCAGCCGGTTGGCAGTCCGTTTAAGTGGAGGAACCTATGACTGTCAAGGTTACACCGTCCTTTCGGATGGGACGTAAAGCCATTGGTCCACTTGGTACTTTTCGAAAGGAGTAGGATATACGTGCCGGTACCGGGTTTCTCCTCCTCCCTTCTGTTCATACTTCATCCTCATCTATCACCACTCATCGTCTCGAATAGCCTCAGTGCATTATTATCAGACGTTACAATACAAATCAAATCAACAGTTGAGCAGTAGATCAGAATCCTTGCAACAGTACAGGAGTGCACCAGAAATAATCCTTGCAGCAGTACAGTAGTACACTAGAAATAATCCTTGCAGCAGTACAGTAGTGCACCAGAAATAATCCTTGCAGCAGTACAGCAGTACACTAGAAATAATCCTTGCAGCAGTACAGCAGTACACTAGAAATGATCCTTGCAGCAGTACAGCAGTACACTAGAAATAATCCTTGCAGCAGTACAGCAGTACACTAGAAATAATCCTTGCAGCAGTACAGTAGTACACTAGAAATAATCCTTGCAGCAGTACAGCAGTACACTAGAAATAATCCTTGCAGCAGTACAGTAGTACACTAGAAATAATCCTTGCAGCAGTACAGTAGTGCAGCACCATGATTGTATACACGAGCCAGTTTTTAATGTGTGTTTCCACAATATAACAATCGTTCCTGGTTAAATCGAAAATACCTTTAATAAATCTATGCATATTGCATACTACGTACACATAAACAAGCGTAATGATAAGTTGAGGGTAAGCACTTACGATGTTTCAATTACCGCGTGGTACTTAGCTCAAAGCGTTAAGGAAAACACAGAGAAAACAAAACTTGAACCTATTGTGTTACTAGTACCTATGCAGTAAAACTAATTTCAAACAAGAACGCAATTGAAGCTAATCCATATGGGCAATATTCGCGACGGATTCAAACTAGAAGTAGGCTTAAGAGCACATCACTTCCGAGCTCACAGACACATGGAAAGTCTGAATTGTAAAGGAAAGATAGATAGATAGATAGATAGATAGATAGATAGATAGATAGATAGATAGATAGAAGTAGATAGATAGATAGATAGATAGATAGATAGATAGATAGATAGATAGATAGATAGATGAGATAGATAGATAGATAGATAGATAGTATATGATAGATAGATAGATAGACTAGATAGATAGATAGATAGATTAGATAGATAGATAGATAGATAGATAGATAGATAGATAGATAGATAGATAGATGCTAATACTATTTTCAGTACCTTCAAATCTGTTTTCATTCGGACTCTTACATAAGTTAAATTTGGAAAATAATTTACGAGTGTTCGGGGTGTTCTTTTATAAATAAATTGTTTATAAATCATCCTTTTAAGGGCACGCAACGCAAGTATAGATCTAGACTTAATAATTAACCTCTTGCATAAGATGACACGTTATCTGTAATCGTTTGTCAGTCAGATTTTTTTTGCAAGAGTATGTTTTTAATCAAATAACATGGGCAAGATGTGGCGAACGTAGAGCGGGAAGCGGGAAGCGGGAAGCGGGAAGCGGGAAGTGCCTTCTCTAACCATTACCACATCTCGATAAGAACTAAATTAAAAACAGACCCACTAGTTAACTATGCTTGTTAGTCGCTGTTTATTGACTTAATCTCAACGATAGGGCTACAGAGATTGAGGGTGGTTATTGTCTAATAAGCAGTGCAATAATCCACCTTCACAATTTACAATCACACGATTCACACGTTTTGTGTGCATGAAATAAGAAATATATATCCTTTGAATGCAACTAGGATATCCATCATGTCCTTTATTACTAACATTTTTTTAAATCTATTTATCATCCACTTTCGAATTTAGTAATGTTAACGTCCTAACACTTCTGAAATCCCTCGCTGTTCACATCTATATACGCAACATATTCTATTGTCTTAGTTGGAAGTCCTAAATAAATTAAAGATATTTGCCATAGTTTTGAATAACAATTTCCCGAATACGTATCATTGCCTCTTGCACTCCTTGTTATAAGTATTGTGAACCTCAATGAATCAATTCCTAATAAATAACTTGGCACCATACCACTTCGTATTTCATGCGGAAACCGTAGATAATTTTTTTTTTATTTGTCTAGGAACAGTCTTTCTGCATATAAGAATACATCTCATCGCTTTGATTAGTATACCATTGTCTATTGATATCTCTATGTGTTTGACCACGATTTGTCTTAGTTTTTTTGGCTTTTCTTTGAAGTGTATTTTCTTATGTTCATTGAAATAGGCAGTGTTAGAAGTCTGTTGTTTTTCAGTTCTATCAAATGTATTGTTGTAATTTTACCATGGCGTTTGCCCAGACGTTCTTTTCATTTTGTGTCTTTCAATAAAACAGTATTAAGTTGCGGGCTGGATGAAAAATCAAAGCATTCACCCAAAAAACTCTTCATTAATAAATGTTGCTAATATTCCAGAGGAATGAAGAATGGTAATATAATGCGAGGTAAATCAACTTAATACTGTTTCATTGAAAGACACGAAATGAAAAACATGTCTGGACAAACGCAATGGTAAAAGTACAACAATACATTTGATAAAACTGAAAAACAACAGATTTCTAACACTGCCTATTAGAATGCACATAAGAAAATACACTTCAAAGAAAAGCCAAACAAATTTAGATAAATCGTGGCCAAACACTATGCATTGTCCAAAACATAATTGATCCACACAATTCAAAATGTGGTTATATCACTGTGTCGTATAGAGTATAGACCATAAGCCTGGTCCATAATGAGAGATGTTCAATGATTTTTCTTAGGTATCCCGCCTTTTTCCGAGAGAGAAACTAGAAATAAATTTAAACTTAACCAATCCAAGTTCAACCTCACAATCTGACAAAATGAGCTCAAAGTTAGTGGGATTGAACTTTGTAATGGAAATAAAAAAGGGATTGAAGAAATAAAATATGTAATGAAGTTTGATTAACGAAGAGGATTTCAGAACTTTGTAGGGTGGTACAAGAATTAATGTTGTTTACAAACAGTTGTATATATTAGAATAATGTGTAAATATTTGTTAATATTAATCAACACAATGAAATTTCAAATATTTCATGTGTACTAGATGCTAAATTTGAAGAAGGTTAATATCTTATATCAACATAGTTTGTGGCTGCTACATACAACATCCAATGAAACGAAAGAGGGTAAGATTAGGGCAGATGGCATTTAATCTCGATAATATAATATGTTGATCGGTTTCACGGTTATTTAAGTTTCAATATGATATGTCGGCATACATAAAACATGATACCTAATTGCCATAACATAACGTGAAAATTGATGGGTTCTATCATTGTTTGTTGTATGTAGCAGGCACAAATGTGTTCCTGAACAAACTGTTATCTAAGAAGGCGGCTAACGCGAAAGACGGAAGAATGTTGCATAAGATGACATTCTTCAGTGATCCTGAATAAATCGTCTTTCCGCTAGTTTTGTCCGGGAATAAATCTAAAATCTCTCCACTATAACCATTCACCACTGTTTCAAACGCACGACAAGTTTTCCATGAAATAAAAATGTTATTTCATCACGAACATGAACCAAGCACAATCTCTCAAGCTACCTAGCTTATACCCCGACAAAAAGCATTCAAATTTATTACAAAACATTGCTTTCTACTTCAAACTTTGAATTTTGTCTATGCAACCAATAATAGCATATTTTTCAAAGTCAGTTTATTGAATGCACTTAACGCTGAATCAATGGGATGATGCGTATGGAAGTTAGGACGAAGGCGTTGGGAGGCAATCCTATGGGATTTGGCAGGTTCCCTCCTTGCCAGCAGATGAAAAAGAGTTGGAATAAATGAATCTAAATGTGGAGGTAAGTCGGCGTGAAAACAAAAAGGTCCCTCGGGTGACGCTAGCCCCCCCCCCCCCCCCCCCCCACAACACCCTGACACCATATTGATAATCAAATCCAGTCACACATATCCCGAGCATGGGTGTGTTGCATTCTCGTTTAGTTAATTACAAACATCAGAAGAGCTCATCTTCAGTTTTATGCTAGTACAGTGTGAATGCTAATTGCAAACAATTTTATCTTCTTCGTTAATGTATTTTTAAAAGCACCGTTTCAATCAACTTCCCTTAGCTTTTAAAGAGAGATAAATATACCATTGCCAATTAAAGAGATCCCTTTGCTCGTTTACCTGGCGCATACAATACACGCGACTCTCGTTCTGTTGCTGCAGGAGGGCTAGATAGGCATTGTTATAGTGAGGCCCGCGGGACTAATGTTCTTATCAATTTTATGCTGCCGCAGCCGGAATTAATATCATTATTTACACATATCTCATAATTATTGTTTTATATTATTTGTATAATTACCATATAAAACAGCTAGCAATGATGCAATCTAGCTAAATATAGCGGGGTTATAAATTTGTTTGTTATTCTGGCATGGTGGTAAATGTTCAGTGTATAATCTACATCAAGACTGACAATTTCAATGAAAACGAAAGCAAATATTTCAAAGCATGGGCAAGTCTCTTTCCAAATAAAACTAGTTACCGTTCTAGGTACTCAATACAAAGATAAAGTAGTCCCGGGAACAGAACAACTTAAAAAAATAAACCATTAGACCTACGTTTCTATCGTTCCTCTTCAACAGGTAATACAGTTCCACACAAGTTTCATAAAAATAAACATCAGTCGTATAACATATGACCGTCATCCCCCATGTTTAAGTTAAAGATATATGTGATTGAATTCTGTAAAATGTTTTACCTAAATAGTACGCAACAATGGGATAAAATGTATTTTTTTCAAAATAAGTTACTTTTTCCATAATGTTTGAAAGTTTACGTTCTTGGGATATGTGAAGGAAACAATAACTAACTTATATTCCGGTCCGAAGAACATATAAAAGAATCTACTTCATGGGAACGAATCTAAGTTATATTTTGTAAATCGTTCCTTCACAACTCAGAAATGTAATCAACTTCAAGCATGTGTCGCACTTGATGCATTCACAGACCGAAATAATTGAGAAATTGTGTATTTTACGAATCATTTTAAAATTCTTTTAAATTTCTCTTCGACAATTTGTATATTATGTAATTATTTTTAGGAACAAACTATTTTTTAAAAATCAGTGAACCGGTGTAGCAGGGACCAGATACCCCCGGGATGGGATACCCCCCGGTATCCCAGCTCTAGGGATGGAATACCCCCGGTATACCAACTCTAGGGATAGGATACCCCCCCGGTATCCTAGCCCTAGGGCTAGAGTACCCTACGCAGGGATGGAATACCCCCCACGATATAACGTGTATTAAGACAAAAGGGGGTACTTGGTCCCTAGGGCTAGGATACCCCCCACGATATAACGTGTATTAAGACAAAAGGGGGTACTTGGTCCCTAGGGCTAGGATACCCCCCACGATATAACGTGTATTAAGACAAAAGGGGGTACTTGGTCCCTAGGGATGGAATACCCCCATGATATAACGTGTAAAAAGACGAAAGGGGGTACTCCCTAGTGCTAGTATACCCCCCACTTTATAACGAGAATTATTCCCAAAGGGGGGTTCTTGGTCCCTAGGGCTGGGATACCCCCTACGTTATAACGTGTTAATAGACGAAAGGGGGTATTTGATCCCTAGGGATGGAATACCCTCCACGATATAACGTGTAAAAAGACGAAAGGGGGTTCTTGGTCCCTAGTGCTGGCTGCTGGGATACCCCACACGATATAACGTGTTAAACGACTTAATGGTTAACTTGGGCCCTAGGGCTGAAAGGCATAGATATAAAGGTTTTAATATATGACTTTTACAGGTATGTACTAGCATACAAAAAGCACAAAAATTCTATCCAAATGACATTAGTATCATTTTGTTATTATTTTATGTTTCGTCCTCGTCTAATTAAATGATTTTATTTCTTTTTTTTTACTGAAATGTCATTGTTGTTTTTTTTTTAATTGTGGGATGAGCGAAGGGAAGACTTCAATTTCACCGACCCCCCCAAAAATTTAGCTCGGGTGTTTTTTTGTTTGTTTTTCTGTCTGTTTGTTCGCTCTCTACCGGGCAAACGGCATATCCGATCTTGATGAAAATTGGAGGGGACCTTCGAAATCATTGAACTTAGACTCGCTACGTTTTTGGGTACAATCGATGAAATATTTCTCATAAATATCGTACTTTTACGATTTCTTTCGATTTTTAGTGCGATATTTTCGTGACATTTAAGCCGATTCTGACCAAACGGGTGGAGCTACAACGTTCATATTTCACATGGACATTGAGGTTATGGTGATGTACTGCTTTTTGAAAGAAAAAGTTGAAAAAGTTAGCCAGAATCTATAGAAATAAAGCTTTTAATATGTTTTTAAATTTTTTGCGATATTTTCGTACCATTTGGGCCAATTCTGACCAAACGGGTTGGGCTACAACGTTCATATTATGCATGGACATTAAGGTTATGGTGTTGTAGTACCTTTTGAAAGAAAAAGTTGAAAAAGTTAGCCAGAATCCATAGAAATAAAGCATTTAATACAAGTTTTTTACGGTAAATTTGACAGGTAACAATAGAATATTGACAACAATCACCTACAATGCGTAGGAAGCAAAACAAAGCACTTGCAAAAGTAAAGATATCCCGCGCAAACTAAAAACTGTAAAAAGCTCATCCATCAACGCGGCGGGACTTTATCGTTTTCCTAGTTACAACAATAGGAGACAGGCGATGAAGGCCTTCAATACTAAATTTTGTCATAGAGTTGATGTTGGTTTCGTTTTGTTCGTAATTCGTGTGGTAATGATGAAGTGCAGAGTATTTTTGTGATGTGTGTTTGAATGGGGATTTTGAATTTTTTAGTTTTGTTTTAGTTGAAATCTACGTTTTTCTTCAAATATTTTTGAAATGAAAAATTCATAAAAAGAAAATTAAAATAAAATTTAAAAAATACTCTCCATTTCATCATGACCACACTCTCTTTCATTAAAAAAAACAAAACATCGAGTCTCTTTCTTAATATTTAGTACATAAAATCTAAATCCAAGATAAATAAATGGTCTCAAAAAGTGTATCCTGAGAAACTGCTAGTAGAGTTTGACAACAACTTTGTAGTTTTTATGCATATTACAAGCATATTGAGATCACGAGCATACAAAAAAATAGTTATAAAATATTATTTGTATATACATGTGTCTTTGAATAGAAAAGTGATAAAATGAAGAATTTTATCAATTTAAATTTTTTTTTTTTTGAAAATTCCCAGTGGTGTAGGGGATATTAGTACCACAATCAACAAGTAACTATTGAAACTTGGCAATAATCACCTACAATGCGGTACAAAAGCAAGTCTTTGGTAACGAAATGTGTCACATTCCATTGTTAGTTTAGTAAAACCAAAGCAATTATTACTTCTTTATTAAAATTTTATTTGGGAGGTAAATAACTAGTTGTAAAACCTCGTTAACCAACAGTATGAAAATTCGTCCAAACCAGAGGTTACGAGGATTTGGAGGATTTTAAATATTACAAAAACGATAAATGAAGCACTAAAATGGAAATAAAACAACAAAATTCGAAATTAATTCCAGTGCAATATCAAGACCATGAAGTTAAATAACTAGGAAAACGCTAAAGTCCCGTCGCGTTGTTGAGCGAGCACCGGTACGTGCAATACGACCCGAGTACGACATTCCCATGTTACTACCAATAAGTCTTTAAGGTCTTGACCATTTTAGCTGAAAATTTGTAGAATAGAAGAGAATGTTGTACTTATTAACCCTGCAAATTCCATAACGTTCGAAACATTTTTTATTTTTTTATTTTTTTTAATAACCACGATCGGATTTTGTTCAAAAACTATACAGCAAACCCGCATAGGTGGGATGTATATGTGTGCAAAATTTCAGGTCGATCAGAGAAACAGTGCGACCTGTACCGAAGCAGTAACAGAAAAAAAAACAAAAAAACAAAAAACAGACATTCGAGCCGTAAGAGTCAAGTGGACGCTCGCTACGCTCGCTCAATTAATCATCAAAAGACAAAAATAATCACATCTCCACATGAATTCAAAGTAAATTAAAAGCGTCCATTTTCGATTATTTAATTAATTTTACAACGAAATGATGAAAATACTACGGTTATCAAGATCTACACAATTGACGTTGCTTTTGAAGCTACTACATACTTTGAAACACTTGTACATTACCTTCATGTATTGTTGAGAAACAATCTAAATATCTATAATTTAAAAATGGTATTTGATCTACAATAAAACTATATAGGAAAATTATATTTAAAAAATAAATAAAATGCCACAAACACAAAAACTTGTAAATAAACAGCCAAACCTTTCTCAACTAAAATAAATTAATCTAGAAAAATGCCAAGCAAATAATTCAATTGAAATTCACATTAAATAAAATTTATACAAAATAAATAAAAGCTTAATACTCAAATAAACGCACTCAGGTGTTGATGATTTCTGCTGAATGGTTGGCAATATCATTACTTAATTTGCATGGATGTTAATAAAGTACTTTATATTGATATTTGCACCCAGTGGGAAAAATAAGCTTTAAATATCCATTGCGAGACATAATAACATAAATGGGAAATCTTCAACATGGATTTCAATTCAAGAAATTCCCAACAAACCATTTATCTTACAATAAAAAAACATAACCTGCGCGTCTGTGCGTTCACATTGATTAAAACGTTAATATAATCAAGTCTTTACACACGTTATATCGTGGGGGGTATTCCATCCCTAGAGACCAAGTACCCCTTTTCGTCTTTATACACGTTATATCGTGGGGGGAATTCCATCCCTAGAGACCAAGTACCCCTTTTTGTCTTTAAACACGTTATATTGTGGGGGGTATTCCATCCCTAGGGACCAAGTACCCCCTTTCGTCTTTATACACGTTATATCGTGGGGGGTATCCTAGCCCTAGAGACCAAGTACCCCCTTTGGTCGTAATATACGTAATATCGAGGGGGTATCCTAGCCCTAGAGACCAAGTACCCCCTTTCGTCTAATAACACGTTATATCGTGGGGGGTATCCTAGCCCTGCGTAGGGTACTCCAGCCCTAGGGCTAGGATACCGGGGGGGTATCCCATCCCTAGAGCTGGGATACCGGGGGGTATCCCATCCCGGGGGTATCTGGTCCCTGCTACACCGGTTGCTAAATTGTGATATTTGACGGATCATTTTAAAATTCTTTTAAATTTCTCTTCACCAATTTGTATATTATGTAATTATTTTTAGGAACAAACTATTTGAGCGAGCGTAGCGAGCGTCTCCACTTGACTCTTATGGCTCGAATGTCTGTTTTTTTTTCTTCTGTTACTGCTTCGGTACAGGTCGCACCGTTTCTCTGATCGACCTGAAATTTTGCACACATGTACATACCACCTAGGCGGGTTGCTGCATAGTTTTGTGGCAAAATCGTTCAAAAAGTTAAAAAGTTACATTAAAGTTAATCGAAAGTTTTTTTTTCAAACTAAACGGCGACAAAATCTGAGGTGGCCAAATCATTTAGAATGTCCGTCCGATCACGAATATGTTATTTTTATTTTGATCCGATAAGTAGTGTAGTCGGAAATTACATTATAACAAAGTCCCGTTACCATGGCAACGGAAAGTCGCTCAGCTTTTTTGGCTCATGATAGCGGTCGAACGGAGGCTCAGATCGAGTTGAAATTTTGACCATCCGCAAGCTTCGTTCCCGATTGAATGCCATTAGTTTTGTGGCAAAATCGTTCAAAAAGTTATAAAGTTACATTAAAGTTAATCTGAAGGTTTTTTTTTAAAACTAAACGGCGACAAAATCTGAGGTAGCCAAATCATTTAGAATGTCCGTCCGGTCACGAATATGTTAATTTTATTTTGATCCGATAAGTAGTGTAGATAGAAATTACATTTTAACAAAAGTAACGTTACCATGGCAACGAAAAGTCGCACAAGAATTCTGGTCACTATGTACTGCCACCTAGAAGTAATCAAGAGTTAAAATAGTTTTCCCAAAGAAATGATGTCAAGGTCCTCTAGATGGCGGTGGATTTTATCCACTCTCTCCTATTTAACAAATTTTCAGGTAAATCGGTCAAGACCTTAAAGACTTATTGGTATGTAGCATTATGGGAATGTCGTACTCGGGTCGTGTTGCACGTACCGGTGCTCGCTCAACAACGCGTCCAACTGAGCGTTTTCCTAGTAAAAAACCTTTCAGTAGACCTGAATGGTAGCTCAATCAATCACTTAAATTCAATCAAATAACGATGATTGGATGAGCGAAGCGAATTCTTCAATTTCACTGACCCCCCAAAAAATTAGCTCGGGTGTTTTTTTTTTGTTTTTTGTTTTTTTGTATTTTTGTCTGTTTGTTCGCTCTCTACCGGGAAAACGGCATATGCGATCTTGATGAAAATTGGAGGGGACCTTCGAAATCTCTAAACTTAGACCTGCCACGTTTTTGGGTACAATCGAAGAAATATTTCTCATGAATACTGTACTTTTACGATTTTTTTCGATTTTTAGTGCGATATTTTCGTGACATTTGGGCCGATTCTGACCAAACGGGTGGGGCCACAACGTTCATGTTTTACATGGACATTAAAGTTATGGTGATGTAGAACTTTTTGAAAGAAAAAGTTGGAAAAATTAGCCAGAATCCATAGAAATAATGGTTTTAATATAAGTTTTTTGAGATTTATAATAACAATTAACAAGTAACAATAGAGACTTGACAACAATCACCTACAATGCGTTCAAAAAGAACTTGCAAAAGAAAAGAGATCCCACGCAAACTAAAACTTATTAATAAGCTCATCCATCAACGCGACTAAAAAAAGCGTTCGCAAAGCGGCCTAGAATTATCGACAGATGATGTTCGAGAAGAGTGTCGGTCCTAATTCTTCTAGCGGCGAAACGATTTTAAGCTAGCGCTCATCCGTCTGCTTTACCGGGGAAATGGCCAATATCAACGATATCATATATTTCACTTCAACATTAATAAATACCATATCGTGAGATCCAGTGCGTTCATTCCTGAATTAATCCATCCATTTCGAATACAAAATTATTGAAATTTCGTTAATTGACTTAATTTTTGTGAACTTCGGCAACTTCCATACTGGATATCAATTATTAAGTCAATGTGAAGGAGCAGGATAATTATTTTAAAATGGGGAATTTCACTAAATTTAAATCCATGTTTTAGATTTTGTTTGTTTTTATTTATTTATTATTTATTTTTAATGGTTATTATTATTATTATTATTATTATTATTATTATTATTATTATTATTATTATTATTATTATTATTATTATTATTATTATTATTATTATTATTATTATTATTATTAATATTATTTTTTATTATTATTAAGTCAATTTGCAACGGATAATGTAATTCACTAGTGCAACTTTAATAGAGAAGGGAGGAGGAGAAACCCGGTACCGGCACGTAGCCTACTACTTTCGAAAAGTACCAAGGGAACCAACGGCTTTACGTCCCATCCGAAAGGACGGTGTATCCTCGACAGTCATATAGGTTCCTCCACATAACCCAGACTACCGAGCAGACGTCGCTAGGAGAGCGAAGCCGTTACACTAGCTTTCGAACCCTCCGTCTGCTCTAACCAGCGGGTATACGTGTATCTCAGGACACAGCGTTCACCCACGTCTACCCCTGACCACGCCCGAAGGTAGCTTAACTTTGGTGGCTAAACCGATTGTTTTCTTAACTTTCTGGACATGTCTCGCAATGACTTTTCACCCTAATTATTGCAACCGAGTGTGGATAACAATTAATACTATAGGAAAACGCCAAAGTCGTTGTTAGACGAGTGAGCCATGTGTTGAGTACCCGGTATCATTCCATTTTGTCCCCCTATACCTAGGACTGGATCTAGACAGCGTTGGTATTTCCTCATTAGCCCCTATACCTAGGACTGGATCTAGACAGCGTTGGTCTTTCCTCATTAGCCCATCATAAGCTAGAATGATGGCGCATTATGGCCTACAGTTGACGCGCCCTTATAACAAATAAACTCAAAACTATCATTTATACCTATATATCAATCAACTTGTATGCAGATGTTCCGGCTATTCAATACATGACTCGCTCACTCGTCTAACAACGACTTTGGCGTTTTCCTAGTCTAGTTGGATAAGGCGCCCTTATACTCGGAATGTGGGAGACCTGTTTTTAATCCCCTGGTCGGGAAACATTTTGTAATTTCAGGATTGTATTTAAAAAATTATAAACCATGTTTTGAAATAATTATATAACGCAGTGTGGTCTATCATCTGTGACAATACTATGGAAAACATAGCCAGTACGAAATAGGTGTAAGATTGCAAGGTTTACTCAATCTCCGAGCGGAATTTGGGTGTACCTTGAGCGTGCAAGATTCGATACACCTTGGTCACTGCATGCAATTTTCACAGCCTTATAAAATAACAGTTAAAAAATAATTTTTCAAAAACAAAACCATTGTCGTTAAAATTAATCCTACACATTTGAAGCATATTTTTTCTGTTTATTGTATCTAGAAGATTTAAATCACAATGGTTCTAGCTGATTTTGTTAGCAGTTCTCAGTTAATTCGCACCGGATGTCTGTTTAAACCATTTCCGGCCCAACGGTACCATATGGACCCATAACGTTTTTAAATTTTAATCTGGTTAAATAATAGTTTTTTTCAATTTGACCCCAATTTTTTTTAAAAAATTTTGGTAAATAATAAATTAATAATTTTTGTCCACATTCCAATGGGATCAAAAGTGAATTTTTTAGAGAAGATTGAAAATACACATCTGTAAAAAAAAGTCTAAAAATGGCGCAAAAACGGTTTGTCCCGGAAATCTAATAAATCTCTAGTATTGCTTTTTCTTAAGATACAAAAAACTCAAAATATGCAACACAAAAAAATGGAAAAATCTAGTTTTAGGAATGTATTTAAAAATTTGAATTTCTACTTGAAATGAATCTTTTATTCAAAATCCAAAATTTCCCAAAATTCATTAAAACTCATGATAAAAAATATGAAAAAATACTAAAATTCTTAGAAAAAAGGCAAAACTCAAGTCAAATTGCTTAAAATTACCTAATTTTCACGGATTTAATTCGGACCTGAACGGGTTTATAAATTTCAACGCAATCTATTCAGCGATTTGGCTGATTTTCGATATACACACAGATGAACAGAATAAGCACCGTTTGAGTTGAATTGTAGACTACGTTCGCTGCGCTCACTCGTCTCATAAAATTATTGATTAGCATTCACGGAAATGTTTTTTAATAGTACTAACAGTTGAGCTGAGCGCGCGTACTTTAATGGCGTCAACCTCAGGCATGCTGCATGCATTGCACCCTGGTCAGGAGTCCCTCGAGAAATTAAAATGAAATTATTAACGGTGATGATATTATGCACAAGTAAAGCACCATGATATAACTTTATGTCACCCTCGTCAGGTGCACAGTAACTTGGTTTCATTATCGTACATAACAGGTAACATTAGAACGTAAAACAGGAATAGAATTGAGCATCCTGCCGTGCGGTACGCTCTGCTTTCATCATGCACTACTAATGAAGGCCTTCATATTGTTGCGTTTAGCTAGAGCAAGCTGCTGCATGTTGTAACACAGACAGTCAACAAGCAAACTTAGAAAAATCATTTGAAGCTGTTCAATAAATGTTTATTACGAACTTGCGTATAACTCATATTAATTCTTCCTGAAGTGTCCAAGCTTATTGCATTCGGCTTGTGATCGGAAAAAGGTTTGAAAAGAAACCTAATAAAATACAATTGCGTATTAACTTCAATTAATTGTTCCTTTTGAATGTCAAGCATTACTTCGGCTTTATCGCAAAAGGTGAAAAGAACAACAAATAAACCAATAACCGAATGCAGTGGTTTTAATTCAATACAGTGTTTCCGTTATATAACTGTACATGCATTTATTTTACGTTCGAAAGATAAAAACGATGCAAACAAAAATTAAATCTACTAACGAAATGTGATGGTGTTTTAAGAAAAGCTTTTACTTAAAATGCTGAATCCGTTTATTATTTATTTTGAATAGAAAATCTTTTTTATGCACTAAATAACAATTTTAGAACGTGCTGTTACGTACAGCAGAACTTGACTTCAACCTTTGCGTGTTTCTAGAAAAGGGCATTTTAATGAACAATGCTATGGGTATTTGAGAATAGAATAGTGAGGCCTCACAACCTACTTCTCCGGGAGGTGGGGGTGGTTGGGGGAACATTTCCTTGCCACTCCACACTAAAGCTTATAAGGCACATAGACACATCGTATATGTACCTAAGGTGTCAAATAAGAACAACAAATTTAGTTTTTTAAAATTAATTTCGTATTTCCCGTTATCACACTGTTTTGTTAAAGAGAATAATAATAAATAAACTACAGATACGCATTGCAGCATCGGGATGACGCTAGTGACACACCAAAAAAAACTATTGCTTACTCATGTTGCGCGAACAAGAATTATAGTCGAGTTAAAAGGCAACATGATCGCAATTGTAGTTTCGCTTCGTCTTACTCTTGTTGCTACTATTTCGTAACTTTATTCAATTTCTCGTGAGAGCCTGCCTAGAGATAATGCATGCCCATCTACAGGTCCCAGAGCCACAGAGAGGAGCTTAACAAAATCGGAGTTAATTTTAGAAGTAAGCTGTTCTTTACCCGTATTATGAGTGAAAATTTAACTGTTAATAAATAGCAGAAGATAATTTTTAGAGTTAAATAACTACGAAAAATGCGTAACAATCGTTTGTGGATACCGAAGTAGGAGTAAAATACGTCTTGACTCTAAAATTAACACCGTTTTTGGTAAACTCCTTGTTGTGATAGTGTCTTACTAGGTATTTTGAGCTCAACGTGCTCAGGCGCGTAGGAACGTTTTGAAAAGTGGGGGGGGGGCAAATCCATCAGCAGGTTTTGAGGGCGGCAGCTGGGGTCTGGGGCGAAGCCCCAGCCGCCGGAGGCTTTTACGCCGAAGGAGAAAAAAATTTCACCATACTACAGTTATTTCGTCAAACGATGTTTTACAGCAACTATCTACGATCTAAAAACTCTAAAAATGAACGTGAAGTGGCCCATTTTAATAAATTTCAACCTAATTTTTTATGTAATGACTAAGCATACAGGCAAACATATTCGTTTTACCAAGGTGACTGTCGAATTGTATAAGTGTATGTGTATATTTACTACAGAAGTGAGGGGGTCAGCGTGAAAAGTGGGGGGGTCAATTCCCCCCATTCTCCCCCCCCCTTCCTACGCGCCTGAACGTGCTGTGCCCGAACTTTGAAGGCACACTATATATACATGAGCAGCGATTGTTTTGACTTCGCGTCAGTTTGCAGCGATCAGCGTGTAGTCCATACTTTAGAAGGGCCACAATAAATATGAAGGAAAATTATTGTTTACCTTATACATTCGTCCTTACAATCGTTAAAACCTTAAAGTCAGTGCAGCTCGTTGGTTCAGTGGTCAGTGTCGCTGTTTCCATGCAGAAGGTCTCAGGTTCGATTCCTTCTTCAAGCAGAAGACTTCATCTTAAGTAAAATCCTTCTGAAATTCATTATGATGAACCAATATGACCATTTGAATCTAAATTCAATATTGAATCCAGAATCCTAATAACTGACAGTTCTTTCTCAAGCGTACAGCGTGAAACTCTTATTCGGGGAGTTCCGGCCTTGAATCAAGCCGCCGGCAATCCTGACAGAAAGGTTTTTCCGAGCTTTTTACCCTCGCACATATCATTCACAATTATTGTCCAAACTACAAAATACCTATAGTTAGTAGTTAGACAAATGAAGAGTGGCATGCATTGCACAATTCCAAGTTGGAAATACGATTACGCAAAGCCTTACGTGCGAAGGTTTCGATTCTGCCTTATGGTTCCTTACGGTTAATATAAGTTCCGTTTATTTTGAAGTGTGCAGGGTTTCGTATACATCGGCTAAAAACGGATACAAAATGGAAGTGAACGTTACGTTTGGGATTTAAGTCCTGAGATCCCCGAACTGAGTCTTCGGAGACTTTGTTGAGGCAAGGCACTGTCTTTTGGGAATACTACACAAGTCGCTTTTTGTAATTTTCAGAAACGTCAATTTTATCTTCTGCATAATGTTATTCGAGCAATTACCATATTGGTATTATTTATTTAACTGAGCAGTGTATTTAAAGAAACATTAAGCTTGCTTTGTTTAATTAGGTGTGTGTTTAAATTATAATTTATTTATTCATTTAAGACCATTGATACACATAGTATTATAGTACACTTATGGGACACTCATTATATAGTATTTTCAACAAATGCACAAACACATTAAACAAAATATGAATTTCACATGTATTAACAAACCAAGATAAATGTAATATATATATATTTAATTTAACATTAACAGCTGTTAAATTAACTTATATTTATTAAAACAACAACGACAACGACAACGACGACTACGACAACGACAACAACAACAACAACAATAACAAAGGAATGCTGTAGTACAAGCAGGTCTACCAACCGACACTTACAATAGTACATAAAAATCAAAATTAACTACATATAATATTTATTCTGTCTACTTACATAAATAATAATTACATTAATGGTCCCGTTATGGTATGAAAAAGGTTTTGCCCCAACATACCATTATGAAACCACTCTATGTGATTATTATTTATGTAAGTATGGAAATGTTATTTTAAAAATGGAATATATTTCATTTTCGCTTTTTATATACCGATTTAATAGTCAGTTGGTGGACCTGCTTTTACCACAGCATTTCTTGTTATCTACAGTTACGTTGTTGTTGTGTTTTAGTCTTTATTGTTTGTTTTTGAAATGTCATCGTTTGATAAATATGAGTTAGGCCACCACCGCGCATGCAGGAAACCGGTCAACATTCCCATCATGCATGCTCCCAGCTTGGATGCGGTCCTTGTATATAGGAACATTGAAATCACACTTGCCGTCAAATGCCGTCCTTATAACGACTTCCCATTTTTAAAGATCTGCTTGAAGTGATTTGATGCAAACGCTAGTAAAGAGCTCTAGGCAAGTGTGGCAGGATGGGATTTATGTTAGTTTTGGGATTTGTAGCCCTGTACCGAAGTGGGGTGACGGTGGGGGGAAGAGGGGTTCGTTGTTTTCCGACCAGCCATTTCACTTTATCTTACCCGATGACAGTTGAGGTAAGGAGAAAAACTGGGTACCTTTCTTGAAGAGGACTGCAACTGTGTGTTCAATATTTTGATTATCTCGGAAATGCTCCCTCGGGTGCGCCTGCAATCCAGATCTTAGCAATAGACTTGGGGAAGCGTTCCGATAAACGATGATCGAAAGTATTGCCAGCAGCCCCTGTGCAAGTCAGTTATCAAAAGGAAATCAAAATCGAGCAGTAAACTTCCTACTCTACCCTTGGTGGTTGTTCCGGAGAATTCCATCAACACACACTTTGGTATTGAAGCTCGGCGTTCTCCAAACTCCAATTATGCATTATTTCGTCAGGCCAGAACTAAGATTCAGCAAATAGTATTAGGCCTACATGTTTTGCGTTGATGAAAATTAATGATTCCTGGAAAGAAAATATAACATTAAAATAATTATACACTTTCTACTTTGTTTCTTTGACTGCACATTTTATTAAGGTATAATATATTTTTATAATTTTTCATGTTCATAACATAATATTTGCAATGCCGTTTACTAATCTTTCTACAAGGCGATTCAATTTTAACATGGGTGTGACTGTGTTCCATTATTATTCATTTTTAAAACAACTTTATTTACAACGCCCTAGTGATTTTATATAAATGTGAGTTTTGTACGCAGACATGAATGAAACATTATTCGTTTGATCCCGTATTCACGGCAGTAATTTATAAAGTGCGTGCACTACATAGCACCAATGCTGTTACACTCTCTGTGACGTACGTACAAGCTCATTGTGAGTACATTACAGGCCAATGGTTAATTTTAATACGATTGTATATATTGTAGGCTTCTACATGCAAATCAACTGTATATAGGCAACCTATTGAGATTTATAGAAAAGTGCGTAATGGCGAACAATTCACGCATCAGTACTCACTACCCTGTCTTGAAAGTATATTATTCAAAATCAAGTTATACTGGTTTGTTAACACATAAAATCTAAACAATTGACTTATAGCTAGACGTACGTAAAAATAGCATTTTAATAATTTTAATATTTGTATTTTTTTAATTTGACATTTTGTAGCATATATTTTTTCTTTCACCAAAAACCCTACATGTAGGGTGTTCTCGCACTCCTAAAGGGTAATGGTGCTTGTATCCTTTGTTAATAAGTATTTTTTTTTAAATGAATAGGATAGACATTAAATAAACAAATGAATAAATTAATTACCTAATTAATAAAAATAAACATATTGATTAAAAAAAGCCATTTTTAGAATACAATGCTTAACTAATTATCAAAGGTATTGGTAAAAGCATTTCTACTTACATTATCACTGTGTATAGAAATCAAAAATGTTCACCAATTTCATATGGTCCTAACCTAAAAACCTATACCTGCCTCCACTTATAATGAGTAATATAATAGCATTGAGTTTATAAACTCAATTAATTTAAGCTTAACTTTCATGTTTTTCAGTCTGTGCGTGATGGGTAAACGTGACAGATTACAAGCTATTGATCTGTAGAAGAAGATCATCCCCCTGAAGAAGACGTTTTCCGCAAGAACGAAGAATCCACAACGAAGCAGTCACCAAAGAAACGACTTGACTACGTGAAACGAAACGTAACTTTATTCCAACAATACTTGGGTTGGATATAACATGTGGGCGGTGACTTTGGAGCCGAACTAAACGAAACATATGAAGTTGTCCGGCGAGTCGTGTCCAACCAGTCGTTGCTATTTTAGATTTTAAATGCTGATATCTGGTTGGTGGCTATTCGTGCATTGTTCGCTTGGCTTGATCGGCTTTAAAATAAAGCCATAGGCTGAAAATCAGTTCTGTAACTGGATGGGTAGAATCAAAAATACAATTTCTTATTTTATGTATTTATTTAAAGTTATCGGGTCAAAATGTGATAATAAAAATAGAACCCACACACTCATTATGAAAAGGTTTCGTATTGTTTGTTAAAACGTTTTATTATTTTATTGTTGTATGCCCCTACTGTGTGAATTGTGTTACAGTATGTACTAAATGAAAACATTAAATTGACTACCGGTACCTCGAAAAATCATTTATTTTTTATTTTTATTTAACGTCTGTACAATTCAGTAATAAAATTTAATTTTTAAAGGACCCAAACATAAACAAATATAAAATCATAAAACTTTTAAATGTCTCGCTACCCGTTGATGACATTTTTTTATTTTTTTATTAAGATGTTGGGGTGGAAGACTGCGAAATAGGAAAGTTGTCTAGCAAATGATAATCTGACAGTGAATTTAGGAAGCTTATTTAGGTTAACCAATCAAAAAAACTTTAATAGTAACAATAGGGAAAAACAATAACAAGAAACAAGAGGAATTTCACAAACTTCATATCATATTTCAAGTCATGAAGAAGAAGACAACATGGTCTTCGAAACGTCGACAGAAAAATATCACTACCGCCGCTACAAAACAACCCGATAAAAAAAATGTCAAATATTAAATCATTTTGTTTGCAGCTCATTTTGTTGTTTCTTTGTCTGTTAGCTGTCCGCCGGACAAACAGATACTGCTATCGTAATGGGATTGTCAAGGAACCTTCGAAATCTTTTCGCTTAGACTTCGTACGATTTTGTATAAAATTGAGGAAATATTTCCTACGATTTCTTTTTCGAATGTAGAAATGCAGGGAGATTAACCAAATAAGCTCATCCATCAACGCAACTATAAAACCCGTTCCCAAAGCGGCATTGTTAATAAATAAATGCTCGCCATCTCGGCGACAACTGTATTGTTTTCCTAGACCCCCTCCCCCCCACCACCGATTAAACCCCACGTATCATACAGTTCACTGCAACTCTCTCTTAATCTTGATTATTGTGTATTCAAATCTGTTGTATTTTATGGTTTAAGTCTTTAAGACATGGCATCATGTATTTTCATCTCTAGCCGTATTTAATGCTCGTCGGAATCCGTTGAGACTAAGATTTCTGTTTTGTGAGGGAGTATGCCACTTTTATGTGCAACGCGAAACATAGCACGACACTGAGGACTTGTAGGTGGCACAGGCGCGTTTAGTTTATGTGGCGTCGTAGCGCGCCAGCGTCAAGTATCTTGTGAACCGTTTACAACACACTTCTAGCGCTCACTTGGGAGGAACAGACTTTACCAGTCATAACAAAATAGGAAAGGTAGGTTTTTAAAATGTGGTTGTTTTTTTAACGACAATAATATTCTGTACAAGTGATTAAAAGATTAAATAAATATGTTTAATCAAGCAAATCCCTCTGTAGTGAGAGGGGGGGGATGTCGCCGATCGTATTATCATGTGGTTAAAAATATTAAAGAATTATGTAAATTTAGAACTATTTTACACAAATATTTTTCCCCATCGTACGTTTATTTCCAATAAATTATTCAAATTTATTTTGATGGCGTCAAAATGTATTTCTAGCCTTTTCACGGGTTTAGCAATGTTTGACCTTCGTTTAATACGATGGTATTGAGTACCGATAACATTTTGTTACGTATCTCAACTCTTATCAATTAATGTGTGTGCAAGTTAACAGCAAAACGCCTGTCCGTCAGGTAGCTTACTTGAGTCTCATCTCTGAGATGTGCTAGATCACGCCATACATACACTGCACATATACTTATGTTACGACTGTTTTGGCGCACTCTTCCACCTCCTGTGCGGCAAATACTTCTCTGAGTTTTCGTACAATCTCATATTTATCTAGCAGTAACAGCTTGACCGTTCAGAACAGCGACCATCCCTTCTGTCGGTTCACTAAACGTCAATGCCATGATTATGATGTTGAATGAAAATGTATCGACGATGATTTCACTTACCATAAATGCCTTTCAGAATGAAACATGTGTTGAAATGAGAGCCTACCTTGGTAATAAAATACTCGTTTCCGTTTAAATAAAGTCAATTTTGATTGTTTACTGTATATGATAAGTATTATATTTATTATTATTAATAATTGAATCGTTTATTGTTGAAGGGATATAAGTCAACTTTTGGCCAAAATGAGTGTATGATCGAATATTACTAAATGAGGGACGCCGCATCGTTTGGTGAAGAAATGGTTGTCAGATTAGTCCTTGTGTTGAATATAGCTAAAAACATGGTCCGTTTGTTGTTGAAAGGGTATAAGTCAAGGGTATAAGGCATGACTTATACCCTTTCAACAATAAACGGACCATTTTCTAGAATATAGAACGTATGAGAAAAACGTCTGGCTGGCAGTGACGGTTTATTTTATTTATTTAGCGTATGGAAGCAACAGCTTAAAAATTCAACAATGTCAAGGATGTAAAACAAAAGTCGTTAAAATTATAAGTCATAAACATAAATCTAAGTCAGCCAGCCAGGCCAACGCGTCAGGTGTTGCTCCATGGATCTCGGACCAGTCGCCCTGGTACGAGCGTAGGCGGCATTCCCTCACAATGTGGTAGATGGTCTGACGAGGTTCGCCACAGTCACAGGCGCTGGATGGTATCGCGCCCCACTTGAACAGGGAGTCTGCGCATCGACCATGATTGGTTCTTATGCGGTTTAGTCTGGTCCACAGGTGTCTGGGCAGGTCAAAGCCTGGTACGGGGGTAGTTGGGTCTACAATTAGTGAGATTGGTGAGAATTCCGTCCACATCCTTTTCCATTCTACATCACTGTCGAAGTTAGAATCTTGTAGTTTGGCAGCTTGCCTCAACGATGGGTTCCGCGACTTCAATCGCCGGCGGAACATTATATCGTAATCTTCATGAATAGGCAAATTCTGGTTTTGGCATATTTTGTCGAATTCTCTGAGGAGCGCTTTTGAGCGTCTTAGAGATGGTGGGGTGATATTGCTCAGGACTGGTAGCCAATGAGTCGGCGTTGATCTGATTGTCCCGGAAATCGTCCTCATTGAAATATTGAGCTGGGTATCTATCAAGCGAGTATGCGTGCTGTTCAACCAAGCTGGAGCACAGTACTCTGCTGTCGAGTACACCAGAGCAAGGGCAGCAGTGCGCAATGTTGCAGGCGAGGCTCCCCATGAAGTCGAAGCAAGTTTGTGAATTAGGTTATTTCTTGTCTTAAGCTTGGCTGCACAGTTATAGAGATGCTGTTTAAACGTGAGAGATCTGTCTAGCGTTATTCCGAGATACTTTGGATGAAAGTTATGTTGGAGTACAGCACCATTGAAAACTACTTGAAGCGGGACGTGGGCCATCTTGTTGTTCAAGTGAAAACACGCTGATTCCGTTTTACTGAGGCTGGGGGTGAGTCTCCAATTTTTGAAGTAAGCACTCAGGCCTTCCAGGTCTTGTGTGAGAACTTCTTCAGCGACGTGAATGTCCTTGTGTTGGAAGGTCAAAGCTAGGTCGTCTGCATACTGGAATTTTCTAGCCTTTGTCTCCGGCATGTCGTGTATATAGAGGTTGAACAGCAGCGGAGCAAGAACAGATCCTTGCGGTAACCCGTTATTAAGTTGCATCTGCTTGCTTTTAGTATCGTTCATAAAGACTTCAAAGGTGCGATTACTGAGCATAGTATTGATAAGTCTGCTTATACGTTTGCATGGCACAACTTTCAGGAGCTTGTAGATTAATCCCGTACGCCACACTGTATCGTACGCTGCAGTTAGGTCCACAAATACTGCCGCTGTTTTAAGCTTTTTCTCAAACCCAGCTTCAATGTGTGTTGTTAAGGACATGACTTGATCGGCGCAGCTGCGGCCTCGGCGGAATCCAGCCTGCTCTATCGGGATGACTTCATTAACTGCATGCTCAATTCTGTTATAAATAAGCCTTTCCAAAACTTTGTAGCAGCTGCTCAAGAGCGCAATTGGGCGATAGCTTTCAGCTCTGTCGGCTGGTTTGCCAGGCTTGAGAATTGCTAGGATCTTCGATTTCCTGAATTCCCTGGGGTAATTTCCAGATGATAAAATATCGCTATAAAACCTACAGAGCCACCTTTTGGTATTCTTCCCACAGGCCTTCAGGAATTCAGGATGGATCTCGTCAGGGCCTGCTGCCTTCCCAGCTTTAGTACTTGCTATGGCTGCTTCCAACTCAGGCATGGTAAAATCTCTGCTAAATTCTGACGAATCAGGGGTGGAAGCTCTTAAGTCTTTGAGAGATCTTCTGATCGTCCTCGTGAATTCCTTGTCGGCCTTAGCCTTGGAGGTTTCGACGATCCGGCGAGCTACAGCCTGAGGGTTGACTTTGGGTAAAGTTGGTGTGATCACATTAGCGCCTCCAAGTTTACGCAGGATGCCCCAAGCTTTTCTGCTTGAATGGGTGAAATTTAAGTTGTTCATTGTGTCTTTCCACTTGTTTCGGCGTGTCGTGTCCAATGAGTCTAAGAGGTCCTCAGCTATTTCTAGATCTCCAGATTGGAGGAATTCTTGGTATAGTCTGTCACTCTCTACACTCCACCCCGGAATGTATTCCTTTCGGTAACCACGCGGGATGTATCTCTTGGCAGTTGAAATGACTGCTCAACGAATCTAGTATAGTTGTGGGCAGACGGAGGAATCCAACGGACGATAAAGTCTAGCTCTTTGGAGAATGATTCCCAGTCAGCTTTGTTGAAATTCCATCTAGGTCGAGGGATAGAGTCTATCAGTGGGATTTTGATACCACTTTCTAGTAAAACGGGTCGGTGTTGGCTCCGGGGGAAGTTATTGAGGACTCTTCTGGACATGTCCATCTGTCGTTCGGTGCCATTACTAGTAACAAAGCATAAGTCAGGATTGTAATCTCTTCGCCATCGTCCAGAGTGGAACGTACCTTTGTCTTTTGCGTCAAATATCAGAACCATGTGGTTTGTATCAGCCCAGTCTGACAATCTAGTGCCAGACTCGTCATTTGACTGGTACCTCCACGAAGTATGGTGGCTGTTGAAGTCGCCGGCATAAACCGCCGGGTGCTGGTAGACGGGGAGAGTTGCCGCAGGCCAAAGTAGATTAGGTGGTTTATAGATGTTTACAATCTTAAGATCTGCTACTTGGATTGTCACCATGAAGACGTTGTCATCATCTCTAGTTTCAATAAGACTTGCGTTCTCTATTGTCGATTTAACGTAAGTAGCAATGCCGTAAGCATGGTGGTGGACAGCACCTATGAGGGTATACCCAATTATCTGGCCCCGAGCCATTAGGCTGGCGTCGTCTGGGCAGTGGGTTTATGAACGACGGTTTATGAAATGGGTTGATTTAAGTTGATTTAAGCCTATTTAATAAGTTTAGCCTGTAGAGGGCCAAAAACATAACAATTCAAAATTAATTTCCGTTTATTTGAGAAAAGGGTATAAGTCAACTGTGTTTACCCTCTCATTGTTTGGCCACCCTTATATTTTTTGTCGAGAAAACTTATTCTACAAGTCAGTTATATCAATTACTTTCAAAATATGACAATTAAATATGCGACAATTGGATTCATGAATATCTAGACAGTTTTTTTTAGTTATCTCAGAACTAATTTTGACTGACTTATATCCCTTCAACAATAAACGATTCAATTAGGTTATTCTCGCTGATCCTTCTACGCGAGTAAAAGACCCGGTATTTGAATGTCTAGTAAATTGAACTTCCAAATAAGGTGTCATCACTATAGCTTTAACATTATTTTATTAGAAGGCTGAATAATTAATGCTAATTTCTGTCTGGTCATTGGAATTCAGGACCTTAATCGTAAGAAGGCCAATCCACAATGAAAATTAACAGTAACAGTAAAATCTCATAGCATCGCATTGCAATCTGATTGGCCGATGAGAAACCAAGGAAGTACTTTGCACCGGTTCAGTTTTGACTCGACTGTTCTTAACTATAAGATACATCAATAATTACTACTAAGTTAGTAGTGGTTTTCTCTTCCAAGAATCACTTATCTACTTATATGGTCTTAGGAGGAGCTTAGGGGGATTATTTTTGTCTCGTCTACGCCAATGGCAACGAACCTTTCTCTTGGCTATGCGGAACTTGTTCGGTTGGGGAGGTCCAGCTTTTGTTAGTTGGCGTTTTACACTTGAAATGTTGAAAATGGTAAACATGCATAGCGGAAGGGGGAAAAAATACAAAACTTTTAAAGTTTTTATTTTAAATATTAAGGATTCTCAACAACAAAAAACTACAAAACCTTTAACAATTCTATTTAAAATGTTAAAGGGGCATTTAACCGCTAAACTCAAAAAAATATATTTCATTCAGGCTCACTAGTAATGAATTAAGCAATTAACAGTTAAATTACTGGGGCCACCATGACCTTCCAAAAAATTGTCAAACAAGACATTTTTCGAGCTAGGTCCCATCGACAAAAATCTCCCATAAGAAATAACATGGGGACGATCTTTATGCCCCGTGACCTAGGAGGATTTTGATCCAAAAAAATATTGGCCATTATTGACGTACTCTACAGCTTTTTCTGTAAATTCTCTTTATTTTGTTTTGTAATTTGGGCAAGTAGTTCGGTCAAAATTTGCTGATTACCAAGATGGGTGTGATTTTGGAATACGTATTTTTGCGTGTTGGAGGGTATATTTGGGCAAAGTTTCCACGATGTAAAAAATGGGCATTTTAGATTGGTACTATGCTCTATAGTATCTATGTGGACCAAAAAAGAAGCAGGTTAAAGCTGATTTAAGAAATTTCCCAAAACACCAATTTTCGCAAATTTCTGGATCAAAAAAATTGAAAAATTCGTGTGAAATCACAGTTACAAGATTACAAGATTAATTTTAGTGTAGTGGTAAAAAATATTTTTTTGAGTTAATAGCCACTTTAAGGACTGAAAACAAAAAAACTACAAAACCTTTATCGTATCTATTTTAAATATCGAAGACTTTTAACCGAAAAGGAGTTTGTATGGGGTTAGGGGGTGGCTTTTTTACGTCCACTATAATAGCTCGCTGCCATTGGCGTAGGCGAGACAAGAATACACCTCCTACGACCGTTTAATGAAGATGATTGATTCTAAAAAACTGGGCAACTACACCGGAAAAACCACCACTAATTGATGAAGCCGAGTTGAGAATAGCCGAGTCGAGAATGTCCCCTTTGTACCGTAACTTAATATTGAAGTAAGAGAAACGAATCAGCAACCATCATTTTAACTCACGTGTCTCAAGGTTGTAGCTACTAGGTACTATTTGGCGGAAGTAGAATAATGAAACTTTATTGTGGACATCTATGTAAAAAGTTACTGGCGTGTTGAATTATTTTCACTGTCGATGAGTCTTTAGATAAGTACTCAAGTCCCACACTCATTTGGCTAGATACGAGTGTGTGTGGGGAGTCATATTTGAGGAATATAAGGTTAATATGAACCGGAATTAATGCAGCTTGATTGAGACCTGTTCACTGGAGTCGTGTCTTCGAGAACGCGATTAATAGTCTCGTCTCGAGTTAAACTATGAGCGCTGTAGTTTATTGACACCTCATAGACATAAATCTGTTTTTTAAATAATGCAGTAAAGGTGTATGAAAAGTTAGTAGACAGAAAGAGGGACTTAATAAAAGTGCAGATTATTTTTTGAAATATTTTTGAAGGAACATATCTCCAGAATCAACAATTATATTCTAATTTGCCCGAATCAATGCAGCTAGTTCAAAATTGAATTTTGAGCAGATATGTTTTATATAATTGTTTCTACATGCCTTTTTCTCCTACACCTCAATATAATGGAAAGTGGTTGTCTGTAGCAGTGGCGTAGGAACCGGGGGGGGGGGGGGGCAAAACTAACGTGAGTTAAATATTAATCCCAGAATTTCCGTATAGTAAATATGAACACATACACTTATACAATTCGACAGTCACCTTGGTAAAACGAATATGTTTGCCCGTATGCTTCGTCATTGCATAAAAAAATAGGTTGAAATTTGCTAAAATGGGCCACTTCAGGTTCATTTTTTGTTTTTAGATTCGCAGATAGTTGCTGTAAACCATCGTTTACAGAGTTTAAAGAGTAGTAAAAACATGACGAAATAACTGAAGTATGGTGAAATTTTTTTTCGACTCCGAAAGAGACTCCGGCGGCTGCGGGACTTCGCCCCAGACCCTAGCTGCCACCCACAAAATCTGCTAATGTATTTGCCCACACATTTGCTTTCAAAACGTTCCTACGCGCCTGGTCTGTAGTATCTGGCGTTGTACGATTTGTTTCGTTAAACGGTACATAATTTGAAATTGTATTGGCAGACGAAAAAAATCGTGCAACGCAAGAAACCACAGAAAAACAATAATCCTTACATTAAGGTGGTATATAAAGGAGTGTAGAAAGAATATACAAAAAACCGCTGTTCAAAATTTTATTTTGAACTAGATTGATTGATTCGGGAAATTTGAATATAATTGTTGATTCTGAGGCTATGTCCGGTCAAAAAAATTCCTAAAAATAACGGAGATCTATTATACTTACTTTTCAGGCGTCTTCACTGCATTCTTTAGAAACCATATTTAGGTCTAGGAATTCCCCTTAACACAAGATTTTAAAATTGTATCGAGATCGGAGCGCCCGTTTGCCCTGTATAGGGCGAACAAACACAAAAACAATTGAAATTTGCCACACTGGACTGGTATTAAAAAAGAAGCTTTCGCTTCGGTAACTATGTTCGTGAAAACGACCAAGATTTTGTCATTATCTGGAAATATAAGTGAAAATTACTTTGTTCTGACAAGTTAGCCTTTGCTTGATATTTGTATCATGGAAGCAGCACTACCAATATGTGTAAGTCGTTATGATCATGAAAATAAAATGATATTAAACTAAACATATCTACTGTTGAATTAAAACGTGCACAATATTTGATCGAATTGTCGTAAAAGTTTCCTTGTGGAAGTATTTATCCAACCAAATACAAAAATTTGTAAAAAAAAAAAAAAAACGGCAGCCAAGCTCTCCTTCAAAAGTCTTCGGCTGTGAATGCTGTGAGATATAGAAGTTGAGCCAAGCTTTTTATTCTTTCTCCCTAGTTTCGCTTTGAAAATAAGTAAGATCATTTCGCCTGTTGACGAGCGCCAAGCCAACGATTTTTGTGGTAAAAAAGTAAAATTTTTAAACTCGAAATCATAAAAAATAGCTTGGCCATTGAATTTGGTTCATGGCCATTTCATCTCATGGCCATGAACCAAATTCAATGGCCAAGCCATTTTTTTTTATGATTTCGAGTTTAAAAATTTTACTTTTTTACCACAAAAATCGTTGGCTTGGCTCTCGTCAACAGGCGAAAATATGATCTTACTTATTTTCAAAGCGAAACTAGGGAGAAAGAATAAAAAGCTTGGCTCAACTTCTATATCTCACAGCATTCACAGCCGAAGACTTTTGAAGGAGAGCTTGGCTGCCGTTTATTTTACAAATTTTTGTATTTGGTTGGATATTACATCTTTTTGTTGTTCGTTTGCTATATCATGGTATGAATGATGGACTTTGAATGATTAAATTTGTTAAGTTCAAAGTTGTTTTTTGACATTTTTGGGCCCACGGCTCCCCCAAAGATACCCCTTGTGTTTTAAGCACTAGATATTTATAATGGTTAAGAGCATGTTTAATTTCAAGCTTGTACAAATTACTACACCTGAGTAATTACGCGTTTTGATTTTGATTTTGATTTTCCCCGGTCCCAATTGCAAGGTTTTGGTTATATGAGGTACATCTGAGTGTGACCCAAGTTTCAAAGTTCTAAGATGAACCGTTTTCTCAGTATAGCGTTTTATTCATAAGAGTACGGAATTACCTACTTTTGATAATTTTGATTTTCTCCGGTACCCGTTACCCAATTATGCTTTCCATATTCAAAAGTGATAAAGAATGAGAGATATCAAAATGTATTTCACGTTTGAAACATCTCAGTTGTAGCGTTTTCTTTGAATGATTCATTTCTTAAAGTTCAGATATGTTTTTTGTCATTTTTGGGCCCATGGTCATCCCCAAATTTAGCCCCTTGTGTTTTGGACGCAAGATATTTATAATGGTTAATAGCATGTTTAATTTCAAGTTTGTACAAATTACCACGCCTTGGTAATTACGCGTTTTGATTATCATCCAAGTTTTGATTTTCTCCGGTTCCTGTTACCCGATTTTGGGTTTGAAAGCAAACGTCACTGCGTCTGAAGTACATCTAAGTGTGGTCCAAGTTTCATAGTTCTAAGATTTCCCATTTCTCTGTAGGCTAAATTAATCTCCGCGGAGAACTAGCTAGCCAGCCACCCACCCACCCAGCCACCAGCCAGCCGAAAGGAATTTGACGATGTTGAGGGGCTTTTTTTTAACACAGAACGAGTTGTCGGATCGGGTTAATTTTTTTTGGTATGTCATGGACCACATACCAGGTCATAACCGAGTTTCAAGATTGTAACTCTTTCGGGGCGGCGTGTGCAGATAGCTGAAAACCCCCCAACTCTGGTAGCTGTATATAGGGCTGGAATTCGTGTCGCCTAAGCAGTCGCATGCGCTTGTCTGCCGGGCGACGACCGTCGCCCTAGATACCGCGGTACAGAACGAGCCAAATAGATAAATTATCAGTGTAAAATACTTTACAGATAACGCTGCATTAGGGATTTTATTCTGTAAATAAACCATTGCACAATTAAGATCCAGAAATATAACATTACATTGTTACTAGTATAGCTTCAATTTTGAATTGAATGTTTTGTTGCTGGAAGAGTCGTTTTTATTGGAAACGCAATGTTCACAATGTTTCCGTCAGTTTTCCGACAGTTCAGTTCAGTTCAGTTTGAGTGCAATAAGTAACATTTACTTCTGCTTGTTATACAGTACCGGGTATATTTACCCTTAAAAGTAGAATGAACATAATTCCAGAGGAGATAACGCTTTTACGCCATTATTTGGCAGAATTGAAAGAGGGGGGGCTTAGCTGTCATTCAGCTGAGTTTCGCAGCAAGGAGCACGAAATACTTGACGAGACAGTGCACGTTGGCTCGAGCCCTATTCGGGAGGCTCCAGATTCGAATCTCGTCGAGCCTGGTAATCCTTACTGAAGATTTTTCCTAGATTTTCCTCCTGCATGGGCTCGGACATCCTTCACAATTGTCCTAACTCTAATATACCTAGCCTTAGACACCTGAAAAGGGGCATGCATTGCACCCTGAGAAGGTTTCCCACGAGAAATTAAAAATAAATTATTAACATAAAAATTGGATACTTAACTCTTTATGATGAAAGTTTTCAAAATCGTGCAAGTTATTTCAAGTTAATCATATTTGGAAAACGAACAGAGAGTCGAGATTTGTGGCACTGCCTTTAATCCATGTCTATTCGAGGCGATGTATGTAAGTATATACATGTAGAACAACTGAGAAAGTCCATCTTATACGATATTTGAATCGACGCCCCTTAAAGTCATGTCCTCGGGAATTAATCCCGAACCGTATGAGCCAAAGCTGACAACATCAATGAAAAACATTTATTCGTTATACGGTATTCGAACTCTAGTCTTATTTACCCTTCCTTCTATACGCTTCGAGCGGTTTTGAGGGATTCCAAGAGCATTAAGATTACGGAAATTAATAATTGAAACACATTTCATATTACATCTTATTAAAATTAAATATTATGAGAGTGGTGCTCCTGTTACAAGTATATTTATTTGGAAACAAAACCGGATTATCATTTCCCTTGTGAAAAATCACTATTGATTCTACTATTGGAATTACTATTGACTATTACTATTGAGCTAGTAAATTTGGAATAACTATTCGTGATTACTATTCACTTTTACTATTGAGAATTACTACTGGGGAACTTTCAAAAGTGAAAAGTATACTATTGGCCTCATGAATAGTATACTATTCACCTAATGAATAGTAAACTATTCACCTATTGAATAGTAAACTATTCACCTAATGAATAGTAAACTATTCACCTAATGAATAGTAAACTATTCATTTAAGTCAATAATTTACTATTGCAGATGTCAATAGTAAACTATTGGATAATAGTCCATAGTTCACTATTGGCTATGGTCGATAGTTAAGTTATATTTTTACCAGTAGGAATTATTGGGCTTTTTTCAATAGGCCTAGTTCATACTGGTAAAAAAAACAATGGTGAACTTCTTACCAATATCATGCTTCTTCCAAAAGGTGAATGGGCATGATTTTGTGGTACCTGAAAAATTGTAGAAAAGCATATCCTATTCCTACACTACTAATAACATTGATTAGGAATAATACAAAACGTGGGATATGCACTGCAACTTTAAAGTCAATTAAACAATTTTGGTTACAGGTTAGTCACTAATCAGGCATGCGTAGTTTGCTCTACACAGAAAGAAACCTATTAGGCTATTGTATGTCACTGTAGGCCTATGGGCCATGACATTATTGAATTTCATACACCAATAACTAATGATGCCCAGGGTAATGTGACTGCATTTAATAAAATATTCCTAACTTTAAGTAGGCCTATCGATTCAGATTTCTCAATTAATTGACTTCAAAGTATCCCAGTTGCCATGTAAGGTAACCATATAAAAATTAACACAAAGATCCTGAAATCATTTGATTAGGATAATTTTATTTGGTTGGTTGGTTTGGGTACACCTCATAGAAAATGTGTTAGCCCTACATAATGCAAAAGAACAAGTCTTCTTGTCAAATTTGACACGGGATTGTCGACAAACTTCCCCTGGACGCTTTCATTGATGCCTTCTCTGAAGTTCTCTAGGGCATCATCCTGGAAAATGACCTGTAAACAATAAAATTCTTGTTTCAGAATTTAAATATTGGAATAACTTAGGGTCCTAGTGAGAGGTGGGGCTATGTCACATGTAAAAATAGTTTTAGCAAAGTTTCAGTGGTTTAAAACTGCTACAGTAGGGCCTATGACTTAATTTTTGTATAAATTACTTGTTTTTAAAGACTAGGCCTATAGTATAGTACCTTTGCCTAATAATAATAATTTTTTAAAAAGTTATTCATACAAAAATTAAGACAGCAGTTTTAACTAACTGAAACTTTTCTAAACTCAATTTGATTTTTACATGTGGCGTAGCTCCTTCTCTCACTAGACCCCTCAACTGTTTGCTACTAATACAAGCCTAGGCCCCACAAAACACCTGCAGGCCTAGGCCCCTATGTCTTTAAATAATACTTAATTTTAGCTACTTTAACAAGCATGTAAATTCAAAAATGAGGCTCCTTAGAAGGCTAGGCTAAGCCTACAGCTATGGGCATAAAAGGTAAATTTAATTGCAATAGCCCTCGGCAGATAAAAAATACTTGCAATTTTAGTTTTGTAGGCCTAATTTATTGGGCCTACCGGTACTGTTTTTATTTAATTTTCATATCATAGGCCTAATATTGGCTTAGGCTACACCTTAGGTCTACAGTTTTTAGTTTTAGGGAGTAGGTAACCTAGTCTACAACAAAATCTTAGATTTTTAGTTCCCCTGACATTACCGGTGGCGGAAGGTCTACGGTACGGTAGGCCTACCAGTAGGCCTACCTGATTTTCTAATCAGTGGGAATTGCAAGATCTAGTCTTTTCTTTCATAGCCCAACAAGCTGTAGGCCTCAATTATATTTTTAAAATAAACTGTGTCATAGGAGCCCTAGTAGGCTAATAGAAGCTAGGCCTATAGGCATTAAACTTCTAGGCTTAAATAATATATATGGACCACAAATCTAGCTGCACCTGTAGGCTTATGGTAGTAGGCCTTCCGAAGAAATTTTTCTCAATTTATTTTTTCAAATTCCCTCTGAGGTGGCCTAGGCCTACCTAGGGAATTTGAATTTGATTCGAATTTTTATGTTTTTTCAATTTCAAAATTTTAGAATCACACCAGCAGACATGATAGGCAATAATTTTTAATGTTTACTATAGGCCTACAGCACATCCTTTAGGCCTAAAATTACATGAACCTCTTGCGTAGTTGAAATGTAGGCTACAAGAACGAGTTTCAGCATGTTCCGAGTCGCTGGAAGGAGGCCTACTGTTTTATTTCATTTTCATCTCATAACATTGGCCTAATAGTTTTTAGTTTTAAGTAGGTTACCCTAGGCCTACTTAACTTTTTTCTAATTAGGAGGAATTGCAGGATAGGCTCAATATTTTCTTTTGTAGCCCCAAAAAGCATTGGCCAGGCCTAGTTTAAATTTAAAAAATAAATGGTATCATAGCCCTAGTCCTAGAATCCATAGGCAGTAAGGTTTTAAATAATTTACCAGGCCATTAATCTACCTGCAGCTAGGCCTAGGCATACGGTAGGCTACCGAAGAAATTTTGCTCGAATCGAAGAATTTTCAAATTCTCCTATTTTTCTTCAACTAACAAATCTTAGGATCATACCATCTGACATGATAGCCAATCATTTTTAATGTTAACTAGATACGGTACCTACCGGTCCATCCTTTAAGCTTAAAATTACATGAACCTTTGCGTAGGCCTAGTTGTAATGTAGGCTACAAGGAGTTTCAGCATGTTCTGAGTCGCTGGAAGGAGGTCTACTGTTTTTATTTAATTTTCATCTCATAACATTAGCCTTAAATTTTTAGTTGTAGGCCTAGAGACTGGAGGTAGGGCCTAGACCTAGTCTACAACAAAATCTCAGATTTTCTGACATTACCGGTATCCCACCTTATTTTTTCCAATTAGGAGGAATTGCAAGAAAATTCTTTTCTTTCATAGCCCAAAAAGTTTAAGGCCTAGTTTAAATTTTAAAAAAATGTGTTAGGCCTATATGGTAGACTTATTAGCCTTAGTACCTAGACCTACTACTAGAAGCCGTAGGTAGTAAGATTTTAAATAATTTATTCAGGCCATAAATCTAGGCCTAGGCCTTCAGTACCGGTAGGCCTACCGAAGAATTTTAAAATTCTGCTATTTCTTCCTCAATTTTCAAATCTTTGGATCACACCAGCTGACATGATAGACGTAATCATTTTTAAAGGTAACTACAGTAGGCCCTAGGCCTACATCCTTTAGGCCTAAAATTTCAATAACCTTTTGCGTAGTTGTAATGTAGGCTTGGTTACTACAATGCGTTTCAGCATGTTCCGAGTCGCTGGAAAATACGTAGGCTACAAGTAATTGGTATCCGCTAATTGTAATCTGTGGCCGCTAGGCCTAGGCCTATATGGCCTACTTCTAGTCTACAAGGACCACAGTTATGAAGGTGTAGGCCCTACATAGTCTAGGAAATCAGTAGGCCTATGCCTAGGCCCTAGGCTAAGAAAATAGTAGGCCTAGGCATTTGAAAAAAGAAAATACTTTTCTAGAATATCATCTTGGGGCACCTCTTCAGTTGGTAGGGGCTGAGGCTTGCCCCCAACTTTTTAACACTGTGATATAAGGGGAAAAGCCTAGGTTAGGGGGAGGGGGGCGCGAAGCGCGTATGTTTTACAAATCTGGCAAGGGAGGCTAGCTTGCTAATCTTGGTGACAGGCCTATGCGTGGGCGAGAGCATGGCCAACTAGGCCTACCTATAGGCCTACCTAGGGCCTTGCCACTAGGAGTAGCCTAGGCAGAGACAACTATTATTCGTGCTTAATTTCTAGGACTAGGCCTAGACCCTAGCACCTACCCGAAAAGGAAAGCCTCGGGGCCTAGAGCATAGAACCATGTGTCTACTGTCTACCCTAGCAGTCACATTGATACAATAATCGTATTTAATGGCACGTGGCAACATTTGATTATTTGTTATTGTTGTTTGTTGCAACATATATTGCAAATGAATTGAACTGCGAACGACAGTGTGCGGGTATGCAGTGCCTGAATGTATCCAGTTCTGTTTGCAACACTGTCGTTTGCCAAGACCCACTGTGCCGCTCGCTCGGTAGGCTAGGCTAGGGCCTAGGCTTAGGGGCCTGGGGCCTACACGTTACACCCTCACTTGTCATTAGGCTTTTAAAGTAGCTCTTACCTTTAAGATCCAGCATATTATGCAATTTGTAGGAACTCGTAACGTGAAGAATCTTTTCGGCAATAGTTTGAAGTTCCTAGTCGCAACACGCCAACACAACAGACGTCTTGGCATTCTAATAACACTCGCGGAAACGCGGCAAAACTATCGCAGAAGTTCGCCATAAGGGCATTTACGATCACCAACACTCATAATAAGTTATAGCACTTCTCAATTACAGTAAAATAAAATAGCACACGTATGAATAGAATATTAAAACAATTAAGAAACTAAACTGTCATCTCGTCGAGCTCGCCGGCGACGCCATTGATGCCTTGCTTGTGATGCTTGTGATGATGCTGCGCTTCTAGCCAGTGTAGCCAACAAAATAGCAGAAAAATATGAAACTTCCAGTATGGCAAACTTAATAAATAAATAACATATTTCAACAATATCACTCATCGCATGTTGAACAAATACAAATTAGGCTGTTCTCAATTAAAAATCGTTACAATCGGAGAAAGCATGTAGGTGTTATAAGTCGAAGAAATGTAAAATAAAAAAATAAAAAAAACGAAAAACTGCGATTTTCATGAAAAGTTATTTTTTGATTGCGCTCAAATTTCACACGAATATATTAATTCATAAAATTAAGGTTCTGTGAAACAATCATTACAATCAGATAAAGCAGGTAGGTGTTATAAGTCAAAGAATGTTTAAAAAATAGAAAAAATCCTAAATTGTGATTTCATGAAAAATTATTTTTCGATTGCGCTCAAATTTTACAAGAATATATTAATTCATTAAATAAAAGTTCTTTCAAAAAATCATTACAATCGGATACGGACGGTAGGTGTTATAAGTCGAAGAAATTTTTTTAAATCGAAAAAAAATCGTTAAAATTGCGATTTTCGTGAGAAATAATTTTTCGATTGCGATCAAAAACGTGGCAGTTCTTGGTTCAGAGATTTCGAAGGCCTCCAAAAAAATTTCATTGCAATTGGAATATCGGTTTAGCCGGAATCGTGGCTAACAGACAGACAATAATACAAACAGAAAGAAAAAAAAACAAAACATTCCGGATTTTTCTCTCCAGATGTAGTGAAATGGAATCTTCGTTTCGCTCGCTACGCTTATCCAATTAACATTTTACAGACAACATTATATTGGCAAAAGATGACATGATTAATATTAATAATAATATTGTATGAAAAAAATTAATACATATTATAATAAATAGTTAATTCATACACACAATCACACAACTTTTCAGTCTGAAGAAGGTTAAAATAATGAAGACCAATTTAAATAATAAAAATTGAAAACATTAAGCAAAGGAGTAAGCTTATAACTACTATTCACTCTTAAAAACTACAACTATTGATCCCGAAGAGTGAGGCTGTACATCCAACAACTACTTGCTCTCAATAGTGAAATATAAATGATTAAGTTTGTTCTAAAGTAAATAAAAAATACTATTCTACCACAATAGTAAAATCATAATCATTTCACTCTCAATAGTAAAATGAAAAAAACTCGAAACACTATTGGCAGGCAATAGTAAATTTATAAAAACTATTCACTGTCAATAGTAAAGCAAAACAATTTTTCATTTTTAACACTTCAAACAAAATACTATTGGCCGGCAATAGTAAATTTATAAATACTATTCACTTTCAATAGTAAAACGAAAAAACTATTCATTTTGAATAGTACATTTTCACAAGGGTTAGCACGAACAACAATGGTGAAATAGTGTTTTCTTGCTTGCTCGGAGTTGTATTGTATCTAGGCGTGATGAAAGAGTGGCATGACGGAAGATGAGAGGAGAGAGGAGAGAAGCTTGACGTGGCGCGCGAGGCGAGGGAATGGAAAGAAGAAGGAAAACAGCTCATCCGTCGCTCCTCATTTTCACGCTCGACGCCCAGCTTTATAACGTTGACTCACTAGGCGTCCATATTTTATCTCAATCATTGTTTGGACGTGGAATGTTTTCAGCCCACCCTGCAGTTTGGTTTGATTTCACAATGACTGACTTTTCTTGACGGGAGTTGATGCTTTAGCTTGCCAGATAAAACCATATCTTGGGTGCTGAAAGTGGCCTAGAGTTGTAACAAGTGTAATGTGCACGGGAGAATTCGAACAAGTTTGTCATTTGTCAAGCATACAGAAACACATTTCACGCTTTAGCTGATACTTTCGTATGTACAGAGTTTCTACTCCCTAGAATATTATATACGTACCCTGGGGTCAGTGGCGGATACAGGGCGGTGGTGGGGCAATCGCCCCCCCCCCCCTCGTTAAGTTTCAAATTTTGATTGCGTAGCTAATTATTTCTATCACCTATTATGCCATTTTCGATTTCGTTTCATATGTTTTTAAAACTTCGAAAGTTGTAAATTATCTAATTATTTTGCCGCCTTCGGTGATAAGGGGCACCTTGGACTCTTATGCAAAACCGCATTCGCCCTCCCTCCCCCCCAACACCACCCTCCAAGATACACTACTGCTTCGAAGTTCGTTTTCGTTTTAAAATAATTATCGGAAAATCTTGGGGAGAAATCACCTCCCCTCCCCAAATCAGGGCTAGATCCGCCACTGCCTGGGTTATAGGCCTCTCGTCATATTATTTAATTGATTGATTGCAGTGAACTTAGAAGGCAGTTCAACCGTCGGGGTGATACCAGACGGTTGGCTCACGTTCACAGCTCGGAGGTTACCCTCCAAATAGTTTTTAACAGCTCATAATCCAAAAGTGATTCTAATAGTTTTTAACAGCTCGAAATCCAAAAGTGATTTTCTACTGTATATATTTTTAGCATCTCTATATCATATTTTATATTATTACCAAGATTTTAACTGGCGACATGGACTAGATTCCAACGCCATTACACGAATGAGAAAGAAAGAAAGAAAGAAAGAAAGATAACATAGAAGCATCTGAGTCGTGAACAGTTTAATTTTCCACTAATCTTTCTGTTTGTGAAATAGCCTTTCTGACTCACTGGCATATGACCATTGCCTGAACAACGCGATTTGATTCCTCACACGGTTAGTAAGTACACTTCTAAGGCCCAAGGGTCAAGGGAGGTAGGGAAATTGTATTCTAATCAAAACGATGGGTGATTCTTCCATTAATGGAGTCTAATCGATAAGAACCATAGTTGCATGTTTGTCTATGGTGGTCGCAGGAACGACACTAAAAGGAGGGGGTTTGGTGAGGCCTGGCCCCCTCAGAATTCATTCGGCCTCGGGCGGGCCGCCCGAGACAATCCTTAAAATTGAATTAACCACTTATTCGTACAAACAAATATTCGAATTTAATAATAATCTAAAAATTGAATTGTCCATACTTTTAACATTAACTATTTTAATCCAGTTTTAATGTTCTGGCCGTGGAGTACATCAGCATGAACGTAAAGTTCACAGATTTGGTGTGCAGCCGATTAGCATTAGAATTATAAACGTTACAGGTAGCATGTTGCTCCTTGAACGCTATTTACAAGTCTAAGGCTAAGGCTAAACCATATGGCCTTTATTTGTTTCCTTCGTATCGTCTAACTAGTAGGCTCAGAGTAGTAGCGATATAAATGGTAGTACATCAACTACAATACACGCAACTTAGAATATGGAATGAAGCCAACAATTGGTTATGAAGCGGTTCGTAGAGAAACCCCATAAGTCAACAACAATGCGCGTTTGAATTAGGCAGACACGAACTCGCGTAGTGGAAGGTCCATCGTTTGTTTGAGAAGCCCCATAAGCCTCACTTACACTGTGTATGCTATACGCGGCTGAATATTTCGCTTGTTTTAGAAACCCTACAAGTTCTCCAGTAAATGAAGGGCGATTTGATAGAAGGTTTGTTGTTGTGACACTACTAAAAGGCGATGGTTGAGTTAAAATCAACAGGTCTGATTTGCGTATATCGCGCAAGACTGTATTATAGTTCATTGTAGCTCTCGGGATGTTGACCACCGTCGTCAATATGACTCAAGGATTTTCTCGGTCAATAATATTATGGTAATGTTACGCTCAGATTTTAAAAAGTTGGACTCAATGTTTTCGTTATCTTGACGGATTAGGTGTGCTCGATACGTTTGTAATGGTTTTTGTAATATCTTAATCGCGTCTTTGTGCATCCGTCCATTATTTCTATTTTGATTCTTAATTATAAATATCAGACAGTGAGGGTGGTTTTATTGTAGTATAAAAGCGAATGACATGTGTAAAGATCGTTATTTATTAGGTGCGATGTAGTTAAAAGTGCAAGAGCTAAGTGGCGAAGAAAACAATAAAATAAGTGGAAGGGAAATACATTGAGCAAGCAAGTAAGCGGGGTCAGAATTGCCGGCAAATACACGTTTGTATGAGAAATCTTTCTCCAATTGCAGTACAAAAATTGGTAGACTTGAGTGTAAGTGTATAGATTGCGAAAGTTCTCTAAAAATTTAAACACAGAATTAAGTCCTTTGAAAAAGAAAGAAAAGAAACACAGAGAAATACACAACCGTGTTGCTTCGCTCGCTATACGTGCGTGTTGTGGAAGGCGTCACCACCGACGAGGTTGAAATATGTATTTAAATTGATTTACTTGTTTATGTGTGAGACGAGTGGATGTTTGGAAACCTAGTAACAATTTCAAAACTTACTAATTAAAATGTCTGTCTGTTTGTTTAGCGACGTCAAGGAAGTCTGTAGGGCTTGATGTTGAATTGGACGTCAAAGACGAGGATACGCAGGGTAAGTTTCTCACACGGAAGTGGGGAGAAGAGGGGGGTTGGTTTGTGCAGTTTGGTCCTTCGTTGATGTTTGGTTGTTTGATGGGCGGGGGGGGGGGAGGGGGGGGGTGGTTGGGTGGAAAGTGATTGGTATAACGTAAGCCGTGTGTTTACCGTAACTGAAAGTGTTGGCTACTATCTAGGGAAAGTGGGAGTAATTTTATCTCCCACTTCTTCCGCCCTCCCCTCCAACTTCAGAATGTTAAACACCTGCTAACCTGGACAAACTAGTCAGTACATCTAGGGCTTTTTCTCGGTAAATATTTGTACTTGTGACTAGAAGGAAGGATGCACAAGCAGAAAAAGCTCATCAGCTCATTATTCCCCCATCTCCTCACCGGGGCGGTGAAAAAATTTGAAAAAGAATTCCTACGCGCCTGATAGTTTGTTCAATATAACTCATGTTATTTAATCCAAGTGTAAAATTTCCCCTTTCCGTTGTAAGAGAAACGATCGTTTTGTCGGGAAAATTCTTTCAAATAGGCATCCTATAGGAAGGAGAGGAGCCGGTGAAAAAGCAGAATATTGTTGCGTAGAGTATTGTATAACCATTTTAAATCTTTCTTCGAAAGAATACGTTACTTATATAGGGGGCTGTGATCACGTTCATGTATTCCCAGTTTACAATCGCTAGCTTCCATTTTTGGAAGAAAATGACTAAAGCCCCTGGTTATAGGAATGGGCGGTCTGTTTTATGCAGGCATTTTCACTTATTAAGGCTATTCGACCGCGTTTTTCTATTTTCCAAAATATGCTACCAAGTCAAAATATAGTGAATGGCTTTGAAACCTGGCTATTTTAGAAAATCAAAAATATTTTTTTTTTCAAATTTTTCTGATCCGGTACAAATATCCGGCTCAAAATAATTTACAACTTCAATTCGCCAAGGCACACCATTCAACGTAGGGTGTTGTGTTTTTGTGACATTCATTTTCAACTGTTTTTCTATGGAAAGACTGAGAGAAAAAATATTTATTTTAACAACTGTCTTTCCTGCGAATTTTTTAGATTGGCGCAATTTTTTACCGATTTGTCCCGCCATCGTGTTGGCAGATATCGACGTAAACGGTATAGGAAACACAATTAATTATGAAGTGAATTGCATTCATTAAAACTGACAATCAAAAAGTAGGTTAAAATTAATGTCAGGTCTACTAATCCACGTCACGTGTAGGCCTCTAGCCCCCTATAGGCAGATACCTAGGTTAGGTTAGGCTTTCTATCATAATATGCTTTTATTCATAAAAAAAAGCAAAATATGCTTTTTAGGCCCTAGGGCTTGGGTAGATTATAGTTTTATCCTAGACAAGCTTAGGTGACCAGACGTGCCGGTTGGACCGTACAGTACCGTTTTCAGAACACTTGTACCGGTGTCCCGAGAGACTAATTAAAATGATGGACGTATTTGTACCGGTTTTGCAATTTTGGGGGGGAAGTGTCTCGGTATTCTGTCAACTGTACCGTGTGGAAGGATAATGTTTTACCTGAAAAAAAAACTCCTCTGATATAATTACTAACATAATAACATTGAAACAGTTCTTCCACTTCCAAAAAGATAATTTATTTTCTCTAAGGGTGTGCAAATATTATTCAATGATTTTGGTGGAGGTGCCGGGTAGCCTATAGCAAATTCGCCAGAATTCGTACAAATGGTGGAGGTGCCGGGTCGCGCGCGAGTGTGAAAACGTAAAAATCGTTATTTATTCTTGGCATTACTTTACCAACCCTGAATATCCATTATACTATCCTCAGTCTTTTGATACAAATTTGTGTTCTTTTTGGAAGTTCTGATTTTTTTTGGTACAAATAATAAAAATATTTTACCATAATGTTTGTATCAACATTTTCATGTAATACCACTTACTACTGAATTATATGTCAAAGCCTAGCCCTAATAACATTTGTGCTTGATCATTACAATGATCTAGAGAGAGACTACATTTTAAAATCAATTATGTTACTCTTTCACTTTTGGAGCCAATATATAGACATATCAATAACTAAAATTAATATTGAATATAGTTGTAAAAAAATATAGTCAGAGAGCATTAGTGAAATTAAAAAAAAAACGAAGTACTCGGGCTCTAATTGGAGTCGATACTCGAGTTTGTAAGAACTCCGGACTCAACTCGAATTAAAGAATCAGGACTTTTACACCCCTAGTTTTCTCATTCATTATTTGCATTGATTTTTTTTTATAGATAATCAAAAATCAAAATGATTACTCATGCAACTCAACTACGTTTTTAATTAATTACATATCTACACAAATTATTTCGTTGTAAAGACAAAATGAATTTAAACTTAAATCGTGCATATAATACATATTCAATGCATTTTTAATTATCTTTATTATCAATGATTTGGACTTCATTTGTATGATGCCCTCATCAAGTCAAGGTCAAGGCTATTTGGACTTGTAGACTATGAAGATGAAACATTGTACCGACTCACCGTCGTATCTCTTGAAGTTGGAAATGGACATGAACCCATTTAGCAGACCTTGCTCTGGTCTTGTGGTTAGCGTATCCGCTTCCTATGCAGAACGTCCAGGGTTCGATTCCCGCTAAAGTCAGAAGTTTTTTAACTTCTGATTTGGACTTCAGTCCATCAGTTCTTGTCTTAGGAGTTTGGAAACGGTGACTTTGGAGCAGTCCTAGCAACGAAGCACATAATAAATTCAGGTTGTTCTGAATCGGCCTTGTTGATTCAGCCGTTGATCCGCGGGTATTCGCACTGTCCATACCACTGATTGCTATATTTCCTATTAAAAATATCGACCTTTGGTTGGTTATCGCACACTCGTCGATTGCGTCGGGGCCTACAGGGTTGGCTTGGTTGCTTTGATTTACTGTCCTCCACTGAAAATCAGTTCTATAACTGAGTGGATAGACTGTATAAATCCAATGTATTTATTTATTTTATTTATTGAAATGTATCATTAATATTTCTTAGCCCAGCTAGAATTTTATAAAGTTTTATTATAGTATAAACGGTTAAATTATGAAGAAAAAGTATCGACAAATATACAAAAACACAAATGACAGCTATTCAATTTTAATCGAAATGGCGTACCTTTGCGTACGTTTTGACCCATTGCGTACATTGCGAATCTGGTACTCTGAGTAAGGACGTGTTTTAACTAAAAAAAGGTGTGCTGTGGAAAGGAAGTCAATGTTTGTGTTCAAGTACGAAATATTTGTACAAATAAATGTGTGGACCTAATTTTAATCGTAATTGAATTCTGGTAAATTGTTCTTGTTTTGTTGTTTTTTCGAATGTATTTTTGTGAGTAGGCCTATGCATAGTAGGTAACATCGACAGATTAAGAAAATAATTCGGTTCTGACACTTTTGAATAAAACCAGACAAGCTACCCTACCCCGTTTTCATCTATTGCATTTAGTACATAATTATGTTTCAAAAACTGTATAGGATACAGAAAATAGGTCAATTTTAAAAATATCAATATTCACTTTGCCATTTCATGTCAAAATGTGGTGGCATACATATTATAAAAGGTCAAATTGAAGATTTGCTATTTGTGTCCAACAATTTTTTTGTAAACGTTGATTCATTTATTTCACGAATCCAATTCATATGCGAAAACTTATTCAGATAGGAGGACAACACATTAACATCATTGCACATGAAATAATAAACAGTTACTATAGTCAAACAATTTCGCAAATAAAATATCACAACAATGATTTACAATAATACAATTTTTATGATAACAAAACTGTAAGTTTTTGTTAGTTGCTGCCTACTTTATGACCTGATATTATACATTACAATATTATAATATAAGGTTAATATTCAAATTAAAATAACTTTGGCTTTGAATAACAAATGTGTTATTTATTCCGTACAAGTTGTTTATAAAACTATAGTAAAATACATGCTGGAATGCCACGTGCTAGAAGTAGAAGTATGCCGCCCTAAGATGGTTGTTATTGTACTTAAGTTGTTTATAAAACTATAGTAAAATACATGCTGGAATGCCACGTGCTAGAAGTAGAAGTATGCGCCCTAAGATGGTTGTTATTGTACTTGGCTAAAACGTCGTATTTGTGCTTCTCGGTGATGGCATTGTCTCCCACACCTTATCGCCCCCTCCCAGCGCTGCAGCTTATATTATTACTGGACCCCCCCTCTGTCACGGAACCTACTCTATATTAACTTAGAACAATGGTGCCAAATATACCGTATTCAGCTAGAATATGAATTAAACTCAGGTTATTATGAGATACATACGCAATCTCGCAGACGATAAGACAAGCACCCCGCCGTATGTAAGCTGACTACTTATTAAACTACTAAGACTACGCTGTGCTGTGCTGTGTTCAATGAAGTTAAATTAATATTTCGATTGCTCTTGTAAGTCTCATTATCCTTAAAACGACAAGATTGTTGAACAAGAACACGAGATCTAACATGTAAAAATAATCTCTGAAAAAGACGACGTTAAGATTCTGCACAGAAAATAAGTAGAACGTTTTAAGTACGATTTTATTTTCGTACATGGTTTTTTTAATCGTTTTAATTAGTGAAGCAAAGCAAAGTACGTTTTTTTGTCTTGCAAATTGTGGTTGTTTTTTTTTTTTGTTTTTTTGTTTTTTATTTTTATTTGTATCATGTAAATTCAAATGGCTCGGAAAACAGTTGGTATGCATGAGCTTCGTTTATTGAATGTTTGGCAAAAAGATGTCGAAAGTTAAGGTTCATTAGAGTTATGAAATTTTCTTTAAACTAACGCGATAAAACTAGAAGCAAACATTGAGAATTCACCGGTCACGAATCATGTTTTTCAGATAGTGTGTAGATGGAAATTAATTTAAATAAGACGGCCATGCACGAAAATGAGCAAGTTTAATGCACTGCACTGAAGACAAAACTTCAGGAAGCAGTTTTAAAAAGAGTTTAATGTCTTTCCAAGAGTAGCTCAATGTGGATTTCATCCACAAAGTAAAGTTTACTTACCGTTCCAAATACCTTAAATAAATAATATTGAAAATGCCATGTGAAGGAACGTCCAATTCTTAAATTAAAATTGCAATGTGGTTAATAGCAGGCTCGCTTATCAACGCGTCAACTGAAGCGTTCCTAGTTATATAACATGGTACAAATATCATTAAATTTCTCGTTGGAAACCTGCCCTGGGTATGCAGGTGTTTTACTAGGTTTATTGAAGTTAGGACCAAATGTAAAGGGATGTCCGAGGGGTTTTTTAGAGGATTGAATCCCTTGACTTCGCATTAACAACTGAGGAAAACATTGGAAAAAACTTCAGTCAGGATTGCCGGTCTCGATGGGATTTGAATATTCAGGACTTCCCGAATTAAAGTCAAGCGCTTAGCGCTCGAGCCAATAGTCAGTTAAAGAAGATGGTATTCTTGCTTTTTAAGTTTTTACAACAAAATTTCAATTCAGTTTAGTTTGTATTATCCTCTATGACCTTAATAATTATAAAATACAATTCTAAGGTAACCTCATTGGCCTAAACAAGTTTTAAGAAGATAAGTAAATTATAAATGCTACGCAATGCTATAAACTACAAAGTAAACATGAAAGCGCTATGAAATGAAAATTTAAAATTCTAAATGCACAATCTCTAACATTACGACAGTTTTGATTTTTAATAATAAATAAATAATAAATAAATTTTATTTAGAGTCTGCCCACTCAGTTATATAACTGATTTTCAGTGGGGGACTTTAAATCAAAGCGACCAAACCAACCCTGCAGGCCTTGACGCAATCGACGAGTGAGCGATAACCAACCAAAGATCGATATTTTTACTAGGAAAACACTCAGTTGGACGCGTTGTTGAGCGAGCACCGGTACGTGCAACATGACCCGAGTACGACATTCCCATAAGGCCCACCACACAGTGTAGGCCTACCTGGATATTAAACATTATTTGTACACTTTACTATTCCAACATCTTTGCATTGTACTAATTCACGTCATGCCTTCTAAAGTGTATCTTTGTATCTTCACTGCCTCCTTCATTTTTAACATCATTTTTCGAATTTTGATTAGCAATAAGTCTTTAAGGTCTTGACCGATTTAACTGAAAATTTGGAAAATAGGAGAGAATGTTGTACTTATTGACCCTGCAAAATTTCATAACGATCGGTACATTTTTATTTTTTTATTTTTTATTTTTATTTTTATTGTTTATAACCAATGATCGGATTTGTTCAAAAACTATACAGCAACCCGCCTAGGTGGTATGTACATGTGTGCAAAATTTCAGGTCGATCAGAGAAACGGTGCGACCTGTATCGAAGCAGTAACAGAAAAAAAAACAAAAACAAAAACAAAAACAGACATTCGAGCCATAAGAGTCAAGTGGAGACGCTCGCTACGCTCGCTCAAATAGGAATATAGCAATCAGTGGTATGGACAGTGCGAACACCCGAGAATCAACGCCAGAATCAACAAGGCCGATTCGGAACAACTCTGAAATTTATTATGTGCTTCGTTGCTAGGACGGCTCCAAAGTCACCGTTTACAAACTCCTAAGACAAGAACTGATGGACTTAAGTCCAAATCAGAAGTTAAAAAACTTCTGACTTTAGCGGGAATCGAGCCCTGGACCTTCTGCATTGGAAGCAGATACGCTAACAACAAGACCAACGATTTTTTTAAATTCATTAGAGAGCTTTTAAAGTGTAAAATCTTAATTTTAAAATGGAAAAAAGCTTTGCAGTCTAACATCAGTTGAGGCAACTTACATATAAAACATGGTATTTTGTACTTGATTCATGCAGTATCGGCTAGCATCCACGAATATCGAATAGTTGATATCACCGGTATATAATAATTTAAATTAATTAAAATTGGGATGTTTAAATTGTTATGACCTTAACGAATAGGAAAATAAGTGACAGTTGAAATTACTACTTACAAAATGTATTAAATTACTACAACTTCCGTTCGTCACTTCCTTCTGGTTGCGTTTGTGTTCATTTGAAGGAAAATTTAACTAGGGATGATAAAGGGAAGTTACACATTTTTAGATTTTTAAAGGGATAGTCAATATTTCAAGGCTTTGGCATTAAAGTGTATAGACTCGGACGTCATATTTCAAAATTGCGACTTAATTTCCACTAATCGGACTATTTAAGACTTTGGATAATATGTTCTTTGCGATTGAATTTGTGAAATAATGAATTTAGATTGATTTTTGTATCATTTTTTAAGGGTCGAACACCGACCTTTCGGATGAGACGAAAAGCCGTTGGTCCCCTTGGTACTTTTCGAAAGGTGTAGGCTACGTGCCGGTACCGGGTTTCCCCTCCTCCCTTCTATTCATCCTTCATCATCATTCATCATCTATCACCACTCATCGTCTCGATTAGCCTAATACAGATCAAACAAATCAAATCAAATCAACAGTACCTATAAGGTCCCAAACACGATAATAATATGAAAAATAATATGTTTAGCATAACTAGTCAAGTGGGAGTGTGAAGGGGAAGTGGGAGGGGGGCGGGAAGTGAAAAGTGTGGAAAGTAAACAGAAGAAAGTGATTTTCAAGCGTGTAAACAACACTCAAGTATACAAGGCCACCTTCACTCGTAGTTTGCTCGTAGTAATCAATCAGAGTCTTATTTGCGTATAGTCTTCTAAAAACAATAAGTTACCAATAATTGCCTGACGTGTTCGGTGATTCTATTATCTTTTTTCTCTAGTTTGAGTCATTTGTCTGTTTCATTTTTCAATACGAAAGGTAAGAAATGGTATTGTGAAACATATAATTTTCTACAGCCAGGGCGCAGGTGTACATGCACCTGTGGGACTCGTTATATTACCAACCACGATCAATTCATAAAGTTAATTTTACTTTCCAGTTTTCTCTTTTCAAAGTAGAACAATGCTCGACAATTACTCAGTGGTAAAACCTTCTTGAAGAGTTGCCCGTATTTGATCTAACCGACCTACGGCGCTTTTATATATTTGAAATGGAAAATAGTGTACGGAAATACAAGCTCTGTTGAATTAAACGACTGAAAAAATCAGAAGGTGAAATAAAAAAAATATGAAAACTATTTCGTGCTCTTTCATCGATAAGCGGTCGAATTTATTTTCTTTTACTCTTTAAACTTTCCTGTGTAACGCCGTCTTAATATAGGTATATTTTTCCAACTCACTCACAGTAACGTCCAGCAGTTACAAAATAATAGTACTGTCAACATTATAATATGAAAGATTACCGACGTTATAGCAAAATTGTATTGAACGAAGTGCTGTTGCAGGTTTCTCAAGCACAATTCAATGTGAAACGCTCCCCAACTATAAAGGTGATAGTTCAACCATTACCATTTAGGGGGAAGCGGTTATTTAATGCAGAAACAAGGCCGATTGATATTAATATGACAATTGTTGGTTTCCCGCACTTAAACGTCGCAAAGTTATATCTTACAGGAGATTTGCCGATGGGACCTAGCACCAAAACACGAAGTTTGGCTCATTTCGCCGTGTGATGGTGAGCCCAATTTATCTTCTACCAGTTGCTTAATAATCATAACTTACAAACCTTTTTTTAAATAATATTAGCTTTGTTTAGCGGGCGATTAACAAGCAAGTGGCTACCATGTTGAGACTATTATATTTACCAACTGTCAAATAATGACATTGTTATACTCATATTAACCAGTGGCGTAGGAACTATTCTTGTAGTGGGGGGGGTCACATTAAAGTTGACTACGAGGTTGGGTGGGCAAACCGGGGTCTGGGGCGAATCCCCAGCCGCCGGAGGGTTTTTCGCCGTAGGCGAGATTTTTTTCAAAGGTGCCCTTGACAGGTGACCTAAAACACGTTTTCAGGCGAATTTTAATTATGAATAAGGGTTACATTTTGAAGCTAATATTTCATTGAAGATTGATTACCTGACTAAAATCGGTCGACAGTCTGCTTGGGAGTGAAAACACTGCACACAAAAGATAATGACTATTAGTCTAAAATCAGATTACTATAGTCTAGTCTCGCAAATCACGTCTCTTACTGAATCTTTCTAAAAAATGTTAACAAAAACCTTCCGTTTTGTTTGGAAGCCCGACTGTAGTAAAAATCCTAAAAATCACCCAACAAGCGCGTTACGTTAGGAAATGACACCCATACCTGGCTTGACCCCCCCAGTGGGGGGGGGGTCAAACCAATAAGTGGGGGGGAGTTTCCCCCCATCCCCCCCGTTCCTACGCCCCTGATATTAACTACATTGCCACTACTAAGTAGCGTGAAACATCTAGTTTAGAACTTCATTTAGGTTGCAATCTCATAAATTGAAACACTTGACCTGCTATGCAATATACTATCAGTAAATTAAGATGATGCTTGTTAACAAAGACTGGGGAGTATGTTGCACGCTTGTATGCAAAGTGGAAGGAAGTATCTTGTAAATGTTTTAACAGTGCATGTTCAGTATCGTGATAGTGATGTTGTTCCTAACTCAGGAATAGCCCTCCAGGTATTGTGGTAATGAATGCTAGAAGACGGTTCCCCTAAAGGAGATTTCGATTCCAGTGCACATCTAAGCGTTTGGATGAGAGTAGAGAATGTAGAGATAGCTTGCATTTTACAACCTGAAACAAGAAATTGCTTGTTTTCGGTTTATGATTTCTTTGTTTTTATGTGTTTATTCGCTCTCTCCTGTACAAAGAGCTACTTCGACCTTGACGAAACTTTAAGGGACCCTTCGAAATCTCTGAAACTTAACACAGGGAACACAATAGAAAAGAGAGTACTTATATTTTAATCGAACAGTTACAAATTTTTTTGAGTTAAATTTGTCAGTGTTACTTTGTAAGATAACGACTACGACCATTGTTTGAAGCTTTCAGATAACCAGAAAAATCACCAAACTTCTCCAAATCAACTTCAAAGCAGGATTTTTTGCCCAAAATAGAGTCTTATAGTATGTTTATCCAACAGTAATTATGGAGTTCAGCTTTGATTAACTGCTTTGATTAACTAATAGTAATTATGATCTTAATTTTTAATTTGATTTATCTCAACAGTTTCTTTAGAATGCTTTAAAGGTCGATTTCACGGTTTCCTCGGCTGCTGCATCTACTCCATATTAGTCCGTGTGAAATAGTGGTCTCCTCTTTAAATCTGTTTTAGGTGGGCTTCGGGTGGCTGGTTTTGGGCGGTGGGGTGAGGGGGGGAGGGGGGGATCGATATGTTGGGTGCCGCGTCTGTGGGAGAAGGGTGTTCATCAAAGGCACAAAATGTGAATCCAGTCAAAAACCTACTTTCTAAACAATTTGAATTATCTTTGGTTTGTAGAAGATACATTCTTAGTTAGTATAATGGAATTAAGCATATTTTTCTCGATTCTCGTTACAAGTGTCATCGACTCCAAAACTTTTTTTCGTTTGGCGGTAAAAATCGGTACAAAATACCGCCAAACAAAAAAATTCGCAGGAAAGACAATTGTTAAAAAAATCTTAGTCAGCCTAAAAAGAAAACGGTTGAAAATTAATGTCACGAAAACACAACTACCTACGTTCAATTGTGTGCTTGGGCGAATTGAAGTTTGAAATTATTTTAAAGAGCTGTTATTGTTCCTGATCAGAAAAATTTGAAAAAATGGTTTAAATTTTCTAATAGAGCCAGGTTTCAGAGCCATTCACTATATTGTGACTTGGTATCATAGGCCTATTTGGGAAAATAGAAAATCGCGGTCGAATAGCCCTCGAGCCAACACAGCCGGGTTTTAACCTTATTTCATACAAGAGCTCACATATATTGCTTCGTGAATGACGTTATGGGTACACATCACAAAATCATGGCAGAAATTGTCGGTTTACATAATTTTAATTTTGAGTTTGATAGATATTCATTCAGTGTGGTGGCTTACGAGTTTTGTTGTTGTTGTTATTGTTTGTTTGTTTGTTTGTTTGTTTTTAGGGGGAGGGGGGATTTAAAATCTGTTTGGTATAAGTCTTCAAGCTTGACCATACTTCGTGTGAGTCTCTGTTTTCAAGCAGTCTCACACGAAACTCACAATGCACGATGTTTCCCGCTCTCCTAACTTTGAGTGGCCACGTTGAGTAATGCCGCTTTCACTCAGTATCAGTTCTCATCATGAACATTTTCTTAGTTATTTTTACACTGGACAAATATTGCACTTCTATCATTATTTCCTTAGCATCAAAACTCTACACGTGGTCTACACCTCAAGGGACGTGTAAGTGCCATCAAGCCGGAGCGAGATGACCGAAAAGGAAACGTGTCGAGATTACAACAATATAAATCTTGCATTGTAAATCTTTTTGTGAAGGTTGCCTATAAAGATGGCACTTAATACGATAAATACTTTCTGTTAGTGCATTGAAATCTCGTTGTTGGCGGAGTTGCCAGGTATCTATATATAAAGTTTGGGTGATGCTAGCCCTGACCATTTCCTCCCAGGGTCACCGAAAACATTCTGTATAATCTTTTTTAAAGGGCAATGAAAACAACAAAAACTTGTTTCGAACGTCTTGTTCGTTTTTATCGTGAGACGTGACACACGCTCAGACAGACAAATGCAGGAGACAGACCCTGACCAACCCCAGACAGACAACAGACAGCAGACAACTGAAAGGCAGACAGAAAACAACAAAACGTCAGTACAGTCTAACGTACGTAGACGACAGACAACGATTGCAGACAGACAGACAGACAGACAGACAGACAGACAGACAGACAGACAGACAGACAGACAGACAGACAGACAGACAGACATACAGACGGAGAGAAATGGCATGTTCATGGCGCTTTACTCCCTTAAGAAATGAGAACCGTAGAATTGTTGCACAAAAAGGTAAGGGTTACTTTCTAATGTGTGGGAAACCGCATTTTTAGTAGTGTTTTCATAAATATGTTCTCCATACCTTAGTGCGTTTTATTAAGTTATTTGTTCCTTTAACGTTCAGTTATGAAAACTGATTTACAAAGAAGGCAACAAATACTCCATTGTGGATTGATCCTTAACCCTCTCTCTTCACCAACTCCCCCCCCCAACCCCCAACCCTCTCCCACTACCTTGCCCGTCGCCATTGTAATTGCAAATTGCACACAAAGACGGCCATGCATATTTTGTCGTCTTCAAGAACTTAATCAAAGTAATTGACAGATTGCATACTTCTGAGTGGAGGGCAATTATTCACGTCATTTGCATTAACCAAAGGACTTTGAAAAAGAAATAAAAGAAACCGATAAAACTCAAAGTTTGAAGAAGGAATTGTTTGCTGCTCGAGATTTAATTAGAGTGGTATGTACTTTGTCGCCCCCTTATGATGCATTATTTCCAGCCAATGAATTCGAGTTACTTGTTGTCAACGCTAAAACCAAAACAATATTGTCAAGTGGTGGCGCAGTGTAGAGCTCTGTCATACCTGCATGCACCGATGTCTGTCTGGCAGTAGTTAATTTCGAAGCTATGCACTAGAGAAATTTGTAGTTTAAATCATGTAGTTTAAAAGCTGATAAAGCTGAATTCGTAACAGCTAAAGGAAGAACAGCCAACCTGAGACAAGTTTTATAAAACTGAGGGTTTCTTACCTCAGCGCAACACTAATTTACCCAAGCACACATAAAAACACACAAGCACATAAACACACTCGCACACTCGGACATTGCTGTGTGTTGTTTGATTGCCCTACCTCTCCGTGTGTATTATGTGTATGTTTATGTTTTTAACACATAGATCCGTAGGTCATTTTACAATGTTAATCCAATCGAAACAAAACTTAAACTATAATCATGTTTCCAGTTATATTAGACTAAGTTAAGTGATACAATGTATCCTTTGTATTGTCTTAAAACATTGAATTAAATAATAATAAATTAAATTTGTAGAAACGATATATCATTATATCCTAATGTGTGTACATACAGTTTGTAAATGCAAAATGAATGCAAAATCATAATGACTAATAACATTGTCTTAAATCATTCAACTTCGATATTTATTTTAAGAAAAAAATCAAAACGTAATAATAGGTGTATTATTAAAATTAAGACAATATGTTAGTAGGTGTTGGCACTTTTTTAATTTTGGTATAAAGTACTAACATAACAGCGCCATAGTCGCCTACTACAAAACCAAGGTAAAACAATATGTATGAATATTCTGAAGGGACCTTATTAGACGTGCATATTGGCTTGTGACAACAAACTACGACTCATCAAGAGATTTATTTTGGCTCCCACTCCCAGTTTGTCCCGCTTTCTACCGGGGCTTGTCCCAATAGTCTCACAGTTCAACACTTATTCACGCTGCCATACCTCTATGACCAGCTTTAAATATAGAATTTAAAAAGCTTTGTTTTGGTAAGGTTACTTATGAGAGCCATGAATTAGTGACTATTTTCTTCCATGTTCTTGTTAACGTATATTTTCCAAATCAACAATTTGATTATTTATAATTAACGAAATTATTTCTTGTAATTACAAAAATCTTCTAAATACATTTCAAACAATCAGTTAATTGTAATAATATTTTCGTTTTTAATTAATGTCAATGATCTATAAAAATTGTTAAATTGCTTAAGTTTATATCCATAAGTGTTCCGATTTTTAAAACGAATGTCTTTCATTACAGCGGCCCATACTATTGTTATGTTTTGTATTAACTACAAAATGGCTGCACAACTGTATTACATCGTTGACAAATAAATACAAAAATACACATTTTAGAAACGATTGTCCAAATGAACACGCTGAGAAAAACCAAGTACCTCAATTATTCAGTGTCACCTCAACTTTCACACCAGTCGAAATTTGTTGATCTAAGACACATTCGACGCCTGCAGTCGGTAACTCGATGTCCCATGAATAGCAAGTCGTGATGAGTGAAGTTCCCTCCCCCGAGAGCTGATGGGTGGGAAGAAAGGCACGTGCAAGTTTCTAATCGGGTAATGTCGTAATACTGCTTTGTAATAAGGTAATGACAATCCCTGGGGACTAGAGAGTGAGACAACGCCTGCCTCAGGCGAGTATATTCAAATCATAACACATTATTGCTTCTAAGCCCCCACCTTCGCCTGAGCCAACTCAATTCACCGCCATTTTGCTTCGTTCTCAAGTGTCTCTTCGGATTACTCGTAATATTCATAGCATTAATTCAGTGATGAAATGTCAGTTCTAATGTATGTCGCCGTGGGAGAAGTTGCACAACCGGACTGGTGGGAATAAGAGCACTAGCTAGCTGTGTGCCGGTGAGACTTGAGAGCACTAGCTAGCTGTGTGCCGGTGAGACTTGAGAGCACTAGCTAGCTGTGTGCCGGTGAGACTTGAGAGCACAGCTAGCTTGTGTGCCGGTGAGACTTCAGAGCACCGCTAGCTGGGTGCCGGTGAGACTTGAGAGCACTAGCTAGCTGTGTGCCGGTGAGAGTTGAGAGCACTAGCTAGCTGTGAGCCGTGAGCCGGTGAGACTTGAGAGCACTAGCTACCTGTGTGCTGGTGAGACTTGAGAGCACTAGCTAGCTGTGTGCCGGTGAGACTTGGCAGCACTAGCTAGCTGTGTGCCGGTGAGAGTTGAGAGCACTAGCTAGCTGTGTGCCGGTGAGACTTGAGAGCACTAGCTAGCTGTGTGCCGGTGAGACTTGAGAGCACTAGCTAGCTGTGTGCCGGTGAGACTTGAGAGCACTAGCTAGCTGTGTGCCGGTGAGACTTGAGAGCACTAGCTAGCTGTGTGCCGGTGAGACTTGAGAGCACTAGCTAGCTGTGTGCCGGTGAGACTTGAGAGCACTAGCTAGCTGTGTGCCGGTGAGACTTGAGAGCACTAGCTAGCTGTGTGCCGGTGAGACTTGAGAGCACTAGCTTGCTCTGAGCTTCTTCATCTTTCAGCCAATCGGTTTCGAATGCTATTATACAAGTTTGATTTCCAACTTCATGGTTCATCTGTTTTCTAACGATAGATGGCACAAAATATATAACCGGAAAATGTAAGGCAATATCGAGCGCAAACAAGATATAGCCTGTGTTCTTACGCGTGCGCGTCGAATAGGGCGTTATGGCTCATAGTTCTTTACGAAATGTAAATTACTCTGCATGAGGGTGGACCACAATACGTATAATAATGTCTTTCATAACAGAATTATTCGACTTTCAAAGATAGTATTCCTTATCTGAGGTTCGAGGTAAAGGCACCCAAGGGCCCCGTTTCATTTCAAGGAGCGTGAAATGCAAGTCGAGGAAACGATCTCCATCTCCAGGGTTGACCACAAAACCTTTATGCAAATAAAACAAATTTCGTCTTAAAGAAGAACATTAGAAAGAAGGAAACCTTTCTACTCTCTCCGATTGGCTAGAAATGTTTCGCATTCTTCATTTCCAACGCCCGTCTTTTATTGCGATTATCAATGTCTAGCGCATAAAACTGCTAACAATAAGACTATGGTACGAATGAGCGCGCATGTCCTTGATTTTCATGAAAACCCGATCGTGTGATGCTAAGTTTTGTGCAGTGTTCAGTGGGGCTCCTCAAACGAAGGCCTGCCATCTTAAAATATGGACTTTTCACTAGTCTCCCTTCTAGGAGTCCAGACAATAAATCGTAGACGTTTTACGACCCCTCCCCTGGCCTCTGTGACAAGCTTTTGGTGCCCGCGGTACGAAGCATCTCAACCCACACCCCTGATATTGCTGCATGACTGATCAAAGCCGTACAATGAGGGAAAATCAATGGCCTCAAGCAAAGTACTTCGCCTCGGGTGGTATACAATGTACCCGGTTGTAACATATGAAAATTGGAAAACGATGATCCGAAGGTCTACACCAGTCATGATAGTCAAGAAAGGGGAAGAAAATATATCGAATGTGCTTTTGGTTTTGTTACAATTCCGGACATAAGTCTCAATCTTCTAGAAAATGCACTGCGAGCTCCGAGCCACAAAGCCGTAACTCGATTGTCAAATAATACGCGTGCAAGGAAGTGATCAATGTAAAGGAAGCAAATAGGATTCGACGGCACGTATGAAGCCACACTCACACTCACAGACGACAGACTGTCAGGCCGGGGAAAGAGAAGACAGACAGAGCGAAGAGGCTAGGATGTGAAGCTAGTATGTAGTCACACTCACACTCACAGACGACAGACTGTCAGGCCGGGGAAAGAGAAGACAGACAGAGCGAAGAGGCTAGGATGTGAAGCTAGGCACTAAGGTTTTGGACTGCAGCCGCAGTATAGAATACAAAACACACACACGGACAATAGAAGTAGGTTTAAATCGGTTCTCCTGCTTAGTGAGGGAAGAAAGAATGATGGGTGGCGTTGGGGTGTGGGGGGGTCGGGGTGTTGGAGTGAATCACGTAATATGTGTCGTCTTTATAGACTAAAATGTCAATTGAGATTGAGATAGATTTGGAAATGCAAATATATTAATTTACACACATAATGTATTATGAATCTTTTTTGTGGTTAATAAGTGAGAACGTGCACATTACCCTTATATACCTGAATTCAATCCGTGTAAATTTGGTAATTTTTATCAAACAATTTGAGTTTGGCATTTTTTCTAAGATTTTTAGTATTTTTGTCATATTTTTATCATGATTTTTAAGGAATTTCGGTAAATTTAGGATTTTGAATTAAAGGTACATTTTGAATTCAAATTCAAATTCTAGGTGCATTTTTCGAATATTTTGGATATTGTGTTTCTCAAATACCTACAATACTAGAGATATATCAAATTTCCGGGAAAAAACAACAAAAAAAATTTTAGTTGATTTTGCAGATGTTTATTTTCAATCTTCTCTGAAAAAGGTAAAATTCTAACCATTGGCATGGGGAAAAAATTCTTTATTTTGTATCCCCCCCCCCCCAAAAAAAAAATAGGGGTAAATTTAAAAACCCTTTTGTTTACCCGCATTTAACTTAATAAACTTGTCCTTGTTTGGGGACGTGTGGTCTGAGAGGGTTAAACGGTCATGTTTCGGAATTGGTAATGTATATAAGTGTGTAAGCAAACTACATAATACCATTTGCTATCATTGTTTTGATACTTCCTATGTTCATAACATGATAACATATAAATTGAACACAAAAACCGTCACAAATATAATATATAAACCGTCAATATAAATAAACCATTTCAATCATTAACTAAATCGCTATCCTAACTAGGCACCTTCCGTGTCTACTGTCTAACGCGTCACGCACAGTACCTCTTTTAGTTCATCTTTGATATTACTATGTTCATTTACTTGAGTCTCTGAGCATTGCTGAGTGTAGGCGATGTGTAGATAAATGTGGTCCGTACTAGTCAATGATCCGTCAGAATAGATAATGTTGTCATTACTAGCCGATGATAGTAAAGATAAATAATTAAGTCCGTACTAGTCTATGCTTTGTTAGGATAGATAATGATGTCAGTACTAGCCGATTTTTTAGTGGGAAAATTTAAGGTTGCAATTGCTTTTTAGGAATAGGGATGTGTCGGATAGGAATTGTGAAATAATTGACCGATGGCTATTTAAGAAGGGTAATTTGCATTCCCTAACGATGAAGAAAATAAAAAAATTCAGTCAGGTTCGTCCTGACAGGGAAATTTGAACCCGGGAATGAAAAAATTAAACGCTTTGCCCCGAAGAACGTGTAGTACTAGCCGATGATAAAGTAAATAATTAAGTAGTACTAGTCAAAGCTTTAGTAAGATAGATAATGTTCATACTACCGATGATAGTAAAGGGTAAATAATAAGTCAGTACTAGTCAATGCTTGCAAAATTAGGGTAATTTGTCGTAATAGCCGATTTTTTTTAAGTGGGGAAATTATAGTGTTACTTGCCCTTTTCAGGTGAACTAGGTGGTGCATAGGATTGTAATGATTCGAGGGGAATAGGGATCAATCCCTTTCTTCCTTAAAATAGGAAAAACGGAAAAAAACCTCAGTAATTGGGTTTTAATGCCGGTCAAAGAGTCAGGTTAGGAAATGTTGGAGTACTAGCCGATGAAAAAATAAGGATCATAATAAAGTCAGTACTAGTCAATGCTGTGTCAGATTTTTTTTTTTTTTGTCAGATAGATAATGTTGCAGTACAGCCGAAAAAGTAAGGATCAATATACGTCAGTACTAGTCATGCTGTGTCGATTCAAGATAGAAATGTTCAGTTAGCCGAAAAGATAAAGTAAGGGAATTTTAAAAAAATAACCGAAAAACAGTACTAAGTCAATGCGGTGTTCAGATG